>ML682021.1:244912-411341 GCA_007922195.1 Podocnemis expansa | reverse complement strand
CAAACAAAAGGCGGGTTATCTAGGATGATCCTTAGCCCATAAATTTTGCACTGAACACCCTCACTGACTTTCCTCAAAGGCTGGACAGGTGGCATACCCTTTGTTGTGCTGCCAATTCTTTTGATTTTGTCAGGTCTTGAGGTATTCTGTATCACTCTTAAAGCCTCAGTTCCTGGAGTCAAGTGATTACACAAAAATATCAGCCTTCATTTAAAAAACCAGCCCTCCAGGTTGTGATCCAAATAAATCTTAAAGGTTCAAAAAACAGAGGTCAAAGAAAAGGAACCAAAATGGTACAATTTCTAAAAATTTTATTTTTAAACCACTCTCACAGATCCTGACTCTTGATTTCTGAATGCTTTATTATTGGGAGCACAGAAGAAAAATAAATTCTCTGCATATTATACAGTAAGTGCTACACTGTACACAAAGTACTGCTCTAAGGTGGAACCTGGGAACTCTGGGAATGCTTGAATCTAGTTTCGACCTTTGTGCTAGTGAATGTCTCTGTAGTTAGCTAAACCAAAACCCCTGATCCAAATATACTGGGACTTGGAAGAAGCTCAACTGTAAAGTTTACAGATTTATTCTGCATCTGTATTTTAATGTAAGAACTTTGTTTACTAAATACCGGATAATATACAAAATTCTAAAACGCAGTCCAAAAACTAAATGAAAACAAATCAGATCTGCAAAATACATTTTATGTAATACAGTTATAGCCCTTTGTTTCTGTTGTGCAGAAACACAGCAGTCTCTTCCAGGATTGCTTTTGCCTATGTGTACTGAGCCAGAGAAAACTACTCAATCCAGCTGTGATCAATAGCCATGAATATAATGGGATCCTTTATTAAATCCTGTCTCTTTTCTGCCATGAGAGACACAATATTTCAAGAATAAACCAGGAATGGAACCCCAGATATGTTGTGTAAAAGCTATCTGTCCATCACTACTATGTGATTGAGATGTTTAGAACATATCACACCAGTCTATATATCAGCTATGGTACTATGGAAATGGGGAGTCAGAGGTAGGACCTTCACAAAACACAGATCCAGCAAAAGCTAGAGAGCCTTCTATATCAAGGGAAATCTCAGTTGACTCCAGTTCCAGTGCATGAAGAAAAAGTTTGGAAACAGGGGAGGCAGAACAACTATTATCCTGATGAGGGAAGGCTTATGTCACAATCCAGGTATTTTCATCTTGGCTTCCTATCTTGGGATGCGGCTCCTCATCTTCAGAGCACATCTTAATTTATGAAAGCTATTTAAAAGACTGGGAAGTTTGAGGTAAGTACCTTATCATAGCTAGTAGTCTTGTCACCACAATTCCAATTGAGAAATCAGCCCGTATACTTGTATCAAGTGCAGATCATCAGTCCCAGACAGAAGGTGCCTGGAGCAGAAACCAATGTTTTGTATGGTTTGTTTCATCAGGGAAGCTGCACAGAACTGTGACTTGGGAATATGGCTATTGCCTGCCCTAGACTCATGACCACTCATGTTCACCTCAGATTGAGCTAATTGAACTTAAATTATTCTCATCAAGGGTGTTCACTTACTATTAGGTAATCCTAAAAACAACCAGGATAGTGCTGATAATACTCCTAATTGCAGCATCAATAGGCAAATGCATATTTTATCAACAAACATCAAAGTAAAAAAGCAAATGGAGGACACACTCCCCATGCCAAAATGCCAGTTATTTTTTTTTAAATGTTAACTTTTTTGGACTGAAAAATCTACTGTCCTCAGCTGCTCTCCACTCTCTCATACAGCATCAGATGCAATATACTGAAGTGCTTTCATGACTTGATATTAAAGAAGCTATGAAGTGCAACCTTGTTCATTATTTAATTAAACCACATAAATTTGCATTTCACTGACAAAGTTCTAAATGCATTATCACAGGGGTTTTTTTCTGTTAATTTTTCAGCTATATTTGCATTTTCAATCCATTAGACTGCATCATATTTATGATTTGTGTTTGAAAAAAGGTTCTTCCAAGTTGATCAAATAATACTTTGGGTACACATTCTGAAACCTTAACTCTTCATTCTCCCTCACTATTAAGGTGTTAAATTAGAGACACTTTTTAGACATGAATGGCCAATATTTTAAGAGGTAGCTAGCTGTTTTGGTTACCTTTGTTTTTGGGGACCCAAGTTGAGATGCATTAGAGAGGTATAGAGATGTAACCATGTTAATCTATTTCAGCATAACAAACAAGGAGTCTTGTGGCACTTTTAAAGACTAATAAATTCATTTATCACGAGTTTTGTGGGCATAACCCCACTTCATCAGGTGCATGAAATGGAAACGACAGTATGGAAAGAAATATATAAATGCAGATAATGGAAAATTTGATTAGAAGGTGGGTGCGCAACACTTTCCTAAAATCAGGTCAGGTCTTCTTGAGCTGTCTTATGATGGAAATGCAAAAACAGAGACAATAACTAGTAGAGTGCTGGGGGTGGGGGGGACTGCAGCCTGACAGGGGCTGGGACTAGGGGGGCAGCATCCAGGGCCTGCAGCTCCATGGTACTACAAGGTGGAATCCAAGGCCCCATCCACTGCGGGAGGGGGCGGCGGGGCAGTGCGGGGTTCAACCAGAGTCCATGGTGTTCCTGTCCCTCCCAGGCTGGCTGATCTGGAGCAGACCTGCCAGCCCAGGTGCAGGTCAGGCCAGCCAATGATGGGAAGTGGTAATGCGTCACTTGGACTGGGTCAGATTTTGGTGGGGCAGCAGGACACCTCTTTAGGCTGTTTAGGGGCCTGCAGCCCCTAAATCCCCTGGTTTAATCTTACCCTGCTAATTGCTTTGGAAAATGGAGGCCTACTGTTTCAAAACTACCAACAGAGGTTTGGAACAGATGCTAAGTTAGGTTTGTCAGTTTATGAACAACATAGTCAAAACTCAGTGTAAGTGAGTGCACTTTTTATATTTTAGAAATATTATCCATATCTGGGTATGGTATAGCAGTTTTTATCTCCTTGCTCTTCTTGTACTCTTCAAGGAGGATTGCTGAAAATAATAAATGATAAAAAACAGGCTAGCAACATAACCACTTGACTATATAAACAATAATAGCTACCGAAGCAGTCATATAACATAAAGCAGGAGTCTCAAACTCAAATCACCACAAGGGCCACATGAGTCAAAGGCTGCACCATGCATGAGGACTAATATGGCAGCCCAAGGGACACACCACTGAAACCTTTTCATGCAATGATATTGCAAATATTGATAATGATAGTGTTGTTGTGGGCCGCAAGAAATAACTTTAAGGGGCTGTGAGTTTAAGACCCCTGATATAAAGGGATAGCTATTTAAACTATCAGGTTACATAGGAATAATTAAGACTAATGTGGTTCCCTTCTCCAGCTTATAGCTCCAAGATGTTCCACGGGGTCAAGTCAATCCTAATTATATCTGGATTAATTTAAATCAAAATTCCTGGTTAACTGTGATCTGGAAATGGATAAGTTGCTTGTTGGGTGCAAAGAAAAAAAATTCTTGGGTATGGCCCATTTGCTCCAGTAGCAAACATTAATGAAATTAACAAGGCCTTAATTTGCTGTATTCTGTTGTGTCATTTAGGAGATAACAAGTAAAATACTTGGAAGAACCACTTATATGGTACTTTTAACCTGTAAACCTCAGAGTACATTACACAGGTAGATAAACATTATTAACTCTATTTACCAAACAGAGAGTACCTCAATTGTCCAAGAGAAAACAGCAGTCTAATGGCAGGCCTGGGGATAGAGCATGGATCTGACTCTGACCCACAGCCCTGTCCACTGAACCAGTGGTTCTCAACCCTTCCAGATACTGTATTCCTTTTAAAAGTGTGATCTGTCTTGCTTATCCCAAGCTCACTTCACTTAAAAATTTTCTTACAAAATTAGACAAAAATACAAAAAGTGTCACAGTTCGCTATTGTTGTAAAGTTGCTCATCTTCTCATTTTTACCATATAATTACAAAACAAATTGATTGGAACATAAATATTTTACTTACATTTCAGTATATACTATATATAGCACTATAAACAAGAAATGGTCTGTATGAAATTTTAGTGTGTACTGATTTGGCTAGTGCTTTTTATGTAGCCTGTTGTAAGACCTTAGCAACTGTGTAGATGAGCTGATATACCCCTGGAAGACATCTGTGTACCCAAGGGGTACACATCCCTTTGGTTGAGAACAACTGTCCTGATCCATGCTGATTTCCATGAGGATAGACACACAATCTCTTTTAGTCAGTGCCTTAATGTCCCCATGTTTTTCTGTAATAAGTGCGTAGAGAAAATTTTTCATCAAGGTTGGGTGTATGAATGGGAGCTCTGTAATAATCTGTATTTCATGCCCAGTGGGTATTCTTATCATTGTCTGTCTTTAGTTTTAAACATCCAATAATATTAATGTAATTTCAAGTGTTTTTTGTTTAATCAAGAGACCATCACTTTCTGTAATCTGCTGCACCCCTTGTCATTGGGAGTTCACATACATTGCTTTCTTAGCATACTTTTTATGAGACCATGTTTCAGAGAAACAGTCTTTAGGGATGCCTCCTCTGTAAATTCCATCCTTTCAATGCAGTAGTCAGTTATTTGTGTGGAACATCTAAAATTTGAGACAGAACTAGAAAAGATGAAGTGCTATAGGCCAGAACCACAATCTGTAGCCCCTTACCATCAGGGGGAAAGAAAAAAGAAGTCCTGTCAATACAGTAAAAAAGCAATATTTCTTTTTGCTTCTGTAATTTATCACAAAGCTTCCAGTCTCAGAACCTAAGGCAAGCAAGAAGGCAGTCTATCTAGTTAACTGACCAATTCAAAGACTGGTCAGCTAGAAACTAAAACATCCTATGAGAGCAAACAAGGAGTCTGGTGGCATTTATAAAGACTAACAAATTTATTTATCACATGAGCTTTCATGGAAGGAAATCCCACTTTGTCAGATGCTTAAAGACGCTTCATGTGTCTGACAAAGTGGGATTTTCTCCCACAGAAGCTCATGCAATATATAAATTTGCTAGTCTTTATAAATGCCACCAGAATCCTTATTTGTTTTGCTGATCTAGGCTAACATGGCTACCCCACTGGAACTTGGCATCATCCTAGCAAGCTTATTACATGCAGCTAGAATATGCAAGTCAAATGAGCCACCGAACTGAGGTACAGAAAACATGGTTTCATGATCCAGTCTAATAGGACCTGCACCAACCAAAATGCACCAACCATTAATAGTTGCATTAACTAGATATCCTAAAAGTGGACTCCAGAAAGAACTAACTGAATGCAGATCCACGGGCATTGGAGAGCAGAATCATCTTTGTAGTGAGGACCACATTTGGGAGCACTATCATTTACTTTTGCAATTGGGAATGCCTTTCTTCCCAATCACAACTGCATCACATCCCTATGTCTACTACAGCAGTTCCTTCCACAGACAAGCAATATAAGGAAGGTAAGCATGTACTGTTAGTTGCCTGTAACAAGATAGTTCTTTTGTCATTTTTAAAAACAAGTTAAATTATATTGTCCAGTTTTGCTCTTCATTTCACTTCCTTCATACCAACTGTTCAATTCCTCTCAGCTTCACAAAGAAATGCTTGTAACAGGCAGCCAGCCAGTTCTTCATAGGTTGTAGTTTGTTGAGCTTGGTATAGAGGACATTCTCTGCCAGAACTGGCTGAAGACACTGAGCAATTAGGACATTAACTAAGTGAAAAGGCCTGAGATTGCTTAAATTGATGATAAAACAAATCTAATATACTTTCCAAAGATCAATGAGCTCTATGATTCAAAAAACTTGTTTCATCCAGAACTTTGTAAGTTGTTATAGAATAAAATGTTGGCATCGAGAGTAAGAAAGTCAAAAAGCAGGAAGAGAACAAAGCACTTTGTCTCCATTCAAGAACAAACAGCATTTCACTGAGGCAGAAAGCTCTAAGCAAGTAAGTTTGAAGAGGATAGTTTGCGTACTCTTAGGCACACAGTGGCTCCTGAATGCGTAAAAAACCATGTCAAATTGACAACACTGAAGGAAGCTCAACCACATATTGCAAAAGAGTGCAATTTGCTTCTATAGTTGAGAGAAGAAAAAAACATTCAAATGTGTTTAAATCAAAAGACTTCAGTTTCACTAATCAAACAAACAAACAAGAAGGAAGTACCTGATTGCTATGATAGAAACTGATCATGATGTTCGGATGCCAGTATCATATAGATCAATATATTTTGGAATTGTACTTTCTGCTCATAAGTAGTAAGTCATGATCTGAAGAGATGTACTTACAACAAATACCAGTGTTAGTTCTGCATATCCAAGCAGTAGGTGGTTGCTAGTTGTTCTCTATACCAACAAGAGTCAAAAAAGAAAGTTAATATTACCAGTAAAATTTATTACACAAATTACATTACAGGAGACTTGGGTAGTCTTGGAACCTCTTTCAAGAATCAAATATAGCAGAAGACAAAATTTGTTTTTAAAGAGCATTAGTAGCATTAAACAATAACTGTTATCTAGCCAGTGAGTCATGAATCTAACAGAAAGAAGATAAATGGTAAAGTCACTTACTGAGTTCCCTGACCTTAACATGAATCACCATCAATTGCAAAGTACTGTCACAAATGGTGGTTTAAAATGTAATAGAAGTCAAGCTTTAACAAAGACTAGGTCTATCTGCACGAGACCCAATATAATTAAAGGAGATTTAAAAGTACCTCAAAAGGCCTAAGGTTAAGGTTATTAAAGGAATGGGTTTACACAAAAGACTACTGGTTTTTTTCTTCAGAGATCTATGCTTGTGTAAACTTTCTTTAAAAAGAAAAAAAAATCTTAAGCTTTTGTTTCTGCAGTTTCCAACTGAGCTAATGAGAATAGTTGAGAAGTTCAGTGACAATATTCAAAGGCACTTTTAACTTTAAATAGATTAAATAGAGACAATCATTAGAGACTGTTCACATTTTCAAGACAGTAGTAGCCTCATCAAATAGAGATAAAATTAGGTCTTCAAGGTAACCTGATTTGCCGAATAAATTGGAGTTCTCTGTGAAATATTGTTTTAGCCCAAGTCTGTAGTAAATGCAGTACAATAAGACAATTGTTTAGAGAGTTCCTTGGTGAGGTTATGATTTAATTTAAGTATTTTCAAAAACTTCCAGAAGAAGAAAGCTCAGAATGGACTGTACTGTGCCTTGTAAATATAGCTTTGAGTTGGGATCAGTGAAAAGCAGTGAGCTCCCTTATGCTCAGTGAAGAACACAAACCAGTAAACTGCCTTTTAAAGCATGCAACATGTGTCACAATGGCCACTTTCTCTACTGTTCACAGAATAGGATGGACAAGGAGCCATCATTCCACCTACTCTTCTTGACCCTTGATGTTCCCTTTAGGATGATTTACATCCTTGGAGAATTAATGAGAGCAGCCTCTAAGGTCCTTTGAGCACAGGGACTGCTGTTCTGCCTAGCCCTTACCTAAACTGTGCAACGGAAAGCTCCTTATCTCCTAACCCCCGTAACTCCCCATCAGAGTGCATCTGTATAACACCTAGGCAGATTCCACCCTTATATAACAAATGGAGACCTTTATATGAAATAGGCCTTTTAATCTTCCTCTCAAATGGAAAGCAACAATTTAACCCCCCCCCCCGACACACACACATTTAAAAAAAAAATTCCTGACCTGTTCTACAAATGGTACTTTAAATGATTAACACAGAAAGAATGTTTAAAATTGATTTACAGGTTGACTCTATGCTGTTTAATTATTACATTTTAAACTCTGTCTGCTCAATGAAAATAGACTGGTCAGTTAATTGTTCAAAGTTCAGCTTCTAGTCTATTTCACTACTCTCAAATTATCATGCAATGCACTAGCATAGTGCTACACCGCTTTTGGCTTACTTCAAGGATATACTTTTTTTTTGGGGGGGTGGGGTGGAAAAACAAACCCAAACAAGCCATTGCTACCAGAATTAAAGGCACAGCAGGTGGAAAAAGGAAATATTTCAGCTGGACCAGATCACTTGCAGAAAGGAACAAGAACCAGTATGGAACTCAAACCATTTCAATCTTACAGAGTTCTCTAGGAAGTGCCCCTTCAAAGTGGTGAAGATACTATGGGCCTGCAGAGCTGAGAAGGGCTGAGATTCCCCAAGCTTGCAGATTCTCAAGATCCATGAGGAAGGAAGTACTCGGAGGCAGTAGCTGTCCTGCCAGACTGACTGTCCCTTCACATGATGCACAGTTAAACTGTTGGCAGCAATGTTCCCTCTAAGCTGCGCTGGCGCGCTGCAGCGCAGCCCACCGCAGCCGCCAGCGCAGGGAAGGCAGCCGGCAGTGCACGGCCGGCAGCCAGACTCCTTCAAGGGAGCTCCTGTGGAGCAGGGAGTTTTGAAAACTCCCGCCCAGAAAAGCTCCAATGGAGCATGCCCAGAAAATCTGGGCATGCTCCGTAGAGCTTCTCTGGCCCAGGAGTTAGGGCTGGGCCCTGCCCCTCCAGTCCAGCCCCCAGGTAAGTTTGTGGGGGCTGGGAGGGGGGGTGAGCAGGAGCAGGGGGGCGTGCTGCCAGGAGCGGGGGAGGTAGCAGGAGGGGGGGGCCAAGTGGGAGCGGGGGAGGGCAATGCCGGGACCGGGGTGCGAGTGGGAGCGGGGGGGCGATGCCGGGGGCCGGGGGGTTGCCGGGGCCGGGGGGCGGTGGGGGGGCGCGCGGGCGCAGGGGGGGCTGTGCAGCGGGCCCCGTGGTGGGGGAGCACAGCGAGCAACAGGAGTTGCTCAGCTGCTCTCTCCCTTTAGAGGGAACATTGGTTGGCAGATCTGTGTTCCAAACATGCCAGGACTGTACTTTCTCAAATCTAACTGCATGGCACTTCTCTGCAGTCACCAAGATACTTTGATATAAGATAATGAAAAAACAGCCAACCCACACCCCTCAAAAACAAAACAAAAGACCCCCACCCCAAGCCCCATCAGAAAAACAAAACAACAAAAGACAACAACCAAACTGCTGTTTCTCTCCCTCAGTACTTAAGACTATGTCAATACTCGCAAATTAGTCCAGATTAATGAGGCTTAACCTTGACTAATTTGCTCCCTGTCTACACTAGGCTTTGCCTAGTTAGAACTATAAATTTTTTTAGTTCAAGCTAACCAAAGCTAACTAAACTTTCAGATGTAGCCACAGCCCAAGAGACTAATAACAATTCCACCAAACAGCATGAACATAGGAAGCAAAATAATGATCTGACTCAGTGATTCCCAGTCTGCAGCCTGAGGCAAAAAGTGGGCTGAAGCACCTTTCAAAGTGGCTTGTGACTCCCCTCCTGCTGGCTGCAGAAGAGAGCCACTGCTTAAGGACCCAAGCTAAGCACATTTCTGCGGGGCTAAAAGACTGGTGCCCTTCCCCTGGTTGTAGCACAGAGCACAGCAAAGTGTTCCACATAAGTCCATAAGCACAGGGGTTCTTCATATTAAATATGAAATTATATGTGTATCAAAAATATGAAGGCATTTGAATAGTATTTAGACTGTGGATATATTACTCTTTATAATGCTTTCATAATAGTATGCAGTAGTTGTTTTTATGCTATTCATGCTAAAATACAACTCTTTTAAATCAACTTTTGAGCAATACATACATGCAGCAATTTTTTGGCATGAACCACAATCCCTCCCTCCCCGTACCTGCATGTACATGTTCTGTCAATATATTCCATGCCCTGAAAGTATGCTGTATCCAAATTAGTATGGGGAATACTCCTTTAGAGAGTGCCTTTAAGCATTACTTGTGATGTCATTTACGTGATTACAAGCTGTGTTCACAATAATATAAATAAAGCTAAGCCTGGGTACTATTAACAGCCCTACTAATTACTAATTATGCTGCTATAAAAAGTTGATGGGTGATATAAATTTCAGCATTGTTACTATCAAGCTATGGGACTGGCGTTAACTAAAGAAAAACATTACAGAGCTGATCTCCATTTGCTCTCTCCATGTGCACTAATCCTCAAGACCAGGGGTCTCAAAAACATAGCCTGCGAGCCGCATGCGGCCCCTAAAGTTATTTCCTGTGGCCAGCAACAACACTATTGTTACCGATATTTGCAATATAATTGTATGAAAAGGTTTCAGTGGTGCGCCCCTTGGGCTAATGTATTAGGCCTCATGCGGCCCTTTACTAGTATTCATGGAGCCCTCATGGTGATTTGAGTTTGAGACCCCTGCTCAAGACGGAATGAAGACTAATTGGAGAGATTCGAGGGTAGCTGTAGCTCTTCCACAGTAGATTGTGTGCCATAGTTATGTCACAACAGTATGGGATAATCTTGGCTAACTGGGCGGGCAAGACAGCCCACGTCATTTCTCAGGGGACCAGTAGGCAAATGATAGTGACTGTGTTAGTCACCGCTGACATGAGCTCAGTCAGCAGCATTAGTCTACCTAGGTCTGCTGCCACCTTCTCCTGCTCCACTAGGAACAGGTAAAGCAGATGAAAGCACACTTTTCCTTCTTCGGAGCAGGCTACAAGGCAAGCCACTGTGCACAGTGATCTTATATGTACTCCTAGTCTCAGTATTATCAACCATAAACATTTGAAAATTAGATGTCAGAACCCAAAATTCCTGGGCTTAATTTTAAAGAATCACAAGGTCTAAAAAGTACTAAAATTTGAGCTGCTTATTTGCCTTTTGATATTACCCTTCAGGTTTCATCTTTACAAACTTTTCTCTGCAACCATGCTTGAAGCACACTTCTTTTTCTAAATAGATAAAAGCTATAATTCTCACATAACCTGGCTCCAAGAGCTGGAGTTTTGAGAAAACCACCAAATATAATAAGATCCATGGTATAGCTGTAGAGATGGCAATGTTGTGATCTACACCAGTAGATAACTGCCCTTGTCACCACCATGTCTTCTCTATTTCTTGTTACTCAGGACAGAAGACGGATAAAAATGCATGCTAAATAACTAATCCAGTGTTACTCAGTGAGTTGGCAAGAGAGATGGGAATATTGCCCTTGGGACTTCAACGCTACACTAGAGGGCTCATTTAAGTCGACTTAATAAGGTCAACTTAAAGTTGACTTTATTAAGTTGACTTAGAGAGTCCCCATTTGTTTAAGTCGACTTAAGCCAGGGAGCCCATTTAAAGTTGACTTAATAAAGCTCCTGCCTTAAGTTGACTTTGTTAAGTCAACTTTAATGGACACATTTTGTTAAGTCACCGTAATAAAGTCAACTTAACCCTTAAAGTCGACTTAAACAAGTGCTTAAGTCAACTTAATGAACTCAAAATGTGGCTATGGAGCTGCTTAAGTCAACGTAAGTCTGGTTAAGTTGACGTAAGCCTCAAGTATAGACATAGCCCAAATGTGCTCCTTTATAAACTATAACATACAGAATCTAAACAGAACACCAACTACAGGACTATAATCAGGATTCTAATGATTCCTTTGCCTTCAGATGAAAAGGCCTAGAAATGAACTCAGCTATTATGATGAGGGAGGGAGGGATGCACACTTGTGTGGTGACTTGTTCTCAGTATGGAACTCTCACTCTGAAACAATGAAATCAAAAACTTTGTGAAACTCTTTAGGGGAACTTCCAATCCACGAGGGGTTATTCTTTCAAAGAAAAAATTATCAGCTTTGTTTCCATGGCAGAAGCCATGAAAAGGTTTTCCCATGGGGATAACTGCATCAGTGTTCAAGGTAAAACATTTAATGTATCAATGCTACAGATATTATTTATTTCTATTTTAATTCCAGAGGATGAGCTATAGCCTCCATTTGCAGTGGTAGAGCACAAGATCTCAAAAGGTAATCAAAATTTTCCACATTAATGAATTTCCTGAATGAAAAAGGGTATTTTCCCTCCAACTTTACCTGTATGAAATTCTGATTATAGCTTATGCATAAGCCAAAGCTTTGTGCTGCTGGGGTAATTTCATTTGTGATACAGACATCACTTCTTGCTGATGTAGTGAAAAGGCAATTTCATAACGAGAAATAATGCACTCCTCTAAAATGCAGCACAGCAGTTTCTCTCTCACCTTCAGTTCCCAGAAGACAAATATTTGACCCCAGTCCTGAAGTTATTAGTCAGGCAAAACTCCCACTAATTCATTCAGTCAAAAGATTGAACAACAGCATCAGGGTTGGGCATGATGGCAGTATTGCTGTTTATACAAGGGCTCTGGTGTGGTGCCCTACTTCTCTGTTTTGTTTTTTCCAAAGGGTTTTAACTTTGTCTCTTAGAAATCAAAAAACAGTCTAAAACAGTTTGCATCTTTTTACAACATAGCACATTTTCATCAACACCTCAGAAATGGAATCAGTAGGAAGGAGCTAAGGATTAACTCAAAAGGAAAACACATTTGAGGAAGGATTCAAAGAATCAGGTAAGTAGTGGCTCTCACATCTGTCAGGGAGGTCTTCCACAAGGGTCTGCACAGAAGAAAGTGCAGAGGGTATGTTTACACTGGAGCCTTAGGTCAACTTAACCTTCCTTAATTCACTTCTCGCACTTGAAATATTCTTCTTCTGTCATCTTTGGCCTGAGAATCCTTGCCATAGTATTTGACAACCACACAGCTGCAGCCCACTACTTTGCGGGGTTTTCCTTCTCTGTCGATTTTGCAGAGACCTACCCACTCACCCAGTTTCTTGTTGTCATTAACTTTTATCAAGTTTATTTGGTGTTCTGCACAAAGGGTTTCAACCAACTTTATGAACATTGGCTTGTGCAAGAGGCTACAGTGTGAAGAACCTGGGCAGGAGCAACCCCCAGTGACCATGGCTGAAGAAGGCATTGCTGCTGGAGGTGTAATGTATGTCAACACCACCCTGCAAGAAGTGCTGAAGACTGCACTCATCCATGACAGGTTAGCTCGTAGTATTTGGGAAGCTGCCAAAGCCTTGGACAAGCTCCAAGCCCACCTTTGTGTTCTTGCTTCAAACTGCGACAAGTAGTACATAAAGTTGGTTGAAGCCCTTTGAGTAGAACACCAGCTCAACTTGATAAAAGCTGATGACAAGAAGAAACTGGGTGAGTGGGTCGGTCTCTGCAAAATCAACAGAGAAGGAAAGCCCTGCAAAGTAGTGGGCTGCAGCTGTGTGGTTGTCAAACACTGTGGCAAGGAATCTTAGGCCAAAGATGTCATTAACCTCCCTTAGGTCAACCTAAGGAAAGCTCCATCCATATTGAGAATTTATTAAGTTGACTTAAGTGCTTCCTTAAGTTGACTTAATAACACCACCTCTTAAAGTCACCTTAACGCTTAAGTCGACCTTATTAAGTCAACTTAAGCTACTGTAGATGGGGCATAGCCCTTAAGTTGACTTAATAAGTTGCAGGTAATAAGTTGCTAGCAGCTGCCAGTGTGGACATGGGCAATCTACAGGAGTTTTGAATGTTGTGAGATATATTAAGGGCAGCAGGCACTCCAAGAGTGAGTGAAGGGAGGGATATAAGCTGTAGAATGTTAAGACCTTGTTTCCCTAGTGGCTAGCTGTGGTTACTACAGGGCAATCAGAGGCATGTGAAATCAATTAAGGCCTAGCCAGGTGCCTGATAAAAGCTGCCCTGCCTCAAACAGAAGAGGCATAAGCTGGAGAAGGAGCAGGAGGCTAGTGCTGTGCTCCAGAACTTCAAGAAGGTGTTAAAGAAGAGAGGGAGATAGACAAACAGAGGAAAAGACAGAGACAGCTGGAGAAGAAACCCACCAGAAGGAGAGACTGGGTGAAAACCCTAAAAAGGTATAAAGGAGGGGGAAAACAGCCCAGGGGAAAAGAGTGCAGGACTGGGACTTGGTCATCAGTGCATAGCTGCATTTCTTAGGGCACCTGGGCTGGGACCCAGAGGAGAGGGTGGGCCTGGGTCCTAACCCCCCTGCCCCCACACACCAGGAGCAATACCAGTGGCAGCCCCTACGGGCAGAAACAAGAAGAAAGGGGACCCCTGTGACCCACTAGCCTACCAGAGCGTGAGACCCACTGCCACAAAGGTACTGTTATTTGTCACAATGCAGATACTGTAAGTCAACTTCACAAGGTCAACTTAAAGTTGACCTTGTGAAGTTGACTTTAACAGAGCCTCCAGTGTAGACATACCCAAAGATAGTTATGGGATAAAGCAGTCAATCAGGAGGTGATGCTGAGATTACTGGAAGATCAGAGGGAAAGAGGCCTCAATAAGAAACAAAACCAGAGAAATGGGGAAGGGAAGAGTTCTGAATGGTCTTGGCAGTAAGGACAAGAATAATGAACTTGATGCGATGGAAAAGAGCAGAGTCCAAAGTAGGAACCATTGAGTCTAGATTTAAATTAACACCTTCAAATTAAGCAGGGGGTGCACAGAGAGCTATTCTTATGGTTGTGCTGCAAGCCTCTTCAGTATTTTACCTATCTGATGGTCAATTTTCACAACATGATGAGACTGCTAACTTTGCTCCGGAAGACACTGAGGTCTTAGTCTCACTTGCTTTTGCTCTTACTCCATGTTTATTATTTTCTAGTTTCCTGCCCATTTATCTGTCTGTCCATATAAACCATCTCAATGGCTTTAGGGAGAAAAAAAGCTTATGTAGTGTGTCTGCAAAAATTATGAAGGAAGGGACAGTGCAAATCAAGTTCTAATATGTGCCACTGATTGGCACAAGTACAAAAACCCATCATTTTCTGTTCCTATTAATTTTTGGAAGGTGTATGCAAATTAAGCAGAAGTCTAAATTCTTTCAGCATACCACGCCACTTCTGTTTGTCCCTTAATTAGAATGGAAAGACACTTGAGTCTATATTACCACTAGGCATGTCCTCAGAAAATGAGAGACACTGCCAATGTAGACCAAAGCTCAGTTTCTCTGCTGAGTGGAAGGATATCCTGGGGACAAGGAAGACAATGCTACGACAGTTCTCTGAGGGAGAAACCATACAGGAATAAACATAAGCCTTGTCTTTAAGATGTACTATCCATTGCATTTGTAATATTGCCAGGGACGGTATGCCTTGGTAATAAAGATGAAACCACGTTACTTACCCAGCAGTTAGCAACCATGAAAGTATTTAGATTTTATGTCTTCCACAAGCCCAGACTTCCTGAGACTAAAGGAGGCAAGATATGCCCCTAGTTGCTGAGCTAAAGTCTTGATTAGGTGATTTTGCATTCTGGAAAATCTGCGGATTAATGGAATGGACCTCATTCTTGTTCCTTCAGGTCACTGTGATGGAATACACCTCTGTAATTCACTATAATAATCCTTATACAACATATGCCTTGTAAGGTATCATTTGAAAATTATTTATTTGTTTTACAGTATTGTCCCAGTAAAATACCTGTGGCGAAATTATATGTGAGCTTATATAAGATTCCTCTCTATAATGTTGTTAACACATGTTCCAAAACTCACCATCTTGTACAGGCAGAAGTAAGGTCTCTCCTAAACAAAGGTAGTAAAGTGTCAAAGGGGCAGCTGTGTTAGTCTACTCCAGCTAAAAAAGCAAGCACTCCTGTGGCACTTAAAGACTAACAGATTTATTTATTGCATGAGCTTTTGTGGGAGAAAATCCCACTTCATCAGATGCTTTGAAGATGTGGGAATTTACAGAATGGGATGAAAATAAATGCAAGGGAGTGTAAGACATGGGATCAGGTCATACAGTAACAGCAAATCAGAGCAGTTGTTAAGATTCAAACACTGGGGAACAGCACATATAAGGTGAAGTCAAATTACCCGTTGTAATGGGAAAAGAAGCCATAAAAACTATTGCCAAGCACTTCCATCTTTCTAATCACTCTATGGATGATTTGTTAATGACCGTGCTCAAGAAAGTCAATGGAATATCAAGACTTCAAAGAGAAATGGCTGAATTAGAATTGATATGCAGATTAGATTGTATGAATGCAGGACTGAATCGTGGCTATGGCTTCTTTTCCCATTACAACAGGTAATTTGACTTCACCCTCCTCTACATGCTGTTTCCCAGCATCTGAATCTTAACAACTGCTCTGATTAGCTGTTACTGCATGACCTGATCCTATGTTTATGTTCCCTTGCATTTATTTTCCTCCCAGTCTGTAAATTCCCCCATCTTCAAAGCAGCTAACAAAGTGGGATTTTTCTCCCATGAAAGCTCATGTGATAAATACATCTGTTAGTCTTTAAGTGCCACAGGACTCCTTGCTTTTTTTGTAGGAAAGTGTGTTTGCTTTAATTCATGTTTAAGGAGTAAGAAGAGTCATCAAACAGAAACAAAGTACATTCAGACAGCTGAGGCGGAAAAAAGCCATCAGAACATCCTTCCACACAAACTCTGTCTTTTGGTCTCAGCTGAAAATGTTTATCAAGAAGTGCACTTTGAAAGTATAAAAAGAAGTGACAAATATACCTAAACGCACACTCCTTTTTCTCCCTGTCTGTCACAGGCATTACATCTAAAAAGACAATGAAAAAACATCTGTTGAATTTTTGGAGGTAGAAGAGAGGGGAAGGTTTCCTTACCTGATAGTTTGGTCTGCCGGAGCATGTGATGAGAAACTTTGCTTGAATCTTAATAGTTTGTTATGGTAGATAGTAGCAAACGTCTTATTTTTATTTTTCTTGTAACCATATCTATCTATTATACCTCATTACTTCTACTCACTTAAAATCTCTATTTGCAGTTAATAAACATGTTCTACTGTTTAATCTAACACAATGTATTTAAACTGGCATCTCAGGGTATGCTATTTAAATACAAACTGGCACATTATTCCCTTAAAGGAATATCAGACTTCATATATTTGTAGTGTCCAGAAGGCTGGGCAATACAGAACATATATTTTGGGGGGCGGGATATCTGGGACTAGGGTGTAAAAGGTTTACCCTAGAGTATAATCAAAGTTGATGAAAGCCAGGGTGTAGCTGGCTGGCTGCAGTTACCCACAAACATTCAGGATGTGGATTACATGCTGTAATGCTGTTTTGGAGTGATCCAAGACCAAATTTATCACATGATACATAAATTTATTAGTCTTTAAGGCTATGTCTACACTTACATGTGAATTCAAATTGATTCTCATCAATTCAATCTCAAATAAGTGCACAGACATGCCTGCTTTCCTCAATTCGAACTGAGGTACTCCTCAGTTCGAATTGAGGAAAGCAGAGTTTGAATTGGTCAAACCGGCTTTTTCATCGAAGTCAGGGTCAATTTGAAGTAATTCGAATTGACATAGTGTAGCAATGTCAATTCAAATTCACTGTTAGTTTGAATTAGCCAAAGCTTGATTTTTCCCTATACAAT
The DNA here is from genome assembly GCA_007922195.1 of Podocnemis expansa. NCBI lineage: Eukaryota > Metazoa > Chordata > Testudines > Podocnemididae > Podocnemis > Podocnemis expansa. The sequence goes on along the minus strand of ML682021.1, from coordinate 394,043 downwards.
AGCGCCCCCTACTGAACTCAAACTAGCAAGCCCTGTTCATGGACATACCAATTCGAATTGGACTTTCTAGTGTGGCCATGTCAATTCGAATTGACTGAATTCGAATTAGATTCGAACTGGTCAATTCGAAATAGGTAATTTGAATTGAAGTGCTCAGTGTAGACATAGCCTAAAGGTGTCACAGGACACCTTGTTTGTTGTTCCAAGACCAAATGGCACCCACAAAGAATCTTTACCCTCCCATTTACTAAACTTGTGAATATTTTATTTCTATTGCACTTGTAACTCATTTGATCCACAATTTGCATGCATGATTTATCCCTATCATATAAGATGATAAATTTGCATGTTAGGCTTTTGTAACCCAGTATTTATTCATATAAGCAAATAAAAAAAACCTGTTTCCTCTAAGCTTACAGAAACTTTTTAATTTTAAGAATAATTGAAATGCACTAACATTAAGAACTGAACTGTGCAACAACCTTGGGTAGATCAATATTAAAGAGTGATAGACTGGGTGAAAGCCTCAAAATGTTAACCCTAGTCATTTAGTTCAAAATTTCACTTTTCTTGCCTTTGTCCTCATAAACTGTTGCATAGCATCAAAGCAATCCAAAGACTGGCCAATGGCATTTTCTCACATTAAAACGGAAGTGATATCAGTCTCTCATTGGCAGGGATGTAACTACAGTAGGGCGAAAGGGCCTTTGCCCTGGGTGCCAATTTAAAAGGGAGCTGCAGGGAAGTCATTGCCCCTGCCGCCTCTGGCCGTGGCAGGGAAGCGATCCCCCTTGGTGGGTCCCATCGTGGCAGGGAAGCAATCACCACTGCAGCCTCTGGCCATGGCAGGGAAGCAATCCGCCCTGCTGGCTCTGGCTGTGGCAGGGGGAAGTGATCACCCTTGCCAGTTCTGGCCATGGCAGGGGGAAGCGATTCCCCACCGCGGCCAGAGCCTGCAGGGGGGATTGCTCCCCTGCTGTGGCCAGAGCCGGCAGCGGTAGGTCCCTTCTCCCCATCGTGGCAAGGTATGGACTCCTGCTGCCAGCTCTGGCAGTGGCAGGGAAGTGATCGTCCCTGCTGCCTCTGGCCGTGGCAGGGGATCGCTTCCCCCTGCCATGGCCAGAGGCAGCAGGAGTGATCACTTCCTCCGCCATGGCTAGAGACAGACGGGAGGATTGCTTCCCTGCTGGCTGTGGCCACTGGCGACGGGAGGGATCCCCTTCTCTCCGTGGCAGCAGGGTAGGGTCCCCTATTGCTGGCTCTGGCCATGGAGGGAAGGGTCACAACCCCCCTCCCCACCGCTGTATAGATGGGCCCTGGATTGGGGCTGGGGTGAGGGGGTTGCCTTTGGAGCTGCTTGTCCTGGGCACCGGAATCCCTAATAATGGCCCTGCTCATTGGCCATTGTTGATAAAATATGTTTTAATTAGCATGAATTTTGAAAAGCTGTGCTCACCAATCACAACAGTGACCAGTAGCATCAGTAGAATCTCCAAAGCTATCCATACATTAGGAAAAGTGTCTTTTGGCTCTGCATCACGAATTGGATAACTGGAGAATCTGATATGGAAAGTGCTTTTCATGTGGCAAAATGTGACAGATGTCCAATTCAACACAGAGGTCTTTATCATTGACATCTGAACATTCCTGCCCGCCCCCTGTGTCAACATCCATAGAAATTTCCTACAATTGTTCAAGAGTGTTTTCCTACCCACAGGCATATAAAAGGTCATACAACCCCTCCCCCACCATCTTTTCTTGGCACTTCATTTGTCCAAATTTTTCTTTGATTGATACTCAAGCACTGTCAATGACCGAACAAAAATTTCCTTTTTAAATTTTATTCTGAGCTTCCCATCAACTTATCTTGTCCGTTGGTAACCAAACTTTCTCTTTCGATGAATACAAGTTTCCTGGAAGACAGGCTCCACTTCCAAGTTTTCCACCATTTCTTTGGCAGCTGAATTCATTATTTCTGGAGGCCAACATGTGGCAGCTTATCATTAAAGTAAAAGTAGTTCCCATGTCCCTTGACTGAGTTCGTAATGCCTTGCCTACAGCATTTACTTGGAACAGGCTATTATGCCAAACCATAACTGAGACCAAAAATTTGAAGTCAGTGATCAAGTTTGCCAAGCTTTGAGCTTTGTGTCATGTTCCAGTTGTCACTTAATTCAACTATGCATGTTCCATCAGGGCATCATAAATCTCAGTCACTTGATGCCAGCCCTATACCATCAACGAAGCTCTCCCTTCAGTTTCACCTAGTAGCTTTATGGCCATGTATGCAACACAGTCACTATGAAGATCCTCCATCTGAGAGTTAATGCTGAAAACAAGACTGTTGCAGGGCAAGCCCTTCCTAGCACCTCCTGGTGGGAGAAGTGCCAGGGGCGTGAGGAGGGTGCCTCCATGATCCTCTTAACTCCCCGCATCAGGGCAGTGCAGCCTATTGTCCACAGAATCAGTACCACATTCACTATGTGGCCCTTGGGTTGTTCAGTATGGCCTAGTAGCAACAGAGTCAATATCTTAGTCACTACATGGCCCTCAGGTCAGGGTGGCTCGGCCAATGGCCACAAAGTCAATTATATAGTCACCATACACACCTTTGGTCGGGGCAACATGGCCTGGCAGCCACCGAATCAGTAACTCAGTCACTACACAGCCCTCCAGTTGGGGGCAGCACAGCTTCCTAGTCACAGAGTCAATTACACAATGACTATACAGACCTTGACTCAGGGCAGCTTGGCCTAAAGGTCACAGAGTCAATACTTAGACAGGATGGTCCGGAACGGACACGACATCTGGGTAGGGGGGCTCAGGCCTTCCTACTCCACCAAGCCCCAGCCCAGGGCCCTCTCAGTGCTGGGGTTATGGAACGAAGTCAGCAGAGATCCAGACTGCAATGTGCCAATTTGTCTCATGTAATATCCCTGGTCCTCCTTTCTAGGTACCCTGGCCTACTTCCTACGCAGCAAGTTGTTTTAAGGAAAAGTTTGGCATAAGTCATTATGTTATGCATGTTATAAAGGCCTGTTGTCTATTTGAGTTCTCTCCTTCCCAGAAGTGGGAGTGCTGTTCTGTGCTTGTGTATATGTTTGCAACATTGTTGTATAATCAGGGATTGCTCAGCAGGTCTGCCTGGCAACTGATGATGCGATCTCACCGGGAGATTGACAGGGACATTGGCAAGCAGCCAACACACTGAACTTCGCTCAGCAACAGGGGTCATGTGCAGCAGCAGCTGCAAGCCAGGCGCAGACTTTCTGGAACTCTCTCCATAGTGTCCTATGGAGTCTGGTTTCGGCGCAAACTAAGATGCACGGTGATTGGCCCTTTTGGCCTGGTATTTAAGGGGAGACCCGTGAGGAGAGGGGGGTCTCCAGGAAGGGTTGGCCAGAGAGCAGTCCTGTGTGTGACTCTCTGTGGACACTTGTAGGAGTGCCGGAGACTGGGAGCCTGAGGGCCCAGTGACATTGGGTCTGAGTGTCTGGTCTTCCATGATCAGAAGCTCAGTAGGACTGGGTACTTAGGAAAAGGCTCTGAGAAGGACCTCACCAGACCATTTCGGACCAAGTCCCTGAAGACACAGAGGCCATTGATTGGGAGCAGGCTCCGTTCATGGGCATTGATTAGGGGTGAAAAGACTATTGATAGCAGGACCCCTGGGCTCCAAGAGGCCCGAAGCAGATGATCCAAGCCTGGAGGTGGGGACCCGGAGGACGACGAGGGACCACTTCGGTCACCATGGGAGTCGGGGTTCAATGCCAATGGTTCGGCGAAGAGAAACCATGAGGGCGTTAAGGCCTTGCCTCAGCAACGAACCTGGTCAGGTGTGAGGAGCTTCCTCAGATGGGCAGTGGCTGCGTGGGTTCAATCCTGCCGGAGGGCTGGGGCCTAAGGGAGTCTATTGGACTTTGGGAGGTGGCTATCTACAGGTTATGTATTGATGATTTACTGGTTAATTATTGGTCCTATCTATATTGTTTATGGGGAGGGGTTCACTCTTAATGTCAGTGGGTTTTCTTAGGTGTAATTGTTTGTGGGGTTACCGTGTCTTAATATCGGACATATTTGGGGTGAAAAAGGGAATTACTGATTTTCGCCTACTGAATAAAGCATTTGACTCAACCTAATTGGCCTCACTTTTCACTGCTGCCAGGAACAAGGTGCCAGAGGTTGACAGACGCCTCAGGTGGGAGGTCCTGATTCCTGGTAGAATTTTTCTGAACATTGTGGCAGTTTTCTCATGGGTTTCCTGGGCCATAGGATCCTGGGTATCTGTCTCCAGGTGGTTCCATAGCCATAGCTGCTCCTTGATGACATCTCCAGGGTCACTCCTACTTCCAGTCTGACGCTGAGGCAGCTCCTGTTCAGGACCCCTAGTGCGTGTCCTTCCTCCTCACTGATCAGCCTCACATGAGCTGAGTTGCTTCCTTTTGTACTGGGGCAGCAGTCCAAGCATGCCCAGCAGGGTCTAAGGGGTGAGGCTTCCTCCTCCCTTAGGCTATATAGGGCTTGCCTTGTGTAGGGTGTAACCACTCGGTCACAGACATATATCCTTTGTAGTATTCTGAAGATGGATACTGAATCTAAATAGCATGATGTTGCAGCTGATACAACCAGGCTGCAAGAATGTCAGCCATAAGGCACAAAAGAAAGCTTTTGGACTCAGTGAAAGGATCCTTGCCTGGGCACCATTATTTCTCCCCTTCATGTTGCTCCATTGTTATAGCTTTGGCCAGGACAGTCCCAAAGCTTCATTTTCTTCTCATTCAAGCCATTGATATATGTCCACAAAGATGTGGCTGAAAACGTTAAGAGGTTCAAGGACAATGGAGTTCCCAGAAAGTCTGGAAGGTTCCACAAGAATCTCCAAAGGTCTACAACATTCTAGGAGATTGGAGAAAAATGAATCCATGTATGGAATAACTGAAACATTTTACCTCCAATATTCTATTTTCTGTTGCTGCTAACAACAAAAACAGCACCCCAAGCCTACCTCCCCAAACCTGGCACCCCATCCTATTGCCTTGGGTAGCTGCCCCTAAATCTAGCCCTGCTCCTACAGCAAGGCATTGTAAGGCAACTGGGGTTGCAGGGACAGGGGTGACACCGCCCTCCACTAGTGTGGACTCTGTCAGTATGTCATAGCTACCTCATGGCCTGGGGAGCCTAGCCTGAATGAAACAAGTGCACATCTAGGCATGCAGGACCCTGCATGAGAACTGTGTGGTGTCATGAGGCTCCCCCTCCTTGATGTTGTTTGGACTCAGATGAAACTAAAATAAGTCTTTCTGAGAATGGCATTCAGGAAGTACTCCTGGCAGACAGCTGTAGCAGGCTGGTTTTCTGAGTTTTCCACACTGATTCCTCAAAAGGAGCCTGTTGCTGTAGACTGTAGGACTTTGGTCACTAACCACCAAAAGTATATAGAACGTAGTCCAGGAGTGAATCATTCTTCACATCCTCATCCCAGAGGTATCCAACTGATTGTGCATTAATCTCTACCTTTGGAATACTTGCTCTACTGGTAAATAGGAAAAAGTTAATTCTTAACCTATATGCCCTATGGTGGGGTTAAGGCTGGGCTCTATTTCATCCTCAGCTCATGCAGGCCTTCTTGTTCTCTCTTCTGTGTGCCCCATGTTGAACACAATGTGGGCAGAGGCACATCAGAACAGGAGTTGGCAACCTTTGGTGGCCCCTGTGCCAGCCCTGCCTCCGCCCCCGCCCCCTCAGCATGTGCCATGTTAGGGCCAGCAGGGGACAGGAGCCACCGCACCCAGCAGTGCCTTTCCCCTACTTGCTCAAGATCCAGCTACGGAGTGGGGACAGCCTGGCAAAAAAGCTGAGTGTGCAGTGTTACCTTTTCCCTGCTGGCCATGCTCCCCAGCTGGGGATCGGGGACAGCAGGGCACAGGAGCCATACTGTGTGAGATCTTGTGGCCCCAGGTCCCACTTGGGGTTGGGGCCAGCAGAGGGAGGAGCTGTGGTGCCATGTGCTCCTGGAGAAAGGCACATGTGCCAGCTTTGCCATGTGTGCCAGGGGTTGCCAACCCCTGCATCAGAGAGCATTGCCAAGTGAACATCTGTTATACCCAACTGCTGCCTTCCTTTGAAAAAGTGATGTGGGCACAAACACCATTTGTTCCTGGTTACTGCTGATGCAATGGTTTAGTTTGGTGGCACAATGTTTGAAAGTTTAGCTCGAGAGGTCTGTGGCCCTGGCCTTCTGAGACAGCCACCTGAACATGCAAAGATCAGGGCAAGCTCCAAAATGAGAGACAAACTCTCTATCCACTGATGGGTGGCACTGGAACCAGACTCCCAATCAGTCACAAACCATGCTTCTGATTCCCCATATTAATTATCAAGAAGCACTACAAAGCACAAAGAATTTGTGCTTTGTAGTGCTTCTTGATAATTAATCTGCTTTACCAAATTTCAGCCACTGGCCCCAGACAGCCCCTGGATTTGGTAAAGGGATAAGTTTCTTAAAGCTCCAAGCTCTTTACCCAAAACAATTTCTCCTGACTCCACAGTCAGCCAAACAATATAGGTTTGAATCTTACCAGTAGCATTGCTGGCGTTGGGCATGCCAGGGCACGTGCCCTGAGTCCCAATGCCAGTGCCCTGGATCTCCGGCCCAATCGGGCAGGGTATCCAGGGCCCGATCCCAAGCACGCCGCAGCGGCCCCGTCCCCACCCGGGGATCCGGGGCCTGGCTGGCCACCCAGCAGGCCCCACCCCTGGCCAGGGATAGGGACGGGGGAGGCTGTGCTGCTGCAGGTAGCTAGGCCGCGGCGGGGCCAGGCCCCCGATCCCCAGCAGGGGACGGGGCCTGGCTGGCCGCCTGCGGCCGCAGCAGCCCCATCCCTGGCCAGGGATCCGGGGCCCAGCTGGCCGCCCGCGGCGGCCCCGTCCCCCGCTGAGGATCTGGGGCTGCATACACAGGCCCAGCCTCCAGCGGCCGCTTAGGGCCAGGCCGGGCCGCACCACGGCCGCGTGGCCTCCCCCTGACCCTCTCTCTGGCTGGCGGCATGGCCTTCTGGCTGGGGGCGGGGCTGAGCCCATGCCCCAGGTCCCTCCCTGCCCCAGTGACGCCCCTGATTATCTTACCCAAATACCACACTGCCAACTAATCCTTTAGTAACTAAAGCTAAAAGTTTATTATAGAAAGGAAAGAAATGAAATATGAGACATGTTAAAGGGCCAAAGTGAATTACACAGATACAATGATTATGTAAAGCAAGTACTTAGTAGAATTTGGAGTTTGCAAGCTCGTATAGATCTTCTAGGTAAACAACTGGTACCTGGATGGATCTCAGCCCTTTGTTCAGTTGCAGATGAACAGATTCAGAGGTAGGTGCTGACTAAAGATTGAAGACAACTAAAAACAACTGAAGACAAAATGGAGTTGGGTGCAGCTGCTTTTATCACCTCTGGCCTTACCTATGCTGTGTGGAGTGTTTTCAAATCAAAACGGTGTTGAATCTCATGGGTAAATCCTAGTGGCTGAAGAGGTTTCTCCCTGAGCCCACTATACCTGTGAGTTTCCTTACTGGGCCATTAAGGAGAGATATGGCCGTAGGCATCCTGTTTGGGGATCTTCCCAGAAGCACATAAATTGGAATACAGTTATAACAAATATATTCATAACTTCTAATATAAATATGACACCTACACAAACAATAAATCATTCCTAGCAAATTATAATCTTTCTATTGGCAGCAAACATGGCACATCTCCTATGGATTATTGCAGTTATGAAATCCTCATATGAAATCGTATCATAAATGTTCTCCTAAATCTTAACAGCATCACAAGATCTTCTTAATTTCTATGACAATCTAATCATCTCAACCCTAAACACTTCAGGAAAAGAAAACAAAAATCCTTTAATCTGTTGCCAATCATTTGAGGCTTTGAAGTACAGAATACACTATTAGGAAATGTATAAACTGTACTTTAAAAAGGATAATATTAATCAATAATAGAAATAACTCCTTTAGTAGGATTAATTTAGCAAATTCCTTACACAGAAACAGTTTATTCAAAATATAGATTTTCTGTTTTCCTGCTCACATTGGATTAGGTTTTCTATCCAAAGTCACCATCAATATGTAGCTTAAAATTCTGCAGTAAAGACACTCAGTTTAGTTTCTATAGCTAGACAATTCTATCCTAACTAATATGCAAACCACTAAGCAAAATTGCAAACAGCGGTGGAGATACCTAGACCTTACGGCTTTATAGCTTTAGATACAGTGCCTCTCAATAGTCAATATAGTTTGACTCTGGTTTGGTTTTTCCTATGGAGTGATGACTGCACAGAATTTGCATTGTAACCTATTGCACTATACAATACTGCTTTCTAACTTATTGCTTTGGTAGAGAAAATATGTAGGTAATTTCTGCTGTTTTGCAATTCCACAGCTTTCTAGTGGTACCAATCATTCTTCTCCCTATTCCCAGTCTTTTTTGCTTCTTAATCTGCTGTTTACTTGTGTATCCATGTTTCTAACAATTCCACTAAAACAAAGATAAATCCATCTCAGGCTAAACCCTGAAAACTAGTGTGTAGCATTCAGAGAAACTCATTACAAAAATTCAACATAAATACATTGCTGCAGAGCCTGTTAGCGAAGCTTCACTCTAGGAGACTAACTTTCAACAGCGAAATTCACAGGACACAACACACACCCCCAAACACATAATTTGTGATCACAAAGTGGAAATAGAAGCAGAGAGACACAGAGAAAGACAAGGCACATTGAAAATTCAGAGATAAATGGCTCTAACGAATGTGACAGAAGAGACTGAAAATGAATAATCCTTTCTACTTCACTGTTCAAAATATTAAATATGGAAAAGACACTTCCTCAGACTACTGACAAAACTATATCTATTAAAAAGTATGAAAGAAGAATTGAGCATTTTCAGAGACGTGAGTGTGACAGCAGATTGATTCTTACTTAGCCAGAACTACTGATGTAAACCTTTCTCTGTTCACTTTAATTTTATTTAGACAGTATCATCTACTTCATAGAGTTCTGTGGTGATTTCCACCTTTAGGGTTATCCCTGACTCCCCTAGAAGAAATTATGATGCAGTTACCCTTACAACTGATGGTGATTCATTGTTTTATAGTCTAGAGAATATTGACTCTCAGATAACCACATCACCCAAACAGAGAATGCTTTTCTATAGAGACATGTAGATAGGTACAATCCTCACCAAACAGGACCTGAAAGCTACATACGTTTTACAAATACAACATATCTGCTATCAATGTCAGTCTGTCTGGTACGTATTTCTGTGCTCAAAGCAAAGTGATTTTTCCATAGTAACCATGGGAACCATTCTCGCCTTTGCAATTATGCACTTTTTCTGTTGATGTTAATGGGAACAATGGTGTGCACACCATGAAAAAAGTTATGGATAAGCACTCAAACTTTTGGAGGTTCAGCTATGCCTAGCTGTTAGCATCATGCAGCTGCAATGTGGAAAACACTTGATAGGTGAGATCTCTATTTGGAAAGAACAACCTTTTATAGATATCATTATATTCTTGGCAAAAGTACTATAGTAGACATCAAGATTCAGCACAGAATCTGCTGTGCCAGCCTTGTCTCTGGCAGACGATCTTGCCAGGTGTTCAGCAACCATGACATCAGAAAATTTACTAAACTTTTGGTTTATGAAGTGGCAGGAATCTCAACTCTCCTCTATGGCTGCAAGACTTGGGTGACCCAGAGAAAACACCTGAAAAACCTGGAATGCCAGCACCAGCACTTTCTCTGGAATAGCGGATTGCAATATTAATGTCAATGTCCTCACAGAAGTCAGTATCTTCTTGGATGCTGCGGCGCTGAATATCCAGCATACACTGAGATGGAGCAGGCACTGTATGCCTGATGCTCGCTTACCAAAACAATTGCTGTACACCCATCTCACCAAAGGAGAAGGAAAACAAAGAGCCCAAAAGAAACACTTTAAAGACAGACAATCTCAAGACAAACATCAAGACTTGTGGCATTGCCATCACAAACTCAGAGGCAGTAGCCCAAGACAGGCCTAGCTAGCAAAGTCTTGCCAGAGAAGCAACAATCATTTTTAAGGCCAAAAGGCCAAAACGAAAGGACACACAACTGTCATGCAGCAATCATGGTCCAACCCTATCTTCCAGAACCACCTGCAACATCTGCCAATGAGTCTGTGGCTTCAGGATTGGAATCCTCAGTCACCAAATGAACCATATAAAATCAAATCCGTGAAAGAGATCATCCTCAACCACTGAGAGACTGCCAACCATTTTAAATACCATGGTCCTCTGGATATCTTTGAGAATGTTGAAAGGGATGTTGTTTTAAGAGCAGAACTTGAATTCTTATTTTGAAACAATTGTGTATTATTTTTCTCTGATGTACCATTTTCCTTTAAAGAATCATGGATGTGCTATTTTCTTTCTCTGTCAATTTTGTGTGACTCCTTGCAGAGAAATATCTTCCTGGTAAGGGCAGATAACTCTGTTTTCTAGAAATAAAAATAAAACCCCAAACCCAGAGACAGGGCTGTTCCTAGGTGTAAATGGGGCCCAGGGCCAATCAGCCTGGCCGGGGGGGCTGGACAGACAGGACAGGATGGCCTAGAGACCAGGCTGGCCTAGAGACCAGGCTTTGTGCTCTCACTCCTCCCCTAGGCCAGCCCTCCCTGCCCAAGGATGGAACAGCAGTCTAGGGGCAGCGTGGGAAAGCGGATCCTCGCCTCTGGGGCGGCCCACCCTGCCCCGCCCTGCCCCACCCCACCCCACCCCACCCCACCCCACCCCTAGACCGGCTGTTCCACCCTGGGGACAGGAAGAGATGGCCCAAAGGCCAGGTTCTGCACTCCTGCTCCTACCCCACCTCACTGCCTTCAGCTTCCCTCCAAAGGCAGTGGGGCAGGGGCAGAGAATGGCATGGCAGTGCAGGGACAGCCATGCAAGCCTTGGGGGGTGTGTGTGTGTGTGACTGCTCATTTACACCCCCTCCCCCTGCCAGGGACAGCTTTGCCCATAGATATATAAAATCCCAACTAAAGTAACCATGACTAGATGCCAAATTTTTTATCTACAAATTCTATTTAAAAAATTCAGAAAGCAGGGGAAAATAGCAGGCATTTCTCACGGTGCTGATCTTAGCCCATAACAGGCTACCTGTCAATGACTATGCACAATCACTGCCAGTCACATAAAAGCAGCACACTGTAACCATTCATATTGGAGCAAGTCTGATGTTGCAGCTGGAAGATGGAGCAGGAAGTTTTCTAATGTTGCCACTCTTGCCAGTTTTGTTTCATTAGACATATAGTTGGCCCCAGAAAAGTCAATGGCAAAACTCCCCTAGGTTTCAGTGAGGTGAATATTCTATCTAGACTGAACAATTATTACTGGTTTAGGATAGACAAAGAGTACCACTTTCGAAAACTGTACACAAGAATGTGGTGTTCTATAACTGTCAAAACTACTGTATTTATATTACTATAAGCAATAGTGGTTTTTACCATTACTCTAGGTTTTTCCCTTTCCACTACTTAGTTATTAAAACAACATAATGCGCTGATGCAAGCACAAAAGATGAGATTCACAGCCCTGTGGGGTAGGGCAGCTATTGCGACTGCTGGCTACCTTTGTGCCCTTCAGACCATGGGTTGCTCCAGGGACTCGACAGGCCTTTGCCATAACTGCAACAGGCTCCCAAAACACTTATCGGCAGCCTGGAACAGCTGCTCTCACATAAAGTTGCAGCACTGCTTGGAATCTAAGGAGGGCTGAATGCTACAGTGTGGTCCTTGATATGCTCCTCTCTACCCTCAGTATGCCCACACACCAGAGCTTGTGAAAGGCAGGGTGGCCAGATAGCAAGTGGGAAAAATCAGTTCAGAGGTAGAGGCAAAAGCTCATGCAATAAATAAATTTGTCAGTCTTTAAATGCCATATGACTTCCTGTTTGTTTTAATAAACTAGAATAACACATCTACCTCTTTAAGAAAACTCCCTGAATTTTGGAACTGTTCCTATTAAATTGGGATGTCTGGTCACCCTAGTGAAGGGCTCCTTCGAGGGCAGTCTTATGGCTGTCTCCTATAGGGTCTCCTTGCTTGGTGACTCCTCCTTTAGCCAAAACCGGAAGCCTTTTATGTTATGCCATGCTTTTACCTGGTATAAAGGGGTGGGAGTGGGTGTGAAGATCTTATCCAAAATGTTTAGTGCAGGGACCTGTCTCTTAGGATGTACTTACACAGCGTCTAGCACAAAAGGCTATAATGTCACTTGAGGTCCCTAGGTGCTACGAGAACACAAATTAATAATAAATACTACTAATATATATCTACTGAAATTGCCTTTGTATCAAGGGAAAGAGTCCTAGGGCCAGATCCTCAGCTGCGGTACACCACCATAGCTCCATTGAAATAAACAGAATTCCATCAGTTTACACTAGCTAAGGCTCTGACCTCTACATCAAGGGAAGAAATATTCAGAACATACCATTAGGTATATTTTCTCAGATTTCTTTCTTGTTAGTCACGAAGAATAACAGTACTGCACATTCCAATGCCTCAAGCCCTGGAGATTTAGCAGTAACTCATACTGAGACACTTAAATAAAAAAGCACCAAACACCAATGAAAACAACAAACAAACTAAATGAAACATGTTACAACATAATGCTGCACACACTAAACATATGCCAGCGGAGGCTAGGTAGGTCAATAGAGCCATGTCAGTTTACATCTACTGGTGGTCTGGCTCTGATCTTAAAATCTTGCTTAAAAAACAGATAATTTGATCATTAGATAAGAATTACCAGCACATGCACCAGTTTTATTTTGTAAAAATTCTATCACCTCACCTAGAGCCTTAGATTGAATAATATTTCTGATTATTTAACTTTAAAATGGTACAGATATACTTAGCTTGATTTCAACCTCTATTTGCTGTATTTCTGGAATTTGTGCTAAAACACAACTGTGACAAATGACTGTCACTTGCACTAGATGTAGAAAAGCTAAGGGTCCAGTATTTTCACTTAGATTTGTATACATTCTTCCTCTCCTGTATAGGTGGGGGCTGCCTCAGCATCCCATGACATGGTTTTGCCCTTCCCCTCAGGGGGGTTGTCCACTGATCTGTGGACTTATGCAGTGGGATCAATAGACTGGGGAGCACTGGCATGGAATCAGGGGGCACCAAGGGGGTCACATCTCACACTTTTTAACAAAAGAAAACAAGTGCAGAATTCATGTCCCACTCAGATTTTTCTTCCTCACAGAATAATCGAGTCTGGTGGGGAGGTGCTGTGTAATTACACCTTTTGCTAACCAGAGGCTGTTGTGGTGCTGAAAGAGAGGACAGCTGCAATTGTTTCTGGCTGTGAGGAGCAGCCACAGCACCCACCAGGTGATAGCATCTTAGCGGGGACAGGAAGGAAGAGGCTGGGCTGGAATTTAGGAGGAGCAAGGGATAAAGACCACAGAAAGAGAGAAGTTTCATGGTAACAGGGAGCACAGCCCCTCCCTCCATTTTGTGTCTTCCAGAACTAAGCCTCCCCACTGGAAAGAGGCTGGTGCCACCCCTACATTAACCCTTCAGAATTATGAAGCCATGTTAGTTATCTTGCATGACCCTACTGAATAGAATCACAATATCTTTTTCTTATGGGTCTGATACACTTCCCAGTGAAGTCAATGGAAGGTTTCCTATTGACCCTACAAGACTCTACATTACAAGAAAGCTAGAGATGAGCCAAGAGCTAGGTATTACAAATTCCTAAATTCTAATTGTGGCTCGGACTCTGATGTTCTCTGTGCTTTTTGGGAACCCTTGGCTTCTCTGTTTTGGCTGCCAAACTGGCAAATTTGGAAAGATAATTTTATTTCCTTAACGAGTATATTGTACATATGAGTGTTTAAATGTTTATTAACATTTCAAAGATGAAACACTTATTAATTATAACAGCATTGGCATCCAAAAACATAAAGGGATCAGGCTTTAATGCCTCACAGAAGATCAAAAATAGAAAGGAAAAAATTAATACTTACAAAGACTGAAAAACTCTTAATCCACCGATTTATAGAATATTTGTAAATTTCTTCACTGAAGATACATTCGCTTGTAACAATAATTATACAGATTATGCTGATAATAATGCAGTTAAAGAAGAAGGAAATTAACATTTATATTATTGGTTGGCAGAAAAATTATGTCATAACAACAGCTGGGAAATTATGAAATCAGTCTAAGCCCTTATCAGCTGCCATAGCTTTCTCTTCTCTTGATTCATGTTATCTTTTATAGTCCCTATTCTGGCTGACAGAGGGGGTAAAATACTTTGCCTTGCAGTAGGCAGAGTTGTTACCAGTCACATCACAAGTACTCTCTTTACACCACTAGCACCTTGTCAACAGAAGCAAATGAAACTAGAAGAAAATAGGCAGGTGGGCTATTTCCCATGTCAGATAAACATATTGCACTTCCAAGCCTGCACAAAAAATATGATCTGCATAGGGCACTACTGCAGGTCCTGCGTATAGCCTTCAGCTGGGTTCTGCAAACTGGATACTGCTGAGTCCTTGATTTAATGAAAACATAGGGAGGCAATTCAATTCACTGCATGGACTGCTTTGTTCTTTCATTATGATTCTTTTTTAATGAGAAAGACGATTGTAAGGATAAAGTCTATTCCTCTGAATTTTTACACTAATTATATACAAAGCACCATTCTGGCAGAGTGGGTCTTATCTCCTTCAGGCAATACAGTTATCTTGTAACCACACTTCAAATCTCCCGTATGAGCACTAAAGATACGTGCAGTGAATGTGCATTGCACTATGCATGCTAGCAGCTTGAATTGATGAATGTTTAAAGATTCCATAAATTGCACGCAAAGACTGATGCGAGATAAAATGAGAGGCAACCCTAGCCTTCCATTTAGCTTACAGGAGTAGAATCAGAGAGGTGCATTATTTTAGCAAAACCATTAACTATCCTCAGTGGTGTGGGAAAGAATGGTCTGTTTTGCACAAAGCAGCAATTGAGACATCTATATAGCAGAAGAAAAAGATGGAGTCATATACTAACACTGTAGAGGACTGTTATCCCTGAATAGCACAGGATCCATACGATGTAGATTTGCAATCAATGTTCCCTCTAAGCTGTGCGCGTTTGCTCATGCACACAGGTTGTGAAACCCATGCACACAACAAAATAAAATGTGCACAAAAAAAATTTACAGCGCTAATATTTTTATGCTACTTTAAGAAAGCAGTTTCAAATAGCATGTTTCAAGTAAGGTTTTGTAACTTATGGTGATAGAAATGATTTTATATCAAAATAAAATTTAGATATTATTTACATCATACACACTTGCTTTGTTGTGCTCACAAGTTTGACCACACTCACTGGAGTGCGTATAAATTTGGACGCTTGTTCTGAAAATTTGCACAGAAGAAATTTTTTGCACACACAGACTATGAAAAATTAGAGGGAACATTGCTTGCAATATATTTGACATTGAGCCCCCACCCATAAGAAAACAGTTTATAGTATGGTAAAGAACACACCAACCTTGGAAAATTAAAGCAGCATTTCCCAACCAATGCAACATGGCACACAGGTGTCACATCAAGCCTGAGCACGAGTTTCACAGATTTTTTTGAAAAACTATTTGAAGAGTTCTGAATTGGCTTGTGAATATTCATGAGTTTATTTGGCAACTGCATGGTGGTGTGCCTCAAAATCATCAAAGAAATTGAGATGTGCCATGGCACAGAAAAGGTTGGGAACCACTGAGCTAGAGAACCACATTATCTACAAATGCAATCACAGAAAGCCACAAAATCACATGAGCACAAATTTCTATTCTGTTCGTGTCCTTATACTGTACCCATCTCCGTGAAGTTTTCAACACATGGCTTAGGTGACATACTTAGCATCTGGTTTATAGCACTTCAAAAGCTGCCTCTTTGATCTGAACAATCTGTGACTACCTGCCTGAGACCACAACTCCTGTAGTTAGTTACACAAGTGTATGACTGCACCCATGACAAGAACTGTAGGCTCAGTCTGACAATGGAGGAAGTGTGTCCTCAGTCAGGTCATCACTGAGGATTTGTGACCTCAATCAGGTAGCCACAGGTACAAGTACTGAGATTTGCACCATGATTCAAAGGCTGGCACATTTTACAGGAGCTAACTGAGTGCACAAGAAAGGTGCACTAAGCAAGTCTGAACTAAGCAGTTGGATGTAGACATAGTCCACCTGACCTATATGCAGGACCTCACAGAAGAAATGTCACTGCTACAGGGAAAACACCCACATAGATGCTTTGTAAGCTCTTGGCTCTACTACTTTGGGATCATCATGCATATTTTTGTATCTGTACTATTACTGCATGGCACACAGCATTCAGACACACCATTATTGCTCATACTAAACTGCTGTCACCAGGATCAAAGAGGACAAGTCCTTTCAATTTTTATTGCTATCGGTGTCACATGACATTTGTTACTGTGTAGTATGTGTATGATTTACTCTAATAACACAATGCAACAAGATGGAAGTGTTATGACGTGACACCATCTCTAGGATCAAAGAGAATTTTTTTAAGATAAAATCCATGCTACAGAGTTAGACAGAAGTCTAATGTAAGAAAGAGTCTGCAAGTCAAAGTGATAAAAGAAGGTAGGTTAAGCAGCTCAAAATCACCAGCACATATGCATAACGTCTAAGGCCAGTATTCTTCTCTATAAGTGCATATTTATAATTTTCTAAACCTGCTGGCAAAGCAAAAGGCACCTGATGAAAACTGATTAGCGCTCTGAGATATTTGGCCCCTTCAGTGAGTGAAAAGGATGCAGTGGGATATGTAGTCCTGGTGTGTATATCTTGGTGGTATAAGGCAGCTGACATTGTAAAACTTCCCGGGTAAAAGAAAACTCTCAAATGAGAAGAGGCAAAAATAATTTTAAAAAGCCTCAAAAAAAACCCCAAACAGACAAAACAAAACAGCAGCAGGTGAGAGCTAATGTTTCTACACTCTCCTCTCACATATGCTGTGCAATAAATCTTGTTTCACTGAAATTACATCAGCTTCTGTGCTGTGGCTGAAGAAAGTAAAAAACAATATCTTTCCATTCATCAGAACAGAAACTTTTCATAGTAATTAGAAAAGTATATCAAAGGAATAGAATCCACAAGTCCTTGACAAATTATACATACTGGAATCAGTTCATCAAACACTAAACCGCAGTTACATCTTGAGTGGAACAGAAATTTTTTATACAATACATAGCTACATTATCTAGTGCTTTAAGGCAGAAATTGAAAAAAAAATGTCTTATTCAATTGAAACTACAAGAAAAATTTAATCAGGAACCATATAATTATCCAAATTGGACTGGCTAGGAAACTGGATCTATTATTACTCTTGTTTAGATTGCAGAAGTGCTTACAGCTTTCCAAACACAGATAGGGACACAGTTCTTGCCCCCAAAAGAGCATGAACAAAAATGACAACTCCTGTTCCTGGAAAATACCCAGAAATTTAAACAGGTTGTCAGGAATCAGAATTGCCGTTGTATTCTAATCCACTAACTGATTTTTATCTGAATAAGAGCAGGGGTCTTCAAATTATAGGCAAAGACTGCCAATTGACAGACAGGATAAATGTGTCCCATGTGATTTGGCATTCATGGCTGAGACAGACTACTGAAGTAACAGGAAGTGCAATACCTATTGATAACTACACAGCAGGGGGAATATGAAATATTGTTACAAGAATTCCAAATACGAAAATGTCATTTTGGTACTGACCCCATGCGGCAATGCATATCTAGGTCTTTATTTTTTTAAATACATGGTTAGACTATGACTTTAAGCATAGCTCTACATTGGAATAGGTGGAAGGGAACTTCTGCAGCGGGAGCAACAGAAAGAATCCTGGCTAACTCGATCAGATTTCATCCTGAACTTCAAGGGCAGTGCTTGCTGCAGTGGGAGCTCTGCTAACCTTTGAAAAAAAGTAGCAACACGTTCTGCTGTCCTATGCAACAGCTGGGCCATGGCCTGCTTGTGTGGGCCCCTCTGGCCTGCTCAGCATTGTGGAATGGAGTCTGGGGCTTAAAGAAGGGTAGGGCCTGCAGCCAGGCCAGTGCTGCGGGGGGTGGGTGGATGCAGCATGGCCAGCGCTTGGGGGGACTGTAGCTGCTGCAGGGGGATGAGGGGAAGGGTCTGTGGCCATCGGCCCAGTGGTGCTGTGGGAAACGGCCCAGTCAGCTGCCAGGGGGCCCTCGGGCCACAGTCCATGGTGCTCCTGCCCCATTTCCAGCTGGCTGGTCTGTTCTAGACCAGTAAAAAAACAACAAGCAGTTGTGTGGCACTTTAAGACTAACATTTATTTTTTGCATGAGCTTTCGTGGGAGAAGATCCCACTTCCTCAGATGCTTCGAAGATGGGTGAACTTACAGAAAGGAATGAAACTAAATGCAAGGGGGTGTAAAACACAGGATCAGGTCATAAAGTAACAGCAAATCAGAGCAGTTTACAGGCTTAAAGAATGGGAAGCCTGAAGTCAAATTACCTTTTGTAATGGGAAGAGAACCCATAATCTCGATTGAGTCCTGCTTTCACAGAATTTAGTTTGCATATTAATTCGAGTTCAGCTGTTTCTCTTTGGAGTCTTGATGTCCCAGGTACATCTCTAACGACAGTCGTTAACAAATCCATCATCGAGTGATTAGGAAGATGGAAGTGCTCAGCAACTGGTTTCTTTGTTCTTTGATTTCTGATATCAGCTCTGTGCTCATTCAATCTCTTACGGAGCGATCGTCCTGTTTGTCCAATATATAAGGTGTTGGGGCATTTCCTGCACATGATGGCATAGACCACATTAGTAGATGAGCAGGTAAATGAGCCTTTGATGGAGTAGCAGGCTTGATTAGGACCTATGATGGTGTTTGTTGTGTAGATATGTGGGCAGACTTGGCAGAGTGGTTTTTTGCAAGGGTGTGTGCCTGCTTCAATGTTCTTGTTGTTAGATCTGTAGTTGCTGGTGAGTATCTGTTTAAGACCATAGGTCCTAATCAAGCCTGCTACTCCATCAAAGGCTCATTTACCTGCTCGTCTACTAATGTGGTCTATGCCATCATGTGCAAGAAATGCCCCAACACCTTATATATTGGACAAACAGGACGATCGCTCCGTAAGAGATTGAATGAGCACAGAGCTGATATCAGAAATCAAAGAACAAAGAAACCAGTTGCTGAGCACTTCCATCTTCCTAATCACTCGATGATGGATTTGTTAATGACTGTCGTTAGAGATGTACCTGGGACATCAAGACTCCAAAGAGAAACAGCTGAACTCGAATTAATATGCAAACTAAATTCTGTGAAAGCAGGACTCAATCGAGATTATGGGTTCTTTTCCCATTACAAAGGGCAATTTGACTTCAGGCTTCCCATTCTTTAAGCCTGTAAACTGCTCTGATTTGCTGTTACTTTATGACCTGATCCTATGTTTTACACCCCCTTGCATTTAGTTTCATTCCTTTCTGTAAGTTCACCCATCTTCGAAGCATCTGAGGAAGTGGGATCTTCTCCCACGAAAGCTCATGCAAAAATAAATCTGTTAGTCTTAAAGTGCCACACAACTGCTTGTTGGTTTTTTACTGGACTAGACTAACACGGCTATCCCTTTGGAAACTGTTCTAGACCAGCCAGTCTGGGGGTTGAGAGCCAGACCAATGGTGGGTTGTTGCAGCGTACTACTCAGCCAGCTGCTAGATTTTGGCAGGGACTGTGGGGCCCCTGGCTTGCCTTGATCTTGCTCTATGTGTGACCCAACAGAGCTGTCAACTGTGGGGAAAGTTCCTTGGATACCCATCAGGGTAGCCTATTTGATCTGAGCTTTGTGATGTGGCACATGATAAATTAAAAGATAAATGGAGTTTTGTTACCATAACACACTTGATCAAGGACATGGATTGTTTTGACTCCTCATCAGACAGCAGATGGACATTACAGTGAAATAGAGCAAATGTATTGTTATTTTGTTCAACATGCTGTTTGTACAAGTGGAGGTACCCAACAGAGTAGTAGATATATTAGCAGTAAACACATTAAGATTTCACACTGAGGTCATAGGTCAAATTCAAGAAGGAAATCGATAGAAAATTAAACTTCCAATTACATATGACATGACTTAGCTTTTAGTGGCTTCACAGAAGTCCGTAGCTCACTCTTCCATGACACAGGTAAAGACTGCTTATAAGTCAAAGTTAAAATATTACAGTGATGCTGTATTTCCACTGATGTATGGCATGACCCCATCATTTTGGACAGTAGAAGGAGTCATCCAGCTATATGTACATCCATACAACCCTTCTGAATTAGCCAGTTATTCTCCTGATTTTTCTATGCCTTTGTTTGCTGGGCAGGACATATGGAGCAAGTTGTCCTATTTAAATCATTGCAGAATAAAACACTACTCAGTATGAATAAAGGCAGACTCTGGCTCGCTAGGATTATTTGATTTTCTTTCCTTTCTGTTCAAAATAGATATCTACAATTCTCTTATCCATTAATTATTTTTAATGTGCTATATTCACTTATACTTGGTGGCTTTTAGAAGCAATTCATTTTTGCCTCAGAGCTGCTCATGCCTCTTCCACTGTGTTGATTTCAGACAATTAGCACTTCTTGGGCCACTGTGGACAGCTTCCCATTTATTACTTTTTCAGGTGCTAACTCTGATTTGCCCCACGTTTCTCTTTATAATGCCATTTCACTGACAGAGAGATCATTAAGTATCTCTCTGCTCCTCATTTTGTAATCAACTCTAACACAAATGAGTAGCCACAAATGTCTAGACAGGATCCCACTAAGCAGAACCTTTTACAGCTTAGGGGGCGGAGCTGAGATAAAATGTGGTACAACCTTTTCCCTCAACACAGAAGACAAAAAGAAATAGGCGTTGGCAGTGAACAAAATGTAGCAGTGAACAAAATAAAAATGGGCATGATACAAGTTACCTTGGAAGGAAGCAGCTGCAGATTTCATTAAACTCTATCACAGTGTTGAAAAAATCAGTTAGATTATACATAATGATGCCATCTTATGATGTTGCTTTAATAACATACTGTTATAACCTTGATTTATCTACATGCACAGAAAGAAATTGGAAGAAAAAATTCAGAGCTTAGAACTTGAATACTGGTACTTCAATAAGTGTGTTACTAATGCAAGCTATGGTGTGTATGCATAGCAAATAACTAATAACCTCATATTGAAATTGCAAAGCTGACTTGTATGATTTTGTAGAAAAAAATGCTTAGGTGAACACAGAAATCTCCCAAACAAAATAATTGAGCAAACTGAGAGATTTCCATTAGAATGATTTTCTGATGGGAGACGCAGCTTCTGCAAAATGAAAATTTTCCTGATAGAAAAGGAAAATAAAATAATTTATTTTGTGACACTGATCCGTATCTGACCCACCTTATATTTCAAATACTTTCCAAGCAAAATTAAACTGGATTTCCCTGTCAGGTAATTGCCTGAAAGGAGATGTAGCCATAAGAATATTCACATAATTAAAGTTAAGCAGATGCTCAAAATGATTTGCTGGACTGGGGCCTACGAATTCAACATTTTGTAAGGCTGGAGAGGGAATTTCATCACTGGGATAATGAAGATTCTTCATAACATGCCACGAGATGGAAAGAACAGTCTCAGCCAGATTATTCTTTGAGCAAATTTAAAATATGCTGTTTGCTATCTGGATATGAAGGTGTTGGACATCCTACGAAAATCAAAGACCGATAGACAACTAGATCCTTAAACGTATCCAGAAAGAGTGTGGAGGTGCCCATCTATTTTCCTTCTACCAGAAATCAGTCTTCTCCCTCTTTCTACATAGCTGTAGATATCTAGCATTGCTAGAAAGCACAATCTTAACTATCCATTCTGTCTGTTGTTGTGAAAAATGTATGATTACTGGAATGAGGCCATGTCTATGGTGTTTTGCTAGGATAGAATAGCAGGGACAGATTATCAAAATGGCATAAATCTGTGTGCCTCCATTGTCTTCAATCTAGTTATGCAGATTTACACCACTTGACAATCCAGCCCTGAGTATTTTGCTTAAAAAGTGAGTTAAAATGGGTGATACAATTCCACAGTGATCCATTGGGTGGAGCTATTCATTGTGGCTAGGTTAGCAGTGACATCCTAATAGGCAAAAAGGTGAGTGGGGGCGAGAAGACTGATCTGAGAAGAAAGGAAAAAAATGAAGTAAACTCAGGGTCTAGTGAGATTGGAGATAGAAGTAGGCCATTCAGTATAATGGGAGGGATTTCCAATTTCACTGGGAAAGACAGTGGACAGTCAGAGAAGGCCAGTCCACAGGGGATTCAGGGAAACCTAGATTTGGAAAGAATCGTTAAAGAAAGGGTAGTCCCATCCAGGGAAGTTAAGGATACCGACCAAAGAGTTACTGAAAGCAAGTGTTTCAATTCTGCTGTGAAATTCTGCTTAGCTTCTCAAGTGAATGCATCTGTGCCTATATATTCTTCCCAACTCATTTATCTATGCAAACAGAAATAAAAATAGGGATGATGTATTTTGGACTTCCAAAGCTGTTTTGAAAGTTTGAATTTCTGAAAGAGAAAGATAGCGTCACTTAAGAAATCTTAAAATTTACATATGGAGCAGAAGCAGCTAAGCTTAGAAAGACATGTTCTGATGTTCCAGCTCTCAGAACTGATTCAGCCTATACAAAATTAATATAATTGCTATGTGGTTTTCATCTGTTAATGATGCCAAACAATTAGACCTTCTGGAAAAACTGCTTTAGTCAAACACATACAAATAAAGAATTTAAATAAATACATACACAACAAGCAACACGGGTGGGGGGGGCGCATTGGGAACTAAGCCTTATTTATAGGGTTGCCACTTTCCTAACTGCTGGTTACTAGACCCCAAGGCCCCTCCTCTTGCTCCATCTCTTCCACCCCCCCAGGCCAAACCCCTTCTCTGACTCTTCTCCCCTCCATTGCCCCATTGTTCACTGGATCATCTCCCCCTCCATCCTACTCTGCCAGCTGGGCTCCTGCTCTGAGGCTGGGACAGAGCTGCTGCCGCCAGACAAGAAGTCCGTGTGTAGGTCAGAGGTGGTCGTGGCTAAGCAGGTGCTGGTGTGTGTTAATGACTCGATGCCTCCCTATCCCGTTGTAACTGCATTTTGGTGTCTGTTGAGTACAGTTGACTGGAAATTGCCAGGTCCCCTTTTTACTGGATTTTCCTGTAAAAATCCCCCAGGCACCTGGCAATCCTATGGCACCCAGACACAGAAGCCAAAAACAAGACTGTTTGTAAAACTGAGACAGATGGCAACCCTGTATATTTAGGCCTGACAGAAACCTGCTCTGGATTTGAAGAGTCTGTTCTGATACTGTTAAACAGTTTAAGCATAAGTAGAACTCTGTATGTATAAGAAATGGCAGCATAATCATATTTGTGATAAGAAAAGAAAGTAACTGAAAAAGCTAAAAAAAGAGACTGGGTCAAACTAACACTACCCCTGTTCTGATAGGGGAGGCAACTTAACAGGGAAATAAGAGACTTATATATGTTTCTAAGAAAAGATTTTAAAAACCCTATGTATAAGTTTGTGTAACAAAGGGAGGTTGAAGCTGTATTGGCTAGTGTGGGAGATGGCTGTGGTAAGATCACCCTAATGAGTTTCCCCACTTGTAAGTAATTGATTACTACCTACTGAGTGTTTTGCCTTAATAAATGTTTGTTAGACCCCATCTGCTGAATAAGGTTCTGTCACATAGTGGTATTAAATGGCCAGTAAATGAGATAGCCATGTCCTGCTCTAGTGCTCTGTGGGAATGTTATGGAATATGCTTGGATTACCATGCTGCCTGCCTCTGCATCCATTTCTTTCCTGGGATTTTTCTAGGCATCCTGCCAATTCCAGCCACTCCTTCCTTGCAGCCCCTACTCCAGGCTGTACAGAGGGTGCCCTCCAACTCTTGCTATCATTCTTCTGTGGCCCAACTTTAAACAACAATCCTTTTTAAACTGACCACTGTCCTGACCACTGTCCCAGAGGATCATCCTCCCTTAATGCATGTCTTCCTTTCTAGAATAATTCTGTACATGGCACCAAGTCCTACCCACTCTCAGTTCAGAAAGGCTCTTCTCACTGGCACTAAACACTGTGAAGTGAAGTAAATGAAGATACATCCCAATCCCAGTATGTTTGGACCTGCAAGGTTTGGCTGAAGTCCCCAGCTCTAACACAGATTTTGAACGCTACCCTAGGAAAGTAACTTATTCTTTCTGTGCCTCCATTGCTCATCAGGAAATATCAGCATCTCCATCTTAACATTCTCTCATCCTTTGTCTATCTTGTTTGTTCAGACTGTCAGCCTTTCAGAGCAGAGACTGCTTCTTACAAGATGATCATTCTTGCCTGTGGTGCATTAAACATTGTGTACCAACAGTTTCCTTCACAAAGTTAAACCTTCTTTGTTTTGTTCTAAACTAGAAACTTGTCCCTCTTTGGATGGGTCAATTACCAACTTTCATATCTCAGCCAAAAAACTGTACCTTTCAGGCACATGACATTTTCAAACCATGTTAGGATCTCCTGGAGAATTATGTAATCTGCATTGCTCTTGATAGAAAGTTTTAAACTGTTGCAAAAGCCAGTGTGTGGTAGATGTGAGAATAGTGTTCTAAATCTAAATCTGGAATGGCATCACAGGTCATATGTTCCTGCATAGGATAACATTTAAAATAAAAGGTATTACCTTACTCACTCATCTCCCCAGTGTAGGAAAATGCTTTCAAAAACACTTAAGTGATTTGTGAGCCCAAATCTGACTGAAAGCACTCAGTCACTTAGGAGCCTAAGTCACTTTTGAAAATGAGACTTTTGGGCTATAACAATTTAGTAAACAGAGTGACAGTAGTTATGCAAGACGTACACTTGCACTTTCCAGTGACAGCTATCTTAAACTGCAGTTCTCCAGAAAGAGGCTAACAGAGGTAGAAAACCTTGTGTAGATGTAGGTTTTGATGGTGTTCCTCCAAGCCAAACTGAAGTGGAAAGCCAAAGGAAGGATGAGCAGAGACTTTGTGGGTAAGAAGTGACACTTCAGTATTCACTAGTTCTGAACATTTTTAATAGATAAGTTTTAGAATAACACCCCTCTCACCCTCCCAAAAAATCCCCAAAACAAAAACAGCCCCCCATCCCTTCCATTTAACAGTTTCCCTGCACTGTAACACAGCAGCATTCTTTTAATCATTAATGTTCCACTGAGAGTGAGGTGCTTGCTATTCTTGGATCACTGGCATATTTTGCAGTGTTGTTGCCTGTGAATGGATTTTAAAAATTAAGAATTTAAATGGCAGGCATATTCCCAAATCACTTGAAGAGCTAATGTCACAGAAGAAAGAAAGTTTGAAAATATTTGCTTAGACAATTATATTTGAACCCCATAGAGCTTGAGTGGTTTGATAGTTTTACCATGCCCAAATACACCTTTGAATTTCTTTCTTCCATAGAGCATCCCACTCTTTATTTTATGAGGGGGATGGTACCTTTTCTCATTTGTTCTGCTTCTAATCCATGTGTTCTAAAAAGTCAAATAAAATTGTGAAAAACTGAGTGGGTGTGAAATATATTTAACAATCTCCTCCCACACTTAATCCAGGCATGAAATCTTGGGAAGAGGAGGGACAGGCAGAAAAGGGGGAAGAGGGGAAAGGTGGTATAAGAAACCTAGTTGTTAAACCTACCTGTGGAACAAAGGGCAACTTGGTATGTGGTACTAGAATGTGCTTATGTGAATCCCAAACTTCGGACTAATTGTTTACCTCATACATACCCCACGATTATTAGGTAGCACTTAGCTGTTCTGCCAAAGGAGCATATCTGGGAGACTAATGGCTGAAGGAGTCCAAATTTCCTCCCAATATCCTCTTCCTCTATCAGGTGCAGCTTTCCTCTAATTTATTTCAGCAGAAGATTATTACCTTACTGCAGTGGCCAGTAAATACAGTATTTGCTCCAGGGACACAGAACCTGCTTACACCTGCTCACCTGGAAACCAAAGTCTCAGGATCCTGAATAAGATCTTGAGATGGACTCTCAACTCCCTCCTATTCCCCAGCACAGGCGTGTAGTCTAAATCACAATCTAGACCTACATGAGTGCATATGAAACTGGAAGAAAAGAGCAAGAAGAATGTTCACATTGAAATATGAAGGCACAAAAGACAAATTTTTCTTTTTTGCTTTCTCATAATTCTCCTGTATTTGTTATTTTATTAATCAAGTCCTCTTCAATGAAAGTTTGCTTTTCTCTTTCTTCAAGAAAAGATGTGTCCTGGGAAAAAAGAACTAGCTATAAACAGAATAAGAATGTCATTTAAAATTTTCAGAAGCATCTAAGTCACTCAAGAGCCTCTGTCCTACTGCCTTTCATTCAATTTGATGTAGACCTATTTTTAACAAAAGTACTTAAGCATTGTAGTACTTAGCACTGCAGCACCTAACTGATTTAGGAACCCAAAGCTCATTTTCAAAAGGAATTGGACACTTAGTCACTGGAATTTAGACTACATATTTAGGTTAGACAGTATTTAGGTTAGACAGCTACTGGTATTTAGGCTACATATAGACTTAGGTGCTTTTGAAAACAGGATTTAGGTGCTTTAGAAAAATTTGTCTAAAGTGGCTACATTCTACAAAATAGCTTACAGAAGCTACCTCCCTTCCCGAGAATAGTGCTTACCTTGTCTGACAGCTAGCGTAGTGGTGTAGACCAAGAACAGGAGGATGTAATTGAGGAAGCTCTGAAAAACAGGTGTGTTGGCATGGAAGTCCTCTGACAAATACTTGCTGGTCAGGCCAATGCCACAGATAAGAAGGGACAAAACCTGGCCGAGAGCCACAGACAGCAAGAGCTCCCTAAAAGAAATGAGAAAAACACACACAAACACAGTCAGCCTCTCAACCAACCAGGAAATTCTCATCCTCCACCAAGAAGCATAAATCCAAATGAAAGTGTTAAAACCTGAGAAGAAACATGATGGCCTTGATCTCCAGTGAACCTGGTAAGTGATGTCTAATAAGTATTGCCATCACTTTCCTTAGCATTTACTGAAAACTGCCCAAACACACTGGATTTTGTTCATGTGTTACATAAACCTCTTGCCTATGAAAGAGCTCTTAAATTTTACATACACAACACAAAGGATAGATTTTAGTCTTAAAACTGCCTCAACTCTTCCCTTTGTTTGCTTGTGCATTTCTCAAAGAAAAGACTCAGGAATATAAATTCACTTTTGCAATACACAGGGACTTAAGAACAATTATATTGGATCAGACCAATGGTCCATATCTACCTGGTCCAGTATCATGTCCTCTGATAATGGCCAATGCCAGGTGCTTCAGAGGGAATGAACAGAACACGTAGTCATCAAGTACTACAGTGCAAGCGTATAGCTGTCCCAGTATATGTATCTCTCTGAAGACATAACCAAACAGAGAAAAACAGGATTTATCATGTTTCTGGATCAACATTTTTATTCACATGTTACTTCTTGTGCTTCAAGCCTTGTTACAGAATATTCTGCAAATGTAACATAGGAATAAATTTTTGAAAAATTTATCCTGGAGAGTTTACTGTGGGCATATCTGGATACATTATTTTGTCTCTACTGTGATGCTGCTGACAAGTCTGTTCTATGCCCTGCTCCATGTAGAGATAGGCAAAGGCCGTATGTCAGAATGTAGAACCACACGACAGCAGCAGTGGTTTTAGACTACCACTGGAGAGTAATGGAAGGACAACAGACATGGTCTAAAAGTGACTATTTCAGGCACATTGTTCAGCTGGGAGGAAAACCTTTTTTATATGCCATCATCTCTAAATATTAAAAAGTGTTTCAAAATTGTTTCCTTCTCCCTGCCGTATCTCCCAGGTGACTGAATATTTGGCAGATGTGAAGATCTAGGCCAGGCGTGGCTAAACTACAGCTTGGGAGCCACATGTGGCTCTTGAATGAAAAGTGTGGCTCGCAAAAGAATATCAGCAAATCAATTTAGTAGGTAAAAGTAATTGGCTATATGCCTCAGTGCAGCTCTTGAAGTTTAATAATCAACTTGAGCAGCTCTTGAGTTCCAGAAGTTTGGCCACCGCTGATCTAGGCTAAAGAGACCCCTTTTTTAGTAACCTCAGATGTCACATTTGTTTTCCCCTTTCTAGAACAGTCCCCCTCACTGTTCCCTCTAAGCTGTGTGCATGTGTGCGCACACACAGGTCATGAAACCTGCACACACAACAAAATAAAGTGTGCACAAAAAATTCAATAGTGCTAATATTGGTGCTCACAAAGAAATGTTTTTGTACACATAAAGAAATGGTTTGTGCACACAGTCTATGAGTAATTAGAGGGAACATTGGTCCCCCTCCTACAAACAGGTGTAGAGGAACACAGGTTGCTGTGTAGCGAAACTCTTCTAATGCACCTTTCACCACCCAAAAGCAGTGTGACAGAGAGATCGGCTTTCACAGTGCTAAACCTAGTATTCTTATATGAGATTTCTGGATTAGAGGAATCTAAGAATTCATGTAACTATCCCCTCCACCTTCACATCATTTATTCAGATACAAACATGCTTCTGTGAAATAAAGGTCTCCAACAGCAATGTTGTCATAGGATTGCTGGGCCCTTTGATTAAAAATCGATCCACTTCCCCAGTTCTAGAGCAGGTGCTCACAGTTCAGCCAGGTAAGGGGGCAAGGCTGCACTGGTGTTGCAAGAATTAGGCTATGTCTACAAAGATGGCAGCAAAATTGCCACCATCAGCCTAGCATTCTGAGAGCACTTGCCAGCAAGTCTGAACTCATAGTTGGCGCTGGACGTCCTGGGGGCCAGGAGACTTAGGGGAAAGCTGACCACAAGGGATTTGCAGTCAGCTTTCCCCAGTGCATCCCAGCTGCTTAGGAAGTCACTAGTATTTACACAAGACATTTTACTTGCCTTGCATAAATGCTGGTCGTCTACCACCAAGAAAAGCCCTCAATGTAGACTAGGGCTTAGAGAGAGTTCACTGAAGACAGAGTTACAGGGAACACTGGAGTAAAGCTGCAAGGGGGGGTGGTCTCCTGTAGTCCTTAAGAGGGAACTGGGGCTGGTTAAGAAGACCCAGCTGGATGTTTTGTTTCTCATTTAGAGAAGGCAGGCTGGTCTTTGTATCTTCCCCACTTACTTACACAGCAGAAAGAGACAATACCATAGGAGGTTGTGGCCAGTTTAAGACTGTATGGAAAATTTGTTTGTTTGGAGTTCTGCATTCAAAAAAGACCCCAAGAAGGGCTGTGTGTGTATGAGCAAGACTGTGGGGAGTTCTGTTTAAGAAGCCTTGAAGAAGGGGAAACTGAGGCGGGACATTGTAGAAACACTCCTGGTCATGTCAGGAAGATTGAATGGCAGCTACCATGTTACAGGTAGCAACATAACATTAATGCTGCAGGAACCATATATCCATAATTGTACCACTGCCCACTAATGTGATACTGTAAATTTGAAGTTCCAAAGGGGTAGCTGTGTTAGTCTAGCTCAGCAAAACAAACAAGGAGTCCTGTGGCACTTTTAAAGACTAACAAATTTATTTATCACATGAAATTTTGTTGGAGAAAATCCCACTTCGTCAGACAGTTGAACAGACTCACTAGTTTAGACAGATCCATCTCTTAGACTTACATAGTTCTTTTAAAATCCATTTAGATGCTGCTTTCTTTACTGTCTTTTCTCTAAAATGGAGGTTTGTATAGGAGGTTCATCCACTCATATATGTCTGTTCTAGGAGCCTTTACATATGGCACCTGAACTGAATTAAATATTTGCAGATGTGCATGTATAGGTACTTGGTTGATTTTACAAATGCTATGGAATGGTTGCTTGTCTTTTTTTAACATTGACATATATCACATAGGAG
Organism: Podocnemis expansa; assembly: GCA_007922195.1. Lineage (NCBI taxonomy): Eukaryota > Metazoa > Chordata > Testudines > Podocnemididae > Podocnemis > Podocnemis expansa. The sequence goes on along the minus strand of ML682021.1, from coordinate 363,968 downwards.
CATCAGCAAGTGTCATATAGTTCTACTGTAGGTGTATCATGTATCTGTGGGGAAGGCAAGAGCCTCAGTATTTATTCTGACACCCAGAAAGCAGACATGCATGTTTTGTCACTCATGGAAGCAAGTTAGCAATACTATCTTTTGTTTCAGATAGTGGTCAGCATTTGGACAGCATAGATCTTGGCAGATCCTTCTCTTAGGGAGAAATATGATGACATGACATGGCCTTCATGAGTAATATGGGCATAAACTCATGCCTTGGTTTTTTACCTCTCCCAAGTATGTCATCTTGGATTGATAGGCTATCCCCATCTCATAGACAGTAACTAGTTTATCTGACAGGGCTTTATGTCATTACCATTCACCAGATAAGCTTCAGTTCTGCCAACAGTCATTTCTGACTATGCAGAAAATAAAATATTTTCCAACACCTGATTCATTAATATTTCATCCTAAATAATACCAAATTCATAAGTGACTGCTGACTGTCTTATTTATAGGATGTCTTTTATATCTAAATGTGACATTCTGTGACATTAATGGCTACCAAGCAGTTCTGCTGATGCTTTAAGTGCAACTGTATATTCTGTACTAGTCTTTGTAGTTCCTGATTGCTCAGTGCTCAGTTAATTATTTGTCCTTAGACCGTATGTGGATGTAGGACAATAGCTTTTCATTTCTGCTAAATGTTCATCTCTTGTGGTTGCTATTGCACATCCTTAATATTGCCTCCATAGTATGGTTGGAATATCCACTGGAGACAGAAAAGTAGTTAAAATTACAGTAGAATTAAAGATGGACAACAATCAAGCCTCCTCCTGTTAAAGTCCCCAGTTTGGATGTAGATCAGAACACAGTCTCAAATCGAATCCACCTTTTGAATACAAAAAAATTAAAATAAACAAACTAAACATCCACCAGCCAACCAAAAATTAGAGTCCCCTGGGTCATTAAATTCCTTAATGCACTTTAACAAAAAAGTCTAAAGATAGAGAATAACAGAACGCTCTTCTCTAACTAAGGAAGTGGAAATGCAAACAATATAGCCACACCCTCCAGCACTATATCACACACTTAGAAACAAGATGGTCAAGCCCTGCTACTCCACTCCAAAAAGTAACAAAACTACTGTGTATGGTGGCTCATAAGAGAAAGGCTGAAGTATATTAGTATCATAATCACCATGGATCCTCTTTATAGTCTGTCTTCTTTGTTCCCCATCTTTCTTTTGTTTTAGTGTTGCTTTTGAGTTTGATCACAGAGCTTTCTGATTATACTGCACTTGTTGGAAGTTGAGAAAAAGGTGACCTACAAAGTCATTTCCATTATTTTTTATTTACACTATTAGCTTTTCTGTGCACAGACTCTATTCTGCACAGAATATAATGTGAACATAATGTTAACATCTAAAAAATTAACAGTAATCCTTGAATGGCCATGCATTTTTTGGAAGTAGAGAAAAATCCTTAAATTGTATCAACACTCAAAAAACAAAAACTTGACTATACAAATAAGACTAAAGGGTTATGGATAACTAGGCTGAGTGTGAGTTTTGTATACACTTTGTCTTCATTGCCGGTGCTGCAAACTCAAAGTGGGATCAGAAAGTTATGCTGTATTTTTCCTTCAGACAGAACTTAGCTTAACATTTTATGGATGGCATGCGAGGCAGAACTGAAATTCAGCCTGCTCTTTGACAGTTGCTCTGGCTCTGCAGCATAAACTGTAGTCAATATTTGCGTTTACTAATATGCAAAAAAGACTCAGACAAACATGGAATGCAAATAACTTGAGTAGGGAGGACCATTTTATATACTGACTGTTCACCACACTTCAGAACTTCTTATCCAAATGCAAAAACCTGTGCTAGAATAAAAAATGACTTTCTGTCTCCATTTATGAGTACAGAAGGCTTTACTTAAAAGTTCCACTATTCACCAGTAGATCAACAATGAACACTGTCAGAGGGCTGGTTTTAGGTAGTGAACTGCATAAGAGAAACTAAAACCAGAATCAGCAACAGTGGCTGCTGACGCGGTGAAAGTCTTCAAATGAAGACATGCTGTTCTGCTCCTCCGGATGGGAAGACATGGAAATTTTTCCTGTCCTTTTAACAAAGAAAAAACACAAATCTCTCTCTCTCTTTTTTAAATTGGTGAAAATATCAGCCACTATCCAGAAACAACAAAAACATACCATGATACGGAATGACGTACAGCTTGTTTGGTTCCAGTAACAAAGCTAAACACTTTCACTGTTCAGAAAATGCTTTACAGGACTACTTTTCCATTTCATTTCTTTTCTACCCACCAACAGTGACATAATACAAAATGCTTAGCTCCAGGGTTTGGACACATTCAGTAACATCTCTTCAGTTTAGGGTAACAGTTAAATTGTGGAAAACAGAAAAATATTTTTATAAGTATTGTATGAGAGAGGAGAGAGAGAGAGAGAGAGAGAGAGAGAGAGTGTGTGTGTGTGAGATATTACCCTGGCTGGAAGCATAAGTAGATGAAAAGGTTAATGAAAGCAGGCAGGAAAGCTAAAACCTATTGGCCTATATAAGGGGTGTCCCTCAAGCACAATAGGCAGCTTTATAGGCATGGAGGAGGAGGAGGACTCAGCCCTAACCCTGGCAACAGGGCTGTTTGGCAAGGCTGAGAATCTGTAGAGATCAAAAAACACTGGTCACTGAAAGGATCCACTGTGTGAAAAACGAGGAAGTTACCAGCAGCTGCAGACTGACACAGAGACACTGGCTGTCAATCAGAGGTCTGCAGTGGGGAAGCTGTAACTTGGTCACTAAGAGAATGGAGCATTTCAAGGCAAAGTCATCTCTATCCAAGGATTTGAAAAGGTCACCAAGAAGAGGAAAGCATTTTTGTTTATTTTATGTCTTATTTTAAATCAATTTCTTGAAGGCTGTTCACTTTTTGGCATATAAATCATATTTCATTTCGATGAATGCTTTTCTGCTGTGGCGTATCGGTACTGTCATAGAATTATAGAATCACAGAAACTGGAAGGGACCATGACAGGTCATCAAGTCCAGTTCCCTGCACTCATGGCAGGACCAAGTACCCCTATTAAACTATCCCGGACTGGTGTTTGTCTAACCTGCTCTTAAAAACCTCCAATGAAGGAGATTCTACAACCCGCCGAGGCAACTTATTCTAGTGTTTAATCATTCTGACAGTCAGGAATTTTTTCCTGAAGTCTAGGCTGAACCTCCCTTCCTGTAATTTAAGCCTGTTGCTTCTTGTCCTATCATCTGTGATCAAGGAGAATAATTTTTCTCCTTCTTCCTCCTAACAACCTTTTAGGTATTTGAAAAACTGTTACTCTATCCCCTCTCAGTCTCCTTTTGTCTAGACTAAACAAACCTAGCTTTTTCACTCTTCCCTCACAGGTTAAATGTTCCAGACCTCTAATCATTTTTGTTGCACTTCTCGGGGCTTTCTTCAGTTTCTCCACATCCTTTTTGAAATGAGGCACCCAAAACTGGACACTGTACTCGAGTTGAGGCCTAATCAGTGCAGAGTAGAGTGGAGGAATCACTTCTTGTGTCTTACTCACAATACTACCGTTAATACACCACCGAATGGCATTTGCTTTTTTTGAAACAGTATTATGCTGTTGACTCATATTTAGCTTGTGATCCACTACTACACCCACATCCCTTTCTGCAGTGCTCCTTCCTAGGCAGTCACTGCCCATTTTGTATGTGTGCAATGGGTCATTCAACCCTAAGTTGAGTACTTTGCACTTATCTTTATTGAATTTCATTCTGTTTATCTCTGAATTTCACCAGTTTGTCCAAATCATCTTGAATTGAGATCCTATCCTTCAAAGCACTCACAACTGTTCCCAGCTTGGTATCATCTGCAAACTTTGTAAGTTTGGTCTCTATGCTATCATGTAAGTCACTGATAAAAATGTCAGACCCAGGACCGATCCCTGCGGCACCACCCTCATTATGTCCTTCCACTCTGAATATGAATGACTTATAACTACTCTCTGGGAGCAGTTATCCAACCTGTTTTTCATCCATCTTATAGTAGCTCCATCTAGGTTTGTACTTCCCCAGTTTATAAATGAGAATGTGATGTGAGACCATACCAAATGCCTTACTAAAGTCTAGATATACCACATCTACGACTTCCCTTCTATCCACAAGGCTCGTTACCACATCATAGAAAGCTATCAAGTTGGTTTGACATGATTTGTTTTTGACAAATCCATGCTGACTAGTCCTGAGCATGTTAGTCCATTCTATATGCTTGCAAATTGGCTCCTTAATTATCTGTTTCATTATTTTTCCAGGTACAGAGGTTAAACTGATGTATATAATTCCCTAGGTTGCTCTTACTTCCTTTTTGTAGATGGGCACTACATTTGCCCTTTTCCCCTCCTCCAGGACCTCACTCATCTCCCATGCTTTTTGAAAGGTAAAACCAGTCCACAGGTTCCTGAGGGGAACTCATGCATGTGCCATGTCCACTGGGTCTGCTATGCCATATAGTTGGCAATCATGGTAACCAAACATCTAGTTGTTAAGTGGTTGGATTACAGGGTCCCACCCTGAACAGAAATAAAAGCTTTGTCTTACTACTGGAAAGAGGAGTGCAAAAAGGTCTTGGAAGGGGCAGCCGACCCAGAGATGGGGGACAAACATTGAAAAGTCATTTCTTTGGATGTGGAAAACCTATTGCTTTCTTAAAAAACACTAAAGAAATCCATCAGTGACCTAATACATTCTCTGGGAACTGTGATTCCCTTTTAAAAATCTCACAGTATTGCTGAAACACGCACTATTTCAGAAACTCTGTATTTTAACTGCAGTATTTTTCTAAACTGTTTTAGATGCTTCCAGCCACACATAGTATGTCACACGAAGAGAATGGCTTCCTCTCCTAGCTGTTGGTAATATAACCATGATGTAAGTTGTACACCATACATTAAGCAAGTACTACTCGTTCATTAAATGAATAAATTAGTAGGTCTTGATCTTGGGGGTTCAGTATGCAGCATCAAAAAAGTTCACTACAAAAATCTTTATAAAGGAAAAGGGACTTTAGGTGTTCCCTCGGGTTTGGAGACTACTCTCTTATTATTTGCGTTTCTTGTATTTCTCTATTCCTTATCCCATTTAAAAATCATAACAGATCAAGACATCGTAAATTATTTCCCTTTTCTGGCCCGGACTAAGGGGGACATCTCAATCTCCACTCGTTCAAGTTGAGATGTCAGAAAATCTTTGGTTTATTTCTGAGTTCTACTCTCCCGCAGAATGCCTCAGAATGAGGATTCTCCTCCAACGACACTGGGGAGAGGTGAGCTAGTCTAGCCTTGAAAGCTGACAAGTAAAACCCTGCTTCTTTGAAATTTTACTGACAGCTGAATTCAGTGCTGTATCAGAATCAAACTCCCTCTAGATGCAGCATGAGTCTATTTCAATCTAACAAACACTGCCAATTTATTGGTGCCTGTCTTACTTATGGTGTGTGATAGAAAACCAGAATCGCATGTAAGCTACTTGGTGCTACACAACTAGTTTTAAATATGCTGAGTTTGATTTACGGTGTACTGAAAGAGACACAAGCAAATGAATCTTTATTAACTCTAAACTCATCCCAATATATCAATTTTTTGCTATTCCGCAATTTTAGTTGATCACAGCTTAGCATAGTCTCATCCTCTAAACCACCTATTTTCAACCAGTCATGGCTGTAAAGCACCGCTGCTGCAACTGCTGGATCCTTAGAAGCTACCACTCCAGTCCAGCACCTCACAGTGGTTTTCAAACATTTTTCCTCAGGACCCAATTTAAAAAAATCATTTGTACCTGTGACTCAGCAATTACATCTCTGAGCAATGCACTCCAGTCTTTTGGCAGTGGCAGCAAGGGGTGCTGTGACCCAGTGCTTGAGGGTCTGTGACCTAGCACTGGGTCCTGACCCCAAGTTTGACAACCACTGGCTTAAGAGACCTTCTCATCCCCCTGTCCCAGGTAGTGCAGTCGCCTGGGCAAACCCTCCAGCTGCAGGGGGAGGATTGGCTTCAGGTTGCTACCAGCTGTGCTGCCTGCAATTCCCCCACCCCACTCTTCAAGCTGCCATAGCCGCCTTCCTTTGCATGGCTGGGGATGCACTACAGCCTGCACATGGCTGGACTCCTGGGAGCCAGAATTGTAAGGTGGCTAGAGAGGGGTGAGGGAGGACTTGGCAAGAGTGGGGAACAGAGGTGTGAGGGGCCGGAGAAGGTGAAGGGGCCAGGACAGGATGGGAAGGGACAGGGGATGGCTGGAGGGTGAATGAGGAGATGCAGTGGAGTCAAATTTGTTAGTCTTTAAGTGCCACAGGACTCCTTGTTTGTTTTGCTGAACTAGACTAACTACCCTGTTGGAACTATGCAATTCAAAGTTTCATATCATTTCAGTTTGAACAACAAGCCAGTACAACTCTTCTCCGTAATAGTGAAATGCTTCTTACAGCCCAACATCAAAGTGAGATTACATGCTTAACTGCTTATAGATGCAGCTGGCTGTGCTTGTGACATCTAACTTTTTCTTTTTTTTTTTTTTGGCCGAACCAATAACCTATGAAAAAAGGCTAAAGAGTGTTATTGACACTCACTTCTGTTATGAGCACTAGCCATTGCAATTTCCTTTTTAATTGATTCCTTTATTGTCTATTTTACTTGGCCTCATTCAGCATAGCCCCAGACAGCATAAGTAGGGGGTGAAAGCTTCAGAAGAATGGAAGCTCCTAGAGCTTTTAATCTCTAGAGGTGGTAAAAGGAGCTGTTCTACAACATAAGTCATTCTCTGCCAGCCAAGACCTGAGCTTTGCAGATCACCTCCTGAGCTCTTTTCTCATTGGATGAAGAGCAGACTATAATAATAGTTCCATTGCATGGTGCGAGAATGGTCCTGGAGGTAGAAAGGCACTTCAGAGACTTAATTTCTCATCAATATATTACAAGGATCTATTTTAAAGGAAAGAAAAAATTGGAAGGGTCTCATTTGGCGACTGGTTATCATTTACTCAGAGAAAAATTAATGTGGGACTGCATTTTGAATGCATGGTTTTACCGGACTGCTTTACTTGAGTGCGCAGTAATGTATTCATATAACAGCATAAAAATAAAAAGAGATCACTATCTTAAGAAGTCTAGTTTGATTTCAGTAGGAATGGGTGGGGGGCACGTTCACTTGTTACTGTCAGATCAGTTTTATTTCAAGTGTTTAAGTATGTATGTATCACTCTAACTTTAGGCACCCCTATTTAATTTATACTTTTCTCCCTATGTCAGGAAGAAAGAGAAAGATGCATTGTTTGAAAACCCAAATGTCAACACAAAAATAGGTTGCTGCAATATGGAAGAGGCGTTAGGCACCAGTGTTACACCAGACTTTAATATCGGTGCATGTCATGACAATAAATATTACTGCATTATTTTGCCACATGCACCTTACATGTGTATGCAGCACTTGAGATGTTAAATAAATAGGATGCTTCTAAAAACTTCTGCATGCCAATGAAAGCATCTGGCCAGTTCTTTTTGAAAGCTGGGCATACTGATTTTTTATAGTTTTCAGTGTTGCACACATGAAAGCTTCTCATCTGTTTGATTTGAGAATGGCTATACATAAAGGAAGAGAGAAATTTTGCAATGTTTTTCCCTGTGCATTCTTAGTTTTATACCCCTCCTGTGTGTGCATGACACAGGGGAGAAATCCTGTGGCATGGCACATGCAAGCCTCCCAATCATGACACCTCTCCCAACAAAGAGTTATAGCAGAAATCTCTAGTTAATATATTCTAGCATCTGTATCAGTTTTTGACAATTTACATAAGTGATCACGACTTCCAAGAATAAAATGTTCAAAGCAGTGAAGAGCAGGCAAATTTCTGTGCAGAAGAGCTGATAACAGTTAAGGGAGTAGTTGGCACACATACCATATTTAGGATATTAATCAACTATTCCATTATGTTAATTCACAATGACTACACTGTGTACAGCTGGTAAGGTTAATATCCAAAGGCCTGTTCTTCTTCTGACAGTGGCATAAACAAACCCTTCAGAACTGCAGAATGGTAGCTCATAACCACCACTGGACAGTAAAATACTGAAGCCTGGCTCCAACCCAACATGTATTAAAATAAGAATTTTACTCAACTGTTTGCGTACAACTCAATTAGTGAAATTTATACCTGGTAAGAAGGTCAACATAAGGTCTACTGACCACTTAAATCCTACTGAATCCCTATTTTGAGGTCTTAAGTGGAATTTAAGTGGTCTATAGTCTTTATGCTGGCCCTCTGCATGGGGTGAATTTCATATGCCGAAAAACATTAATCACCTGCTGTTCTCTCTGATTATAAGGGTCAGCAGAATTCCTTATGGGTTTCAGAGTAACAGGTTAAACACCAACTCATAATGAACTTCTGATACGTTGATCACCCACCTGACCTGAAAAATTTTAGGGCTTGAATCACAACCTAAACTTTAAGAAAAAGCAACAGTGGGAAATTGCTATTAGAATAAAGTGTTGGCCAAGAGGTTTTAGTCTTCTTTTTATAATTATCTAAAATGGGAAGAGTTTTTCCAAATAGTTTCAGCTCTTCTGTGAATGTCAAAATGCATCAGCAATTTCCTTTTTATTGCACTGATTATTCTGTCCTCTCCCACCACTGCTTTCTCCAGGTCATCATCTTCTCATCACCTCAGCTCGGTCAATGAGAACTGACTCTTTTAAGCACTTCATTCCTTCATTAGTGCAGTGAAAACCTAACTTAAATGGTCACTCAAAGGGCTGACAAAAAATCAGTTGCTTCACAGAGGTGGTCTGGTAACAGAGATGGAACAGAAATCTGTACTCTAGAAGTCTCGGTCATCTTTAGGACAACCTACAAAGACAGAAGATTACCTAAGGGTTTCCTGCCCCTTCTATGTTTCACTGCACTGTAATTCTTATGAATTAAAGTCACTAATGAGTTTGTATCCAAACAATTTCCTTTATGTTTTTTTTTCACCTCTCTGTCCCACACACACATGCAAAAATAAATGGTTTAAGGCTGTTCCTTGGAAATGAAGATCTTGCTCCTTCCCTTACATATAGTTGCAGAGCATAGCTATTGCACTGGGAAAACCTTCTGCTGTGATTGCAAGCACGAAACAGTACTTTTCAATGCTAAACAAGAAGCATGTTGCAGAACAGTAAAAAAGTGCAGGGAGAAGCCCTTAGCTCTCTTTTTTAGATTACCACTGAATTCAATTTAGTCTAGGCAGAATCAGCCATTTTTTTAAAAATAACCTGTCAACGGTCATCCTTGTCTGAGCTGTTTATGGGGAAAAAGCAGGTTATTCCCCAAATCCATAATACTTTCTATTTTAAAATTGATGGTTGTCTGCCAGCTAGAGATTTGCTGTAGATTAGGCTAGCTCAGGGGTCTGCAACCTGTGGCTCCAGAGCCGCTTGTGGCTGTTTGCTTGCTCAGTTGTGGCGCCGGCCTCTAGCCCCCTCTGCCACATGGGGACCCTGCAAGAAGCCCGTGCCAGGCTATGGGCTCCTCCCCATGTCACCAAGGGATGCCGCAGGTGGTCCGCTCCTGGTTCCAGGCTTCCCTGCCATGGGACCCTGTGGCAGGTGCCATGGTCCAGATCACAGCTCCCTCCACACCCAACCAGGAGGCTACACCCACTGCAGTTCTCATAACACTTGGTTACAAAAACAAGCAAGGAGTCCTGTGGCACTTAAAGACTAAATAAAAAGTGCCAGAGGACTCCTTGCTTGTTTTGCTGAACTACGCTAACATGGCTACCCCTTTGGAACTTCATTATTAAAGGAATTTTTTAAAAATGGCTCTTATCTTTTGGTTTTAGTCTAGTTCAGCAAAACAAGCAAGGAGTCCTGTTGCATTTTTAAAGACTAACCAATTTCTTTATCACGTGACCTTTCACGGGAGAAAATCCCACTTTGTTAGATGCTTTGAAGAGGCAGAATACGATTAAGTTCTCCCATCTTCAAAGCTTCTGGCAAAGTGGGATTTTTCTCCCATGAAAGATCATAGATAAATAATTTTTTTAGTTTTTAAGTGCCATAGGACTCCTTGCTTGTAGAGCAGGATTGTTTCCAAAGCCTGTGAGAACCAGTTTAGTAGAGGTTTATTTACATGTGGTTGTTGGTAATTTATCAAGACAGTACTGAACAGATACTGAAAGGATTCACACCTCTCTTCTACAGGTCAGTTAGCCTCCTACAGCTAAATGTAAACCACGAAGTTCTCTGGTGCAACTTTCAACTGTCCTCAGACGTAGAGTCTACCCCACCAAAACTATGGTTTCTCCATGCTGAAGATGAGACTGGCTCAGATTTATCAAAAAGTGGTACAGAAGCTGGGCACCAGAGAGCATACTACCAGCCCCCTTAGATGGGCAGAGTTTGACTATCCCGGTACTGCAATCAAAAAAAAGACTGCACACATATTTCTGTGATATTGCTAACATTTACTTTTACTCTATTCTAAATGAACTAGTTTGAGCTGCTAGCTCTTAAAGGAAGATAGTGTGTAAAGTGACTGATGGCTACCTGCCTCTTAGGCTATGTCTATATCTACTTATTTAGTTCAGATTTGCAAGTCTGAACTAAAGTCTGAGTTTAGTCCGAACTAACTTCAGGCTAGTTCGGACTAACCATGGCTTTTTAGTTTGAACTAACTGCGTTTCAAACTAGCTAAGCACTTGGTTCAAACTTACTGTTTGTACTAACTAACTAGTTCGAACTAAGCTTTGCCTAGTTGGAACTAAGCAATTCCTTAGTTTGAACTTGGCAAAGCCTAGTGTAGTCCTGGTCCAAATTAGTCCAGTCTAAGTAGCTCTGGCACTTTCCATTGGTTCACCTCACTATCAGCAACTTTTATGTTTGGAGCTCAGTATGTTATAAATACAGCAAAGTGGTAAAACTGGATTCTACCAAGTGGTAAACGTCTTTGGAGAAAACAAGAAAGTTTTAGAAGTTTTTGATTGGCTATGATCATCAACTACCATTTTTTTCTAAGAGGTACACTGCATGAAATAACAGGGGTGGGTGGGTAAGTTCCAAAGGTGGGGGGGGGAAGGTTCACCAGTGCCCTTACAAGTACAACTTGCTATTTCCTCTTTGCCAAAACTGCATAAAGGACTAGTGCTGTTTAAAATTGGGTAGGAGCAGGTCCACAGACTGATTCCTATAAATGTCAAGAGATGGCAGATAATGAAGGAGGCAAGCAGCATCACAGCTACTGATACACTCACCAGCTAAACAAACAATCCAGTTTAGGACTCAGATGGAAACCAAGCTGGAATGTGACTGATTCATCAGGCAGAAAATGTATACATTGCATAACTGATTGTGATCATATCCACAACCTGTGGTTCTGGAAAACTGCCTAGAAGCCCTACAAAAAGAATATTCCTATTGGAATTCTGCACCGCTGCACAATGCAGAATTAATATTCCCTGCAGTATTTTATTTTTTCTTGCAAAATTTGTGATTTCCACCAAAATTATGTTTTAAATGCATTAGTTTCATATACAAGTAATATTTTTTGCATATACATGTGCCTGAAACCCCTAGCATTCCAACACCTGGCATATGACCCAATTCACAAAATTCACTCTTGTGCTGACACATTCTAGCATGGGTCTCCTTTTCTCATGTTAACTACCCACTATCCTACAGCTAAACTACCGATAACTCACTAGACCCACTCCTGCTATCAAGGTGTGACTTAAAAATCTTACAGTATACATATATGCTTGAACTTGGACAAAACATGACAGACACAAAAAATTCTTAAAGATGCTAGCCACCAATCAGGGCCAGGTTGTTACCAAACTTTTGTATAACAATACTTTTGCATAATAGATTCGTTTAAATTAAATTAAATACTTAATTTCAGTGAAATAGAAGATATCTGTCAACAAAAACACATCAAGTTCTATATTTATATGCCTAGTAAGGAATCCATTTGTCAAAAGAAAAAAAATATTTCCTGAATTTTTCTTGCTGTCTGTATTGTTACAGACATACTTGCTGACAGATATTTTGAAATACATTACCAAAATAATTGAAACTGGCATGATTATACCGTGTTATTTTGACAAATAATATACACAGTATTTTATAGAATTTCAAAATATCACACACTTAATTTTTATTTTTTGTTGCAGAATTCCCCCAGGAACAAAAGAAACATCACAATGATTATGTGTAATTTCAGATCTCAACAAAAATGCCTTGTAGTTACTCTTCTCAGCTCTAAGAATTGTCTCATACATCTATACTTCCCCAAACACGAGTGAGTCAATATTTTGACCTTAGACATACCATTCTCTGACAAATTAAAAGGAACATTAGATGTCACTCCCTCAGAAAGGGAAAAGATTAAAAGCACTGCAAGTAGGTGTGTGCATATGCCAAGAAGAAAAAAATTACATGAAGAAGTTAGTCATGGAATGGGAAGAAAATTATAAGCTGCATACCAAGACAGTGAAGGGAATTGTCAGTTGTACCGAGCCTTGGCAACAATCTTTGCATGCATAACTCTAAATACAAGCACTTCTAACCACCTGACACCCAGCCACAACCAAGTAACTGAAGGGGCATGTAAAAAATTGAGGCGCCTCTTATAATGCCATCCTCCTGCTGGACCCAGGTTTGCTCTGGGTGAGCTGGTTCCTAACTGGGGAAATTCTGTCTGGAGCTCACTCGCAAAATCCAGGGATTCATTAGTTGGGACTTTTTTGCCTCTCCCTTTTAGCTCAAGCTTTCTTAAGAAAATAAGATCAAGGCTTCACAGACTATTCCCTCAGAGTTTGCCCAGGTAGTTCCTTCCCCAGTTTGTCTTCCACTCATGTAATTTCATCAAACCAAAATTTCCTGCTTTTAGCTCAGAACCTTAATGATAACAGGACTTCTCACAGTCTACTTTGCATCCATTTATTTCTTGGCATAGCTCATCAGTCTTAAGTCCTAAGCTGACTTAAGCAAAGCTCTGTCCACATGTGGAGTTCATTAAGTCGACTTAAGGGCTTCCTTAAGTTGACTTAATAACTCCTGCCCTTAAAGTCGACTTTAAGGGTTAAATCGACTTTATTGACTTAGTACAATGTGGCCATTAAAGTCGACTTAGTAAAGTCCACTTAGTGCAGTGTAGCCATTTAAATTGACTTTATAAAGTCGACAATGCAATGTGGTCTTGCTAAGTCCATTTAATAAGGTCTACTTAAAGACAGCTTTAAGTAGGCCTTATTAAATCGGCTTAACTGAGCCCTGTAGTATAGACATAGCCTGTGATAGCCGCAGCCCAGCCCATTAGGCCTGGTCCTTCAGTGTTCTGGTAGGTATTACAGGTCCCCATTCCATTTCAAGCTGCCTTCTTTTATGAAGATCAGCCAATTAAGTTGCAGATCTTTCTGCCAGGTCTAGCAGGCATGGCTCATCAGCCAGTCAGACAGCCAGCTGCCAGCCTTTAACCCAGAGGAAGAGTATCCTTTACAGTTTCACAGGACTAGCACTCAGATTTGTGTCTAAAATAACGTTACGGGTTCAAAATGCAGCAGATATAAGTTTGCAATAAGATGGCAGAAAAGGACCCCTAAGTTGGAAGGTATCGTTTCCAGCTTGATGAAATATACCTGTGATAGCTCTGAGGAACTATAGCACTAAAAGCAGAAGTGTTGCTGCAGTGCAAGGGGCTAACTGTCTTGAATGTTTTCTCATCCAAGACAACAAGTATGTTATCGGAGTGACTAGCCCATTCCACTGGCCCTATCACCAGAACTCCACTATTTTTAGCATAGTAGCTCAATCACAGCTAGCATGGGCATGGCCATTCAAGCTGGGATGTACACCTTCCAACTCCAGTATAGACATACCATAGAATCATAGAATATTATGGCTGGAAGGGACCTCATGAGGTCATTTAGTCCAACCCCATGCTAAAAGCAGGACCACTCCCACTAAATCATCCCAGCCAGGGTTTTGTCCAACTGGGTCTTAAAAGTTTCCAAAGATGGAGATTCTACCACCTCCCTAGGCAAACCATTCTTGTGCTTCACCACCTTCCTAGTGAGAAAGTTCTTCTCAATATCCAATCTAAATCTCTCAAGCTGCAACTTGAAATCTTTACTCTTTGTTCTGTCCTCTGTCACCACAGACAAAAGCCTAGCTTCTTCTTCTTTGGAGCACCCCTTTCAGTAGCTGAAGGTTGCTATCAAATCCCCCCTCAGTCTTCTCTTCTGCAGACTAAATAAGCCTAAACAAGCAAGGAGTCCTGTGGCACTTAAGGACTAACAAATTTATTTATTGTATGAGCTTTGTTTTTCTCCCATGAAACCTCATGCGATAAATACATTTCTTAGTCTTCAACTGCCACAGGACTCCTAGCTTGTTTTGCTGAACTAGACTAATCCGGCTATCCCTTTTGAACTAAATAAGCTAGTTCCTTAAGTATCTCCTTGTAAGTCATGTGCCCCATCCCCCTAATCATTTTTGTTGCCCTCTGCTGGACTCTTTCTAATTTGTCCTAAGAGATGGTTCTTTCCCCAAAGAGTTTACAATCTAAATAGATAAAACATCATAAGGAATAGGGGGAAGGGATATACTGTACAAGTAGACAGAACTATATACAATGCTTTGCAAACATTCATTTAATTTAATGATCTAATTGTTACATCTAAGTCTTTTACATGACTAGTGGACCGTACTTGCAATGTTTATGACAATTATTACACTTTTTCGGGAGATGTACTGATAGTGTTATTATTTATATGTATTCCAAAATCTATAACCAAAGGAGGCAAAATCTACTCTATGATAGGCATAGGCAACTTCTACTTGCTCCAAACTTCTTTCTTGCAAACTTCTGCCATGTGCTAAAAATAGATAGGCAACTGAGAAAAAATTCCTTACATTATGCCCTGAAATCTTGCCCCTGAGTACTGAAAGACCTAAGAGATAATCACATTATCATTTCACTGAAGTCTCATCTACAGAAGGTCCCAGACTGGTAAGAAGCAGCATTTGCAGCTACATCTTTCCCCTATCACTAATCACTTCAAAGCAGACACTTTTATACTCTGGCAAATTTTGACCTAGCCTCTTCAGGGCCCTGCTTCTAAATATCTCTTTGTTATTTCCTACTCTTGGTTTCTAGTCCAGATGTTTCATTTCTCTGCAGCTTCTCAGAAGAACAAAATCCTCCAAGTCGTTTTCTCATAAATATTGTGGGGAACACAAGTGTAGGTTACCCTTAAAACAGTGGTCTCCAACCTTTTTAAAACACAAGATCACTTTTAGAATCTATATGCAACACAAGATCTACCCTTTAAAAATGCTACTGTTCCACAAACCCAAACCTAATTGCTATGCATAAACACTCAACTATCAATGCTATTTCTAGGGACATATTTTTTTAATGGTTTTAAAGACAGCAGCATAAATGTTTCTTTTTTTTACTGTCTGTGACTACAGTTGGCAACTCTGAGACATCCAACCCTCCCTCCCCATCAACTGCTGATTGCTTGGCTGCTTCCCTCCCCGCACCCCCAGCCATGTGCTTCCCAGCCCCCAGCAGCTGCTCGCTGACTCCAGGACCCCCATCTCCCCACTGACTCTTGGAGCCAAGGGGGGGACCCAATCCTCAGCTGCTGGAGGCTGGTCCCTGGCCAGAGGGGCAGGAGCTTTTTACGTTTCCCACCTGGGCTCTACAGGCAGGGAACAGATTCAGAAATGCTCCATCCACAGTTCCCAGTATGTAAGCAGAGCAGCAGCCTGGCTAACACAGGCAGGGAAGCTGTTCCCGCTGAAGTTTGCATATCGACTGTTCAAGCCTCTGAGATAAACCACACAACTGACTGGTTGGAGAACACTGCCTTAAAAGGTATCAGGCGTGGGTTAGTTAGAACTTCCAAATGTTTGGCTGCCTAAAGTGTATCTGAATCTTTAAGGCCTGTCATTTCCAAGGCTTGTTTCCTGGGGAAATATTTTGTATTTCAGAGCTTTTTTTGATCACTTGCTTTTCTGCAAGTTCCTAAGGGGTAGCCATGTTAGTCTAGTTCAGCAAAACAAACAAGGAGTCTGGGGGCACTTAAAAGACTAACAAATGTATTTATTGCATGAACTTTTGTGGGAAAAAAGCTCATGCGATAAATAAATTTATTGGTCTTTTAAGAGCCACCAGACTCCTTGTTTATTTTGCTGTTCTGCATGCATGGATGATAGAACTAGCGAACAGTCCACTGACATAGGGCAAGAAGGTCACATCATTTCCATTCAAATGGGACCTTCACCAGTTACTCCTACCATTTTCATATCAAGGCTGAATTATTACAATCATCACCTGAACACAAATCAAAAACATTGGCTAGTGTGTTTCTCTCAGGCAACACACCACACTTGAGCTTTATAATCTGTACTGGCTTTCACTTTGTTTTATATATGCAATTCAAGCAGTTGATTTGATCATAGAAACCCTAATGGTTCAGGGTTGTTACATTAGAGACCTCAGCCAACACATAAAAATAACAACTAGTGATTTTGACTGTCAAACTTGGGGCACCTTAAAGGAGTCTGATTTTCACATAGGGGGTTCTCAGTCCCTTCAAAGTGGCCTCAAGCTGGGCATCCAAAATCACTAGGGGTATGTTTCGAAATAAAAAACTGTTTTCTTGTTTTGAAACGACGGAGCCCATTGTTTTGAAACAACAGCCGTCATTTCAAAACGGCTTAAACCACTTTCGTTTCGAAACGACAGTTATTTCGAAACTGGTTGTTTCAAAATAACGCCATTTGGAAACATTATTTTGAAACAATCATTGTTTCAAAATAACGTTTGACATTCCGCCCAGGGTGCATGGCACCCTGGGAGGAAGGTTCTACCCCCCCCCCCCAACACCCTGGCCAGGGTGCTGAGTGGAGTGCAGGGGGGCGGCGGGCAATAATTAATGCGGCAAGCAGTCTGCTCTGGAGAGCCAGTGGTAGGGGATTGGTTGGCAACATGGCCCCACTGGGGGGCCACCACACCACCCATCATATCCCTCTCTTAAATCGAAATAGCAAGTCCTGTGTTTGGACATGCGATTTCGATTGGGACTTTTCCCTTATTTCGAATTGACTTTTAGTTATTTCGAATTAATTCATTTTGAAATAAGGGCTTTATTTCGAAAGGAGTTGTTTCAAAATAACTTATTTCAAAACAAGGCCCTGCGTGTGGACATAGCCTAACTGTTGTGGAAAACTGTGATCCTCCTTTCTTGTTCTGTGACAATGAGCTTTCAAGAACTGCAGCATATAACCCAGTCCCATGTTTCTAAAGAAAGGACTACTTCAAAGTATACCTTCCCAAACAAAAATGAAATATGGAAGCAGCTAGATTACATGTTTCAACTGTTTGCGCCACAGAAGTGGCATGTCTTTTGTTCACAACATATACTAAAGACAGTCATTATACCGTGAAAACCATTAACAGGAGTATAATAAGAGGAAGTCCACAGTCAGGCTTTTGTGTTTTAACACCTATTTTATGGAAGTATTAAAAAGAGAAAAAAGTTTTGTGAGCAGGAGCCAAAATTAAAGATAATTTGTCTATTGCTAAAAATAAGTCCTGCTCTCTCAATAAGAAGAGCCTTTAAATTTTAGGTACAAGTTAAGAATGAGGTGGATCCAGTTTATTGCTTTCCCTTTAAGCTCCAAGATAAATCTCTGCCTTTCAATACAGTGAGACCACATGATGATACTTGTCAGCATTGAAAATGTATTACAGACTTGACACATTTTGCTAAAACACATTTAAAAATAAAAACAAAAAATTGCAGCACTGATCTCACTTTGCTGCTTTTAAGGGAGCTTAAAATTGCACTGTGTCTAAAAGGGTTTATGGTTAGTACAAAGAAAAAGTTCAAAGGTGACAGAGGAGGGTGTCAGCTCAGAACACCTCCTAGCCTGTCAGACAGCGCTGTAGTAATAAACATACCAAAATGTCCGATGACCCAGGAGATGATCATGATGAAAAAGTAAAGTAAAATGAAACCTTTGAAGAAACAAGATGCATAATAAGATATTCTTGTAAAAGATAAACCAAGTCTGCCCTTTTGATAGAGTATTTATTGTCTGCATTCACTATTTTCCATAGCTGGTTTTACTGCAATGCCTCCACAATTCAAGGCTTAGTCTACACTTGTGTCACTTTATGGGGGCAGTGAAAGAAAGGTAATCAAGATATGTAAAATATTTTACATATCTTCCTTCAACTTTGTAACTCTCACTTACCTCCCTGTCCATACCACACTACATCAAAGAGTGCTGTGAGTGTAGACCGAGCCTTTGACTTAGCATTGCTCTGCTTCCAGGGCTGAAGATAGTGAATCAAACTCCAGATCAACTGAGTGCATTTTAAATAACCACTCAATTGAACCCAGAAGAGTGAACTGATGGCAGCAAATCTGTTGCTACCAGTGTAGACAGAGCCTCAGCATCTACATTTTAGATGCAGCAACTTGAGCTGTTGCCAATCATGTAATAATAGCTAACTGGAAACATAGAATATTTATTTATATACTTATATTTATTTATATATTTATTTTCTTCCTCCCATACTGAGTGACACAAAATGTGTTTTAAGAGAGGCAGCTGAGGATTCCCCCATTTGGATGAGTACTTGAGTGGTATAAAGATGTTTTATATCTCTCACTCCCTTTGTCAGAGTAATACGCAAAATTATCTTAAATTCCACTGTAAGGCACCTGCTCCAAATTGCTTGAAATTGTTTATGGTACATCTCCAAAATCTCATAAAAGCTCACGGGAAAAGGAGATGCTTCCTGATTGCCAAATGCATTACTCTTAAGCAAACAGTCTTTTGCTTCCCAGTTACATGCACAGAGACATACACAACCTTCAGATTCTTTTATTAGCGTCAGCATCATCTGATTAGTTTGCTTTCTTCTCCTAGCATCTCACACTGAGCCCAGATCTGTGCTCTGTGACGAGAGCAGACAGCAGGCATGTTAGCCCAGCAATGGCAGAGCAGGTGGTTAGCTGGACAGAGGAGAAAATGGGAGGAAAAGAATGAAGGTATCAGTGGAGAATGGAAGCAAGTGGAAAGCAGAAAGCATGTAGTAAAACATGTCCCTAACATCTCCATTTTGGTTATATGTTGCTTGTCTATCTGTGCTTGTCTGACCTATGTATTTAGACTGTAGCTCTTTGTGTTTGTACAGTGGCTAGCTCATTTTGGGCACCAGCATAATAAATTAATATAATAATGATAATAATAATAATAATAATAATAAACACTCAAAAACACCTACTGTAAGTGTCTTTTTTAAAAAGAAAAAGGAACTCAGCATTATTGGATAGACTGGAGTTAAGCCTGCATTCAAAGATGTTTGCAATGGGGACCTGAAAACTTTTAACGCTGACTTTGCAGGAAACAACAGGCTACACTGGAAGGCTACACTACAGGGATCCAAGGAGCTGAAGGAAGGTGGTTGAGAGAGAGGAAATGAAGACAGCAAAGAGGCATGTATGACAGGGCTCAAGTGCTAGTAGTGTGCTGGCTCACCCCCTGGCCCTGCATTATCTGTGGCACGGACTGTCAGTCAGGAATTTGAACGAGATGGTGGATGAGGTTTTACTGGGCCGACTTCTGTTGCTGAAAAAGACAAGTTTTTGAGCTCCTCAGAGTTCTTCAGGTTTGCAAGAAGACCTGGACTTTTTAGCCACTCATGAATGACATATAGGAACTGAACCACTTTGGTACTTCACCCTTATCTTTCAAGACAAATGTCTGCCATTATTACCCCACAGGGCAGCAGACCCCTTCTGAGAAAGGAAGAATTTAAAGGCTCTACTTATAAACGAAGGATGGAACTTCATCCTCTAATCTGAATTTCCTTGCTATTTAGAGTTTGTCAAACCATTACCTGTCATTTGAATATAACGTCATATATGTAGTTTTCTATTAATTTATTCTGTCATAGTTTAAAAGACACAAGAAGAGAAGAAACACTTCTCTGAGAAGTGTGAGGAAATTAAATGATACCACTTATCACAAGCAGCACACCTGTTAGTTAAGAGATGATGTTCAAATAGGTTATATTTGCTATGGATTTATATGCACTGCACATTTTGTTCTTTACTCCAGTAGATAGGTTAGTTTATGCATGAAGTAGATTACCCTGGAATGAACATACAGGACCATAGAACAATTTAATTACCTTTTTAAAAATCTGTCACACATACTAGCTTTGCATGTTGTACCATGGTTTATTTGTGTACAATGCTGATATTTAATTGAACTGTAATTGAAGTACTCTACAACAAATAGTTTTGTTGAAGTTTTGAGCCAAACTACTGCACAATCAAAAGTTTTCTTCAGATTCAGTTCCCTAGCACAGCAGATTTTTTGGGGGGAGGTGGCGGTGTTGAGGATGAGGGAAGAGGAGGTTAAGTAAGAGGTTTTGCAGATGCAACTGAGATACCTTCACATATAAAAACCATCATCTGACATGGCAAAAGTTAGGTACAAATACCTAAAATACTTAGCTTTTCAAAATAATAGGTGCAACATAACTTTTCTCAAGTTTTGTCAATAGTTTGCCAATTTTTTCCTCTACACACCTCTCTCCTTTGGGTCAAATTCTGCTCTCATTGTTATTTGTGCAACCCCCTTAATTCTGGTAGGGCTGCACAGTGATATGGCTTTGATTCAAAGTTGACTGAAGTCAATGGGCATCTTTTGCTATTTTTAACCATTAGACCAGATCCTAACTGAGGAATGAATTTCTCTACTCTGTCTACACATTGCAACATAAACAATAATGTGCAGGTGTGTCTATATTTCTCTATATACATCATGCACAGAACTGAGTGTTGAAAAACTGAAGACAAGTTGAAGGCTCATTAAAAATTGGGCCTTAAATATTATAATACAGATTTGCTGAGTACTAGGGTTCCAGGGAAACAATCAGACTTCAGCAATAGAGTAATCTGATGTGCAGAATATGATCAGTGCTGTGTTAGGGTACTTAAAAATGTTTACTTCTTTTGCTAATACTTATGTACCTTCAAGGATGTTTGAGAGATCTCATCTGAGATGAGAGACATTAATCTTATAACTAACTGTGTGCTGTGTTTAATTTATATAGTTTTATCATTTAGTATCTATGTCAACCACTTAATTTGCCCACAAATCATTTCTCATACAATTTTAATGAATGATGCTATAAAGAAATTCATCAAATTACTGAAATTAGAGCTGGGAAAGAACCTTTATGTCAGTTTTCCATCTCCTAGCAGTTTAAGTAGCTCAAGGAGCTTCTACTACTAAAGACATTATTCTAGTCTGTTTCCAAAGGGATAGCCATGTTAATGTAGTCCAGCAAAAAATACAAGAAATCATGTGGCACTTTAAGACAAACAGATTTATTTTTCGCATGAACTTTCGTGGGAGAAAATCCCACTTCCTCAGATGCTTCGAAGATGGGTGAACTTACAGAATGGAATGAAACTAAATGCAAGGGGGTGTAAAACATAGGATCAGGTCATACAGTAACAGCAAATCAGAGCAGTTCTTAGGTTCAAACCAGGGGAAGCCTGAAGTCAAATTACCTTTTGTAATGGGAAGAGAACCCATAGTCTCGATTAAGTTGTGCTTTCACAGAATTTAGCTTGCATATTAATTCAAGTTCAGCTGTTTTTCTTTGAAGTCTTGATGTCCCAGCCACATCTCTGACGACGGTCTGTTACTGTATGACCTGATCCTATGTTTTACACCCCCTTGCATTTATTTTCATTCCATTGTGTAAGTTCCCCCATCTTCAAAGCATCTGATGAAGTGGGATTTTCTCCCACGCAAGCTCATGCGAAAAATAAATCTGTTAGTCTTAAAATGCCACATGATTCTTTGTTTTATTCTAGTCTGACAGGTCTTGAAAATAGGTCACTACACTGGGAAGCACGAGACTTACAGATAGAATCTCAGCTGTTATACATTGTATGCCCCTTGCATTCCATTACCACTTCTGCCACTAATCTCCTATGTGACCACAGCCAACTTCACCTCTCTGAGCCATTCTTTACTTCTATTTAGGCTGCAAATCCTTGGAGGCAAGCACTGTTTTATTATGTGTCTGTATAGTACTTAGCACTATAGGACTCAATCAGGTTGGGACTTCTAGTCGTGACTCTGCCACATACAATGGTATAGCTTGCTGTCAGAAAGCCTTTCCTGATGTTTAGTCTGCTTTTTTTCTTTGGTAATTTAACTGTATGTACCCTTTTAGTTATCACTTAGCTTTATTTTGTGTTTAGGATTATTTTTCTTCATACAGAATGACTGGCATTTTCCCCAAGGAATTATATTCCTAACCTTTTGTGGTCCTTTTGCAATATTTGTGTCCTCTCAACACTGCCACTGCAAGTATCATTAATGAATATGTAAATTACATAATTAGAGCAAGATAAAGGCTTAATTAAGGCATGTGATTTGGGTTTCTCATGCTGAAAGAACATACAGGCTACGTTCTATTTTAACCCTCCTGTACTCCTAATAAAGGGTCATCTTGTTCTCTCCATCGCTGCAGATATAGTGACAGGACAAACAATTTGATCCAGAGCCTGGGAGCACAAACAGTGGAGCACTCCTATCCCTGCTTTGACAGAATCCCCTCCATGGAAAATGGACTTTGTGGGTAGAGAGAAGACAGAAACAGAGGTACAGCAGTG
Organism: Podocnemis expansa; assembly: GCA_007922195.1. NCBI lineage: Eukaryota > Metazoa > Chordata > Testudines > Podocnemididae > Podocnemis > Podocnemis expansa. Next base: position 341,195 of record ML682021.1, on the reverse strand, counting down.
GGATGTGAAGACTCTCATTGGACTTGTCTGCCCAACAATTACCGTGAAATGCCATTTGAGAGAGAGTTTCATGGGCACTGTCTGGCAGTGGTAAACCCCATACTACACAGGCCTGAGATAGTCATACTATGGCAACTGGGAGGCAGTGTGGAGGTAGAAGATCTCTGAGTAAATAGCCCTGGGATTCACTGCTTTTGGTGGTCAAATCCGTACTACCTCTGGGGAAGAAAGTAGCAAATCCCTCTGACTCTCTTATAAGAAATAATTGTTACAGTTTCTGTGTGAGAGTGTGTAAGTACATGTAGTTTGTTTTGTGGTGGTTTTCCACAATTTGTTAAACTCTTTTCTTTTAACTTTCCTGTCTATTTTATCTATTATCAGTTAACCCTTTCATTGTTTGCAGATGTTTGTCTTTTTGTAAAAAAAAAAAAAAAAAGAAGGTGCTTTCATTACCCTGACTTCCAGTTTTATAAAACTTTGTGCTTTCTCTCTTTCAGTGTTTCACAGGCATTGCTCATGTCAAATCTCATTCTCCCTGCTGCTGACTGAGGAAACAACTATAATTAGCTAAAATCTCATCAGGCATTTGAAATTCATGCCATTTATCACAAACCCCTTCCTTTATTTTTGTTCCATTCTTTTCCTTCTGGCCTTTCAGACAAATTCTTGAATAAAATTCAGAAAATGTGTAGTAAAAGAACACATTCACTTGAATGAACTTGTCTTACAGATGCAATTTTGTGACCATAGTTATGATCTATCAGCACTGGGCTTTACATATAATTCCCTTTGGCTATGTCTATACTAGAGGGCTCGGTTAAGTCAACAAAGTTGAATTAAAGTGAACTTTATTAAGTTGACTGAAAGAGTCCACATTATTCAAGTCAACTTAAGCCAGGGTAGCCACTTAAGTTGACCAAATAAAATCGACTTTAAGTGCGTCCCCTGGCTTAAGTCAATTTTATTAAGTCAACTTACGTGGTTACTCCAGCTTAATTCAACTTAATACAGTCAACTTCGGTGGCCACATTTTGTTAAGTCAACTTAATAAGGTTGACTTAACACTTAAAGTTGACTTTAAGGGCAGGATTTATTACGTAGACTTAAGCAAGTGCTTAAGTTGACTTAACAAATGCCAAATGTGGCCATGGAATTGCTTAAATTGACTTAAGCCAGGTAAAATCAACTTAAGCCTCCAGTGTAGACATAATAACCCATTGTTATTAATATACACTTATATCCCCAAGCACTGAAATCAAAATATACCATACAAGACAAATTTACACTGCAAGAAGCCAGTGGAATTGTGCCTAATTATACCATCAGTGAAATTGACCCTGTATCTCCATTTTGAAATACTGCCACCTTGATCAACTGAAAGGACTTGGATTGAATAATAAAACAAAATAAAAAGGGACCAGAATCAACTCTGTACTAAACTTGTGAAGGGAAAAATACCACAGCAGCCGAATATTCTAAAGGTATTTTAGGGTTTACTGTAAAAAGCAGTCACTCAGATTTCTATGGCAAGGCCTCTTTTGTTCAAATCATCAAGAAAGAAAACAGCAAGGGTGATTTCATAGTTGCAGCGTGCATAAGTCTAAGATTCCCTACAGGGGTTAAAGAAGTATTTGCATGGAAGTAATATAACTGACAGCTCTCTGCTCAGCTAATTGTGAAATTGCACTGAGAACTGCCCTTGACCACTGTCCAGCTGTGCCTTAAGACCCCTTTAGTTCTTCTCAAATGCACACCTTACTTTTCAGGCCTGGCTTCCTGCTCCACACTCTGAGTGGAACCACATGGCCCAATCACTCAAACTGGATTTCTGGCCTTTAGCCCCTTAGTCCCTGCCCATGTTAACGACACAGGCCCAGCTTTTTTTTGGCATTTCTTTTCCCTCTAGGAACCTGTGACAGTATAAAATTGCAGTGGCAGGAACTACATCTTCAAAACAAAACTATACTTATTCATTTAATCATTTCTCAAGGGTATACCACATAGCCCAGAGGGTGAAAACATAATACATGGGTCTGGCCTTTAACTTTGCTTGTCTACTTTTGTAAACTCCCCTCAATTCAGTTAACTCAGTCTCTGCCAGGGAAAAGCAGCCTGTACTACTGCAGCAGCTATCTCTAGGTGTCTGTGGGCTTATCTATACTTAAAACATGTAAGTCCAAACAGGACCATGATGATCATTTAGTCTGACCTCCAGAATAAAACAAGCCATGAAATTTTACCCACTAATGCCTGCATCAAATCTCTAGTTGTGCTAAACGATGTCCTTTAGAAAGATATCCAATCTTGATTTAAGAACTTCATGTAATGGAGAATCCACATGTTCCCCAATAAATTATTCCAATAGTTAATTATTTTTGTTGTTAAAATTGTGCACCTTTTTTCTAGTCTGAACTTGTGTAATTTTAACCTCTAGCCATTAGATCTTTTAATGCCTTTGTCAACTAGATTAAAAAGCCCTCTATTATACCAAATAAAGAAGGAAAAAGAAAAGAAAAAAAATCCCTTTAACTTTCAGAATAACTGGATAAATGAAAAATGTAGTTCTGCAATACCATGCAAGAAAATCGGCTTTTCACAAAGACTCATAATCCACTGAGGAAATGCAGTCTGATGACACCATAACCAATTGTGCATAGTGATATCTGGAGACAGCTTAAGAAGTATGCCAATCAAGAAGGCACTCAGAAAAGCTCTTTGCTGAAAGAGGGTTTTCCCATGAAGCTGTATGTTAACATTATTGCTAACATGTATTAAAAGAAAATGCAAGTGAAAAGAATCACAGTAAGTACTTATTCTAACTTCTTTTTTTCACTAAAAGAGTATAGAACCATATGTTATAAAACCAGAAGGGACTGCTGCAACCCTCCAGTCTAACCAATATAACATGTCAAGGGATATCACAGAATTAATTAGTGCTTGAACTACCGCTTATCTTTTAGAAAATGTCTAATCTTGACTTTACGCATGTCCAGATATGGAGAGCTACCACAAGCCTTGGTAAACTGCTCCAGTCATTAATTACCCTCACAGTAAGAAAAATTTACCTTTTTTCTATCACAAATTTGTTTAGCTTCAACCTCAAGTCACTGGATCTTGTTATACCTTTGCCTGTTAGATTAAAGACCCCCTCAGCTTTCTGTTCCCCATGCAGGTACTTATAGAATCACAGACTCACAGAATCATAGGGTTGAAAGGGATCTCATAAGGTCATCTAGTCCAACCCCCTGCTAAAAGCAGGACTAGTCCCACTAAATCATCCCAGCCAGGGTTTTGTCTAACCAAGCCTTAAATGTTTCCAAAGATGGAGATTCCACCACCTCCCTAGGTAACCCATTCCAATGCTCTACCACCCTCCTAGTGAGAAAGTTTTACCTAATATCCAACTTCAACCACCCCAGATGCAACTTGAAATCATTGCGCCTTGTTCTGTCCTCTGTTACTACTGAAAACATATATAAACTCTCTGATCAAGTCAGCACTTAATCTTCTCTTTGTTAAACTAAATAGATACAAGCTCCTTAAGTGTTTCACTCTAAGGCAGGTTTTCCAATCTTTTAATAATTCGTTTGGCTCTTCTCTGAGGCCTCTCCAATTTATCAACATCCTTCTTCAACTGCAGGCACTAGAACTGACCACAGTATTCCACTGGCCAGACACAGTGTCCTAATTTAACCTCTCTGCTTCTACTTGTAGTCCCGTTTATACATCCAAGGATGGAATTAACCCTTCTGGCCACAATGTCATACTGGGAGCTCATGTTCAGCTGATTATCAACCATATCTCACGATTCTTTTCAAATACCTGCTTTCCTGTTTTTAGATGTATAACTTGACATTTGGCCATATAAATGGCATATTATTTGTTTGTGCCCAGTTCACCAAATGATCGAGGCCGCTCTGTTTTTCAGTCACCCATCCTTATTTATCACTGCCCCCAACTCTGTGGCATCTGCAAACTTTATCAGTAATGATTTTATGCTTTCTACCAGGTCATGGATAAAAATGTTATAGAGTCTGTCTATACTTAGAACTTATTTTGAAATAAGGAAATTTCAAAATAATGTTTTTCCAGTCCATGCATGCATTAGTGTAGTGGCTAGCATATCTGCTTTACATGCAGAAGGTCCTAGGCTCAAGCCCCAGGGGGTTGGATTAGATGATCTCATGAGGTCCCCTTTAACCTTATGAGTCTAGTCTATTCTATTCTAAAATTTGTTATTTCAAATTAAGCATTTCCTTATTTCAAAATAACAGAGCGTTATTTCAAAATAATAAAACCTGCTTTTATTTCGAAATAGCGCTTAAATCGAAATTATTATTTTGCAATAAGCCATTTTAAGATACAGAATAAGCTTATTTTGAAATAATGGCTCTATTCTTTTTCTTGCCTTCCCTATTTCAAATTAGAGAATGTAGGGAAGACTCTCTACTACAAAATAATAATTCCTACCTTATTTCAAATTAGAGAGTCTTCCTTGGACTCCTAATTTGAAATAATACATTCAAAATGGTGCTAATTCAAAATAATTACTTTGAATTCAAATCAAAGTAGTTATTCTGAAATATTTTGTAAGTTTACAGAAAGCCACATAGTGTAGGGCCAAGAACTAATACCTGTGAGTCCACATTAGAAATACACTGGCTCAGTGATGATACCCTGTTTACATTTTGAGACCTAGCAGTCCGTTTTTAATCCATTTAATGTGAATCATGGTGATCGTATCATTCTAGGTTCTTATAATCAAAATACCATGTGGTACCAAATCAAATGCCTTACACAAGTCTAAGTATAGTCCAACAACTCTATAAACTTTCTCAACAAAACTTGCAATTACATTTTAAATAAACTTGTTAGTTTGAAAGGATCAAATCCCTTATCAGCTATTCCATTATTTTGGCTGGAATCAAAGTCAGCCTGACAGGCCTATAACTACCTAGGTTATTTGGTTTATCCTTTAAAATATTTACACAACAATAGCTTTCTTCCTGTCCTCTGAAACTTGCACATTGTTCCAACACTGAAGCAAATCACTAATTGATGGCTGAGATAGCTCCTTAACCAGTTATTTTAAAACTCTTGGATGCAAGTTATCTGAACCAGCTGATTTAAAACTGTCTACTTGCAGTAGCTGCTGTTTATCATCATCCTTAGTTACTACTGGAATGGAAATTATTCTATGATCATAATATGATATGATTTGATCATCTGGCTTTTTCCCAACAAGCCAAAAATTTGTGTTGTATTGAAGGTATCTGCCTTTTCTGCATTATTATTGATTGGTCTACCGTTTCCATTTAATAACAAACTATTGCTTTGGCTAGTGTTACCTTTGCTCCTAATATACTTTAAATAATTCTTCTTGTCCATAACTTTTGTTTTGTTATTTTTGTTTCTAATATACTTATAAAGCTTCCTTCTTATCGTCCATAATTCTGCTGGCCACTGATTTCTTCTGATTTAGTCCTTATGCTTCCCCTATCAATCTTCTACAATTCTTAGATTATGATTTTTATTCATTACTATCAATTTCTCTTTTTTCCTCCATTTGTTACATATGATCAAAATTTGGGGCTTTTTTTAATATACAGGTCTTGAAAACATGGCTGACTAGAAGGTAGAAGACTTTAGGTGTTCTTTTGAAAATGTTAAGGAGCCAGTTTTTGAGAAATCATATCCTTAAATACAATAAAGAGAAAGCCACCAGTGTGCCAGAAAAATATCTAAATAATGGGTAAGTTTAATGCAGTGAACTCCACTTAAAATAAAAAATTTGGAGACCTACAACATTTCTTCCAGTGTCAATAAACTTCTACTCCTAAGAAGATCTGACTTTATGATAGTACAATGGAACTTTGGCTTTGCTGTTATCTGCCTGAGGGAATATGTGAGCCATGTGGCACACATATTTCTTTCCAAAATTCAATTCTCATGTGTGATGAAGCTCTGCTTATATTGATCAGCAGGGATTTTGTTTCTCAAATAGGAAATGTACATTCTCAGTTTTTTCCAAGACAGGAAAGAATGGCACATCTTTTTTTTTTAATGCTTCTTGATGGTAAGTTAAGAATGTTACCAATGTGTAAAATCTTATTAAAGATATAGATAATCTGACAGTCCAGCCTTGGAAATAAAATACTTGTTAAAACTCACTTTCTCCTGGCAAGTTGGTGATTATGCACTTGAATGCTCAAGGTGCTCATTCTCTTATTAATCTATTAATCTATCATATGATGATATTCACGTCTAACCAGAGGGTCAATATAATACACCACTTATAATCCTTTTTAAGATACCAGATTAAGGTTTAAGTGGTAATTAATTATTGCATAGGCCTTGTGCTAACCCTTTGCATCACAGTTTAAAGCCTGACCCCACTGAAATAAGTGCAAGTTTTGTCACTAACTTCATTGGGGCCAATATTTCGCTCATAGTTAGAGCCTTGCATAACCACAGATAACTGCTTTATATCCATGAACTATTTTTTGCAGGTGGTGGATTGGATATGGATCTCAAAGGTAGAGAAACAGCTGTCTGCAGCTCATAGCCTTTGATGCTGCATCCTTGTCTTTGAAATCTGGGGGGTGGGACCTTTCCAGCCGCCAATCAGCTGTTTGGGTGGGACTCCCCCTCCTGTCCGCCTATCAGCTGTCTGGAAGATGCCTGGAGGGGCTGACGCCCGAACAGTAATCTGCGGCAGCAACTGCAGTAGGGTTGGCTTCCAAACAGTTGATTGGGTGGTCCAGAACTGCAGGAGCGTGTGGTTGCAGATGACCTAGATGACAGAGACAATGGATGGCAAGTTAGATGTCAATTGATTCTGACGGATGCAGATCCACATTTTTGTACCTGCACAGAGCTCTGCTCACAGTGATTCTTCAGCCACAACGTTCTCTCTCTTTACAATGCCCCATATTACAACTTGACTTTCACCTGTGGCAACCTCTGAAGTTTCATTCTTTATTTCCTGTCATAAAAATGAACCCAAAGTTACAATTCAATTTTTCTTTGGAGACTTTATGGAATACCCCCTTCCCTGTTTCTTAAAAGGATATCACTAATCAACTATGGTTCAAAATTTTTTTTCTTTTTTTTTTTTTCCCCCACTTAAGCATCCTGGCTATTAGTCTTGATCCTTGAGAAAGAAAATGTCACAGAAAAGAAAAGCATCCATTACACATCCTTACAGGGGAAGTCCTACTGGTGCCTTCCATGTTGCCTTCCCCTCATTTCAGTTCAGCATCCAGAGATGTAAATGGAACCATATCTAACAAAATAAAAAGGCCCTGCGAGGCACTGCTTCAGATCTCCTCTAATACGCTGAGTTCCCTCAACTCACATTTAAGTCAATGGGAGTCACAAATATTCAGCAACTGGCCAGAAATGCTCAGCACCTTTCAGGACTGGTCTCTACATGCTTTCTGAATAAGCAGTATGCCTGGCATGAATAATGTGAAGGCTACTGAACCATGTTTCTTTTTTTACTACAGAATATACTGACTAGACTCCATTCTTTCAAGATGATCTGTCCGAGTTTGGCCCAAGCCAAGATTATTTTAAGGAAAGGGCACAAAACTAAGACACAAATAATTGTACCAAACAGTCTCGAAGAATTGATGGGCATCAGTATGTTATATGATTTCATTAGACAGGTGGTATTTCACCTTTTGCTGTGTAGGTACAAATAGTTCAGAACGTGTAGGCAAATGGATCAGTCACATTCTATTTTGCTTTACTCGTGCAAGTAATCTCCTTGCCTTAGATGAGTAAAATGTAAGCATTTAAGCCTTACACTATATATAGTGGTTTTTTGCTTAAGGTTAACTGGGTGCCCAGTGTTAAGGAAAACAAATGATATGCAGTCTTATGAAAATGCACATGCCAAAGAAAGAAGACATCACTATAATTCTGTAGGAGTTTATGTGACTATTTCAAAAAAAGGAAGATAACTAGTCTCAAGTCCTACTTCTGCTTCATGTATGAACTGAACTTGCTGCAAGGATGTCAAAGACTGGCAGTCAGGAGAGAGAAAAACAATCTAGTTACTGACCCAGCAGGCACCAGTGCACATCTTATTGTGTTATTCTTTAAAATGTAATTAGGAATCCTTTCAGTTCCTGATTTCATCACTCAGGAGAGGCATTTCCCTACTTGACACTGTCAGCGTTTCGAGAGGACAGGCACATACACTGCAAATCCAGTCTTCTCAATCCAGGTCTGTGTCATGCCTACCTTAGTGCCTTGACTAACCACCTGCTGCTACATTTTTCTCATTTTCAAATAAACACGTTTCTTCTGATACTGCACAAAATCTAGCATGAAAGCAGGAGATAACTGCAATGCACCCAAGTGAAGTGTGAAAATCTTTCTAATCTTTCACTTTACAAATGGGTGTTGAAAGGCAATGTAAAAAGGGGATCAGATTATATAATTTCTGCTATATAACTAGGAAGAGATGAACTGGAGGAATAAAATAAGATCTAATTCCAGTTTTCCCTTATCCCATAGACTGAACTGTTCCAGAACATTTTTCTAATTTGTATTCATCCCTGATTTACCCATAAAACTATGAAAGTGGCCATAGGTCCTTTTTCCAATCAACCATACATCCAACTGGTCTCTGTTTTCCCTTATCATCCTGAGATTATACATGTCTGTAGAAGCAGATACTGAGTAATTTAGCAGAGACACTGGAAAGAGGAGCTGGTTAATTGAGGTTTGTACTAGTTTATCAGTATCAGTGGATGAAATTCACCTCTGTGCAAACTTCCTGTGACCCATTTAAAACCCATCAGTACAGATGCTTTATAGAAAGATGGAAGAAAACCACCCCAGGCAGCTAGGATATAATTTCCCAGCAAGGTCTCATCCTCAATCCTCAACTCCCTATAGGATGGTTCCCAAGCTGTGGCCCATGGGGCCTCTCAAAGTGGCCTGAGAAGCCTCCCCTTCTGCCTGAAGAAGGTAGCTGCTGCCTAAAGGACACAGCCGTAACATGTTTCCGTGGGGCTAAAAGAGCAATGCAGGCTCCCTGCTGCTGCCAAGAGGATGGGAGATTATCACTCTCCTCCCACTGTCTGTGGGAGGGAGCACAGCATAGCACTCCACCTAGGTCCATGGGCATGGGAGTCCTTGCTGGAGTCAGAGGGAGGGAAGCACTGATTTTCCATCCTCCTGGCTGCTGAAGGGAGCCACTGCCTAGAGACCCAGGTGGAGGCCACATGGTTATAAGACACGTGTGGTTTCCCTGCTGCAGCCAGGGAAATAGGAGATCAGTGAGTAGGCAGCCTCCTTGTGGAACTCCTTCCATCTGGCTGTAGTAGGGAAGGGGCGGGGGGCCTGGTACCAGAGACTGGTGGCCCTTCAGGGTTGTAAAAATGGTAACTGTGACCCTCGAAGCAAAAAGGCTGGGAAACACTGCTCTGTATTCATAGACTGGTTTTAATTCTGATGTATAAGGTTTAGCTTATCCCTTCCAAACTCTGTTTGCATTAATTCTTACAACTCTGGATATTCTTATTTACATAAATGCTAAATCTTTTTTTAAATCTAACTAAATTTTTGGCCTTTGTGACATCATAGATTTGTAGATTATAAACCCAGAAGGGATTATTGTAATCATATATTCTGACCTCCTGGACAGCACAGGCCATTAGATTTCCCTGAGTTAATTCCTATTTGTTATTAGAACATATGGTAGAAACACAGCTAATCCTAATTTTATAATTGCCAGTGATGGTAAATCTACTGCAGCCATTGGTAAATTGTGCCAATCATTAACTACCTTCTCTGTAAAAAATATTTGCTTTCACTATTTGTGTAGCTACAGCTTCCAACAATTGGATCGTATCATATACCTTTTTTCTGTTAGTTTGAAGAAACTTCTATCATCAAATTCCTGTTCCCCATCCCCACATAAGTATTTACAAAATGTATCAGTTCAAAACAGACTGAACAACTTGAGCCCATCACTGTAAGGCATATTGTATAATTTTTATATCATTCTTGTGGCTCTTATTTGAATAGTCTGCAATTAATTAACGTCCTTCCTGAATTTTGGACCTAGAATTTGACAAACTATTAGCACTAGTAGCAACAGTAGAGGTATGTGGCAATGTGGCAAAGAATTAGTCTAGTTATTCATTCATTTAAAAAGTAATTATTCTGATTATGCATTGAGTTAAAAAGGATTCCTTTCTCAACCTTGAATTTGATATATTATTTCTTGTTATGATATGAAATGGAGAACAGAAGCTCCTGATCTCTTTTCTCCATAGCATTTATTATTTTCCGTATTGCCTTATCCATCTCCTTTCTAAACCCTCAAAGTCTTCTCTGTCTCCTTTCTAGAACTTCAAAGTACTATAATTTACAGTAATGTTACTGCATCTTTAAAATTCTAAATTTTTAGTGTCCAAGAATCAATTTTGTATCCTAAAGAATCACAAAATGCTTTACAGACAATACAAATAAATATACGTTGATCACTTCACTTTGTCAATTAAAATACAGCCTCTTCTATGGTGAAATATGGCAGCTATTTAACAGCACTTAGTAGCACTACAAAACAAATTAGGGCAGGAAATGATACAACTATGTTCCACTAAAACTACTGACGAAATTAGCACTGTAGAATGAAGTTAATAGCTGTCTTTTCTTGGTTTAATCTCTGTGCATTATTTATGGAGAGTGGGGTTTGTGCAATACTTCAAACTGGGTTACATAAAATGTCTGCCTACATGAGGCAAATGTTCTTTAATGACCATCTTTACCTTACACTGAATCTTTTTATGCTAGTATGTATAGCACAATCAGCAACTGGGAACAAAGCTGTCATGTTGTTATAATGTTGACTGCAGCTGAATTATATGAGTACCAGCTAACTATAACAATGTACATTCTAATAGTGTCATACTTCAATTTTGTGTGTATGAAAGAAAAAAATAAATGAGGAAACTGGTGGAAAATTGCACTTACAAAATAAATATAATATACTAAATTATTATATTATAATACACAGTTGTAGCATAATTTCCCCTCAGATGTCACACCAAATAAGGATCACTGTAAGGCATTCTATAAGGAAAAGTAGAGTTCATTTTATTGACTTCATATTTCCTTAGGGTATTCCACTGTGAAAAGCCTACTTTGAAATGGGATCTCTTTCCTCCTCACAAGTCCTGATGAAAACAGTAAATCAGTTTTTACAGAAGTGTAAGCTGAATCCCCAAAGGTCTTGGAGTCAGTTCAGAATATGCAACCAGGTACAAGAGCATATTTTTCTAAAGTTCCTAAAATATTGATTGTGGCAGGTATCCAACAGTAAACACCATACAAACATTCTCCAGAAATGACAATGAAGTATGGGCACATTAAATAACAAGAAGGGAAATATCAAAATGCAAAGATAAAATCAGTCTCCTCAATAGAGCAAGAGTTAGAGCCAATGTCCATCCTGAATGGAGACTTTTCATATTTCATATGATTGTGGAACTGATATTTCACACTGACATTTAAATCAGCCATGGCCAGATTCTGATAGCTTAATCATTGTGATGGCACCATTAGTTTCACTGATGTCAAGTGTGATACTTTCGACTGCTTGTGGAACTAGGTCCTACCTGACATGAATAACAGTATCTAAATTTGACCATCAATGAATTTGGAGGAATCAGGTTTTTGCTTAGTGGTCTTGTGAGTTTTATTTTACAGGTTGGTTTTCCAAAATATACTTTCATGACAATAATGGAAAATGATTAATAAACAAGATCATCTGCACCACATTTCCTAAGTGCCATTAGCCTGTGGACTAAGTATGTGTGTTCTGCCAGGATGATGATTTTAAATGGCCTGTCTTTGGTTTCTTACTCCAGAAATTAGGACAATGGGTATATATTATAACCTCATTACTGCTTAATAAACTGCTACAATCTTTATGGTTCACTCAGGGAGTTCTGGAGATGGGCTTTTGTAAGGATGCATTCATATTAGCAGCTAGCAGACTTCCTAAATAGCAGGCTTTTCTCTCACGATTCATAAGGTACAACACTGGAGGCCAGTTAGGACTCAGATTATTCAGTGTGTAATTGAACCACTCCATTAGCTGCATTATCTCAACTTCAGCCAACTTGAAAATTACCCCTTCCTACATTAGTTGACACAATAATTGGCTTTGAGAGACCAATCTCTTATATTGTGGGTTCAGAAAAGATAAATATAATGATATATTTCCTTTCACTTAAAACAGAATGCATATGTGTGTTTTCTGAAGAACTGGAAGGTTGTATTAGACTCCTAACCTGTTTGTCATGAGGGTGTATTTCTTTTGCTCACTGCTGGCATCTAACTTAAAAGTTTATAGAGACCAAATCAAATTTCTACTTGATAATAATAATAGGCCATTCTTGACTTGATTTGGACAAACAAAGAGGAACTGGTTGAGAATTTGAAAGTGGAAGGTAACTTAGGTGAAAACGATCATGAAGTGGTAGAGTTCATGATTCTAAGGAACGTTAGGAGAGAGAACACCAAAATAAAGACAATGGATTTCAAAAAAGCAGACTTCAGTACACTCAGGGGATTGGTAGGTAGGATCTCATGGGAAACATGTGGAAGAAGAAAACCAATTGAAGACAGTTGGCAGTTTTTCAAAGAGACTGTACTGAGGGCACAAGAACAAACTATTCCAAAGCATCGGAAGGATAGGAATTATGACAAGAGACCACCCTTAGCTTAATCAGAAGATTTCCAATCACCTAAAAATAATGAAAGAGTCCTACAAAAAGTGGAAACTAGGACAAATCACAAAGGATGACTATAAACAAATAATACAATTATGTAGGGGAAAAATCAGAAAGACCACAGGACAAACTGAGATCAAACTAGCTGAAGGCATAAAGGGAAATAAGGAAACTTAAATACATTAGAAATAAGAGGATGACCAAGGACAGTGTAAGTCCATTACTCAACAAAGAGGAAAAAATGATGACAGAAAATCTGGAAATGGTAGAGGCACCAAATGATTTCTTTGTTTCAGACTTCACTGAAAAAGCTGGTGGTGACTGGATGCCTGACATAGAGGAGTGCAGTAAAAATGGGATAGAATCAGAAGCTAAAATAGGGAAAGAACAAAGTTAAAAATTACCTAGACAAGTTAGATGTCTTCAAGTTACCAGGGTCTGATATTATGCACCCTAGAATACTCAAGGAGCAGACTCAGGAGATATCAAAGCCATTGGCTATTATTGCTGAAAAATCATGGAAGACTGGAGAGGTCCCAGAAGACTGGAAAAAGAGCAAATATAGAGCCCATCTATAAAAAGGGAAATAAGGACAACCCATGGAATTATAGACCAGCCAGTTCAGCTCTGTACCAGGAAAAATAATGAAGCAAATAATTAAGGAATCCATTAGCAAGCATCTAGAAGACATAAGGTGCTAAGTGATAGTCAGCATAGATTTGTCAAGAACAAATCATGTCAAACCAACCTGATAGCTTTCTACGATGAGATAACAAGCCTTGTGGATATAGAGGAAGCGGTAGATGTGGTGCATCTCCGTTTGATAAGGTCTCACATCACCTTTTCATTAACAAACTACTGAAGTACAGCCTGGATGAAGCTTCTATAAGATGGGTGAAAAACTGTTTGGATAACTACTCCCAGAGAGTAGATATTGATGATTCACAGTCATAATGGAAGGGCATAATGAGTGGTGTACTGAAGAGATTAGTTCTGCATCCAGTTCTGTTCAAAATTTTCATAAATGATTTAGATTAGGGGTCTCAAACACATGGCCCACGGGCCACAGAGCTGCCTCCTGTGGCCCCTGTTAACCTCTGGAATCCTAGGGCTCTCACCTTTTCAATCCTTGATGTTTTCAAGTGCTGAGCCTCTCTGCTGGTGGAGACCTCAGCATCAACAGTGCTCCCAGGGTGGGGCGGGCCAAGCCACAATACTTCCCCAACTCACATCATCAGTCACTGCCAAGGAGGAGCCAAACTGACAACTGGGAGCAACCCCACTCATGTGCAGCAGCTGGTCAAGCAGCTGGAGCATGCTAGCTTGTCCAGGGGAGGCTCAGGTGTGGGGGAGAGGGTCAAAGAAGGGACGCCTGTGTGTGTGGGGAGGGTTCATGGGGGCCTCTGTTCTGGGGGAGTGCTAGAAAGCCCCACCGCCAGCCACAGCATGGCCTCCATGGCTATCCTCACCACCGGGGGGTTGTTTTCTCTTTCACCTGCATCAGTGCAGCAAATTTGGGTGGGCGGGGGGTGTTTTCCCTGCCACCAGCCCCAGCACTGCCCCCAGGGTCAGGGGGGTGCTTAGTGATGGTCCTGGGGGGATTCTGCCCAGCCCATTTGCTGCTCTGTCCCGGGGTGTGGCTGCTCTCCTCCCCTCTTTGCTTGGGGATACATGCAGCCCTCCTTAAAAAAACAACTTTTAAAACCATTTAATTTTATTTAAAAAATTAAAAGCTTTTTTAAAAAATTGAATTTCGATTAAATCTAATTCAATTTTAATAAATCAAACAGTAATTAATTCCGTTTGATTAAAATCAATTTCAATTCAATTAATTGCATTTTAATTGAATTTTAATTAAATTAACTCATTGTCTCTCAGGGTTTTAAAAAGTATATTTTTGGCCCTCAAACCAAAAAAGATTGGGAACCACTGATTTATAATCCAAAATTTTAAGTGTGTTTATTTGTTTATTCTTTGTCTTTCTGATGATTTTGCCATCTTAAATGGAAGTAATTCTAAAAGTAAGTGTGCATTTTGGCTTTGGAAAGACTGTCAAAATTAGCACAGACTTTTTATGTTACAGTTTCAAAACAGTTAATAAATTTACTTTTACTGGCATACTGTATCACTCTTCATTTTTTACTATACTTTGGTATCATTGTATGAAAAGGTTTCAGTGATGTGGCCCTCAGGCCAATATCCTAGTTCTCATGCCGCCCTTGAAGTGATTTGAGTTTGAGACCCCTGATTTAGATGATGGCATAGAAAGTACACATATAAAGTTTGCTGATGATACCAAGCTGGAAGGGGTTGCAAGTGATTTGGAGGATAGGATCACAACTCAAAATGACTTGAACAAACTGGTGAAATGATCTGAGGTAAACAAAATGAAATTCAATAAAGAGAAGTGCAAAGTACTCCACTTATGAAGGAACAATCCATTGAACAGATACAAAATGGGCAATGACTGCCTAGGAAGGAGTGCTGCAGAAAGGGATCTATGTGTTACAGTGAACCACAAACTAAATATGAATCAACAGTGTAATGCTGTTGCAAAAAAAACCCCAAACACGTTCTGGGATGTATTAACAAGAGTACTGTAAATGAGACATGAGAAGAAATTCTTCCGCTTTTCATGAGAAGTAATTCTTCAGCCCTGATTAGGCCTTGGCTGCAGTAGTGTGTCCATTTCTGAGCGCCTCATTTCAGGAAAGATGTGGACAAATTGGACAAACTGCAGAGAAGAGCAACATGAAACATTAGAGGTCTGGAATACTTGACTTATGAGGGAAGACTGAAAGAGCTGGATTTGTTTAGTCCAGAAAAGAGGAGACTGAGGGGGGACATGATAACAGTTTTCAAGTACCTAAGAGGTTGTCATGAGGAGGAGGGAGAAAAATTGTTCTCCTAACTGCTGATAATAGGACAAGAAGCAATGGGCTTAACTTAAAGCAAGAGAGGTTTAGGTTGGACACCAGGAAAAAATTCCTAACTGTCAGGGTGATTAACTACTATAATAAGTTGCCTAGGTAGGCTGTGGAAACTCCATCATTGGAAGTTTTTAAAAACAGGTTAGACAAGCACCTGTCAGGGATGGTTTAAGGGGGTACTTGGTCCTGCCATGAGTGCAGGGGACTGGACTCGATGGCTATGTCCACATCTGCCACTGTTAGTTAGGACTAGTTAGTCCGAACTAAGAAGTTTGAGGTTAGTTTGAACTAACTGTGAACTTTTTAGTTTGAACTACTGCACATTATAGTTCGAACTAACACTTAGTTTGAACTAGAATGCACAGTTAGTTCAAACTAACCAGCTTAGTTTGAATTTCTTAAGTTTGAACTAAGCCTTAGTCTGGGTCTTGGCTGGACTTAGTTCGAACTAAGGTGGTTAGTCCAGACTAATGCTGGTACAAAATAGTTTGAACTAAGCTCTTCTTAGCTTAAACTAAGAAATTTCTTAGTTTGAACTAAGGAAAGCCTTGTGTGGCCACGGACTAAATTAGTCAGGACTAAGTCTCCTTAGTCCAGACTAATTTGCCAGTGTAGACATAGCCAACAACACTTATGGTCCCTTCCAGTTTCTATGATTCTATAAGCATTCCCCTTATGTGCCTTTAGTGTAAACAGTTTATGATTTAAAATGGTAAGACTAAGAAATTCATGCTTTACTGTTACCCTTCTTTTCCTCCTGTAACAGCACAGCAAGTTTTTTCTGATGATCTGTCCCACTAGCAAGCATTGGAATCCTGCATTAAATTACAGAATTTTTGCAGACTCAAGGTGACAAATGTTGCCCTTGAACTCCACCTCCACATCAGGAAGGTAGGGGTGAAAACCTTGGGAAAGGCAACTAGTACAGCAGAGGTCTCGGATGAAATCCCTCTGGATTTCCAAGTTTCAGTAGGAGATAATATCTCTGAACATGAGTTTAGAATCTTTGTGATCTGGTAAGGATGGTTAAGGGGCTCGGTTTGATCACAGACTCTCTGTGCCTTGTGCAACTTATATTTACTTACATTATCAGATGGTTTTGAAAGTTTCTTCCACTTACTTACCTTTCAGTGTATGGTATGGGACACACACCCAATCTTTTTTACTAAGAAGTTTACTTGGCTTCTTATGAAACTTTCTGTTTCCTGCTGACAAGTTCCAAAGGAATAGACATATCAGTCTAGTTCAGCAAAACAAACAAGGAGCCCTGTAAGTTCCCCATCTTCAAGACATCTGATGAAGTGGGATTTTCTCCCATGAAAGTTCGTGTAATAAATCTGTTAGTCTTTAAAAGTGCCGTAGGACTCCTTGTTCGCCTTTCTGTTTCCTGGAAACATGCCCTGAGCCAGCTTACCTTCTAGTTGTCATAATACTGGCATGCACATAATGTCCGTATCACCACGTTACTGAAACATAACTCTTCACAGATGTGCAGTGCAACCTCCAAATATATGGAGTACCTGTCCACTCACTATGCTTCTGGTACTACAATAAGACTAATTTTTCCCTCTTTTCAGAATACATCTCTCAACCTGTCCCATGTTCTAGCTATTGGAACATTCTCTGTCCCTTAACTCTCCAGTTTTCCTATCTTTCCAATGGCGACAACTATGTTTCCTTTTCACCTCTCAGCTTTCCACCACACCTCCAATGAAGCTCAGAGATGAAAGGGTTAAGATTTTATGTTAGAGAAAAACGTACTGTGATGGGATGTAGAATACCTGATACACCTGGTAGATGGGATATCACTGAGCCCTCTGTCTGAGCAGCGTGGGCTCACTCTCACTTTGTGCCATGCCACAAAACCCTGACAGGTACTGCACTTGCACAGCCCTCCTCAGGCAGGGACCACATCCAGTTTAGTTCAATGAATGCTTTCTTTAGCCGCTCACGAACCAACAATAGAGACATTCCAGCTGACCTCTGGGCTTGAGACCCCAGAGCTAAACTGTCTAGCCTAGGTCAAAGAGCCTGACCAGAGAAGATTTTTTCCCAGGCTCTCCCTACCTCAAAGTAGAATGAATGTATACCAGCTTTTGTTACTGAGCAATTTTTGAGCAAAGCGTATAGACTAGGCATGGCCAAACTGCAGCTCGGGAGCCACATGTGGCTCCTGAATGAAAAATTGTGGCTCCCGGAAGAACGTCAGCAAATCAGTTTAGAAAAGCAGCCCCAGCCTAGGAGTTCAGGCAGGGGTTGGGACTGTGGGTAGAAGTGCAGCATGATCTGAGATGGCAGATGGTTAGGATTTTAAAAAACGCACCACTAGCCTGCTGTCTTCTACATTGAGCAGCAGCTAAGTTTTTATTGTACAGGCCAAATTTTCATGGTAATCTTAAGTAATTATTAGAATCTGACATTAGTAGAATCGATATTTGCCCTCTTTTTATGATAAAACTGAAGGTGCAATGAATTTTAAACTTAGTAATTTTGGAGTAGGTAAAAGCATATGGCTATAGGCTTCAGTGCAGCTCTCGAAGGTTTAATAATCAACTTGTGTGGCTCTTGAATTCCATAAGTTTGGCCGCCCCTGTTGTAGACTAACAGATTTCTTCAGGAATAAGTTTTCATGGGCTCCAACTCACTGCAGCCCATGAAAGCTTCTGTCTGAAGAAATCTGTAACAGGTGTGGCCAAACCGCAGCTCGGGAGCCTCATGTGGCTCTTGAGTGAAAAAGTGTGGCTCACAGAAGAACGTCAGCAAATCAATTTAGTAGGTAAAAGTATGTGGCTATGCGCCTCAGTGTGACCCCTGAAGGTTTAATAATCAACTTGTGTGGCTCTTGAGTTCCATAAGTTTGGCCACCCTGGGTACAGACAAACACGCTGGTTGAGGTAACATATTTAATACATTTATTAACCACAGAAAAACATATTTTACACTATTATAAGGGACAAGTATAAAGAGATTAAAAGTACTTACTAAATGAAATGTACATAAGGTCGCAGTCTAAATTCCACACATTCACAAGATTTTGAATTAGCAATGTCTCACCTTTGATTGCTGGTACAAGCAGTTTCTTAAATGCAGGCTTGGCAGCATTCCTGGCCTGGCACTCCCCTCCCCCCTTTCCAAGTCCTATTGTCTTCTAGACATCTTTCACAGCCTTCAGGTGTTCATTTGTATGAGAGTGGAGCCAAGTGATTTCACACTCCCTTTTTTATAGCCTGTTTCAAACTGCTAGAACGATCTGGCTTGTGACTTGTGGGGTTGTTGTCATTGGTCAGTCTAGTTCCATTGCACTTGTGCTTCATACCTTGAAGACTTCGATTCCAGTTTGGGGAATCTATTCTTGAGAGGGGTGAGAGATAGCCATTAGAAGTGTCTGGCGGCTCCACTGTCATGCCTGAAAGGTTGTATGTGGGAGTTTCATGTCTTGAAATATATTCTAATAGAATTCTTTCTGAACTTCACAAACAATCTGACAAGATGTTAATGTTCAGCAGATAAAGTCTTAAATTTATACCAAACGAGGCATATCTTGTACAGAACATACCATAATTCTATAACACTGGTGAATGTGGCACTTTTGGGGCATCGTTTTCAAACACAGGGTGTTACACATACTAACTAGCTGGAGCAGCAGAGGAACCTGAATTTTGGTCAGTGTTCCTGGTACTTTATATAGCACTGGAGAAGTTAATCAGATTTGGAGACCAGGTTAAAGTAATTAGCTGTGTGAACAACATGTGCAGCCAGTCTGGAAAATAAATTGAGAACATGAAAGAAGGAAGATCTAATTTCAGAAATCCAGCACACTGACAGTTCTGCACAGTAGTTTTCAATCAATCAAATCATAGGGCTGAAAGGGACCTCATGAGATCATCGAGTCCAACCCCCTGGGAATTGAACCCAGACCATTCTGCATATTAAGCAGAGGTGCTAGCCACTACACTATTGTTTAGTTATCTTTTTAAGTGACTTTTTAAAAATCTATGCTCCCTTTTAGTTTTGTTTTGTTTTGTGAGAATGACGAATTGCACTAAAATGAAGCTGTGAACCAAAACTTCATTATATATCTAACCCTGTATTGATCTAAATCAAAGACTAATTCTGCTTCCATTGTTTTACTTCTTCTGGCAGGTACTTCTCTGATATGTTATAATTAAGCACTAAGACATGGCAGGGAATGTACGTATCACACCACAGGAGGCATTATAAAATATTAAATTTTAACCACTCCAAGAGTGCAGTAATTGCCTGGAGATACTGTCTGCAATGTCTTTTGCTATTACTGAGAAATAGAATTTATAATATACTGAAAAAACATTTAGGAAGATGACTAGACCTGTACATTTATTTCTGATTTAGACTGGGTCTGTATTTTCCAAAGTGATTATTAGTGATTTTGGGCAGCCTCACTTTTGAGTGCCCAAATTAAGGTAGCTACCCCGTGAAAATCAGTTTCCTGAAAGTCATGTCAAGTTGGATATCTTTGAAAATTTAGCCCATGGACTACACATATAGCATTAATGATGGCCAGAAAGAAAACGTCAGTATTGTTCAGAATTCTGCTTTGCTTTAGACAGCAAGCACTTGAACTCTGCCTCTGTGGCATATTCTGTTATGTTAGCATTACATTTTCAGGTTTGTTTGGAGAATGCTGCTGATTTAGCAGCAATGCAGTAGTTACTAGTGCTCCGCATTTATGGTAAGATAGATGAACAGTGTGTTCACAAAAGGGACATAGCTATGGGTTGGCATATGCCCACTCGGTTAGCCAGCAGGCCTGCCCATCCCCGCCTGCTACAGCACTGCAGGCAGATGGACAGGAAGGGCTGCTCGTCACCTGTGCAGCTCCAGCCCTGGGCAGCTGCTTTGGCCTTTATACAGCAGAGCAGGGCTGCCGTTCCCCTGCCCTCTTCCTCCTGACACTCTAGTTGCTAGGCAGCTGGAGTGTCATCAGGAAGCTTCAGGTCATATGACTGGAAGCAGGACTGGACGGACTCACCCTGGAGAGTCAGGTACCCCGGCAAAAGGACATAAAAGGCAGCTGCATTACCTCTATCTCATTTTTATGACTGGTTCCTACTTCTGGATCAACCAATCTACATATGAAGCTGTGAAACAAAGGACTGAGAAGCAACGTTTCCTCTAAGGGCCAAACGCAGCTGAGCAACATATGTTACTTGCTGCGTCACCCCGCGGGCCCAATCCTGCCCCCCTGCTCTCCCCACTACAGGGGAGCAGGACGCCATGGACCACCAGGGCCACACGCTCCACTGCCTGCCTGGCCTCCCGGCAGTGGGGTGGACCAGCCAACCTGGCCTACCCCCACCCAGCCACACCTCCCCAGGGGGAAGAGGACACCGGCGCTGAGCTCCGGCATGCAGGGTCGGGGCCCTGGAGCGGCCGCTTGGAAGAGTTTGGGCTGTTTCATCCCTGGCACCCCCAGGCCATGGATCAGGCCCATTCAGGCGGGGGAGGGGTGGGGACGAAGTGGCCCAAACTCTTTGGGAGCAGGCTGCTCCAGGGCCCCGACCCCACACACTGGAGCTCAGCACTGGCTCTCTCCGCCCCCCGGGGAGGCATTGCCAGCTGGAGGTAGGCTCAGCTGGTTGCTCCGCCATGCTGCGGTGAGGCCAGGCAGGCAAGTGGGCGGAGCAGCCTCCAGCCCCAAGAGTCCACGGCCCTCCCCCCCGTTCCCCACCCAGCCCAGGAGTTGGAAGGGGAGCAGTTAGGGCCCCCTTAAATGGCTGCCGGAGTGGTGTGGCTTGGCCCCCGAGCACTCCTCCAGCCAGAGAAGCTCTCGTTGAGCATGTGCAGATAGTGTGCGCACACTCAGTGAGAGCTTACTCTGAGCAAGAGTTTTAAAAATTCCAAGCTCAGACGAGCTCTCCAGGCAGGGATTGCAGCTGCCAGCCATGCACGGATGGCAGCATTCCCTGCGCCAGGTAGTGCCAGGGGCTGCGCGGCCACGCAGCTTAGAGGGAATGTTGCTGAGAAGGCCCATCCAGATGCTGGACATACTACAGAGGAACTAGATGAGCCTGCAAAATCCAATAGTTCTAAGAATCCAATATATATGGACTTCAAAGACTTTTATAGGCATCTGAGTGCTTTTACCATTTAACATATCTTGTTTCTTTCTTTTTGTAATAAATTATGAGTTTTAGTTTTGAGTTTTAGTGGCTGTCAGTGTGATCTTTCAGGTGAGATCCAAACTTATATTGATCTAGTAATATGGCTGACACTTTGGGGATCTGGAGAGCTTTTTGTAAAGGGAATCGAGTTTTAAATAACTTAC
Source organism: Podocnemis expansa (assembly GCA_007922195.1). NCBI lineage: Eukaryota > Metazoa > Chordata > Testudines > Podocnemididae > Podocnemis > Podocnemis expansa. The sequence continues at coordinate 319,200 of ML682021.1, read as the reverse complement.
CCCTTTACTGGATCTAATTGCTCATTGGAAAACAGAGACTGAAATCCAACAAAAGACGGCTGTGTAGCTTCTGATAGCCAGTGTGGGAAATCAGGATCATAATATGTGTCAATTTCAAAAGGGATAGCCGTGTTAGTCTAGTCCAGTAAAAAAACAACAAGGAGTTGTGTGGTACTTGAAGACTAACAGATTTATTTTTTGCATGAGCTTTCGTGGGAGAAGATCCCACTTCCTCAGATGCTTCGAAGATGGGTGAACTTACAGAAAGGAATGAAACTAAATGCAAGGGGGTGTAAAACTTAGGATCAGGTCATACAGTAAAAGCAAATCAGACCAGTTTTCAGGTTCAAACCATGAGAAGCCTGAAGTCAAATTACCTTTTGTAATGGGAAAAGAACCCATAGTCTCGATTAAGTCCTGCTTTCACAGAATTTAGCTTGCATATTAATTCAAGTTCAACTGTTTCTCTTTGAAGTCTTGATGTCCCAGCTACATCTCTAACGACAGTCGTTTACAAATCAGTCATCGACTGATTAGGAAGATGGAAGTTCTCAGCAACTGGTTTCTTTGTTCTTTGATTTCCGATATCAGCTCTGTGCTCATTCAGCCTCTTACGCAGCGATCTTCCTGTTTGTCCAATATATAAGGTGTTGGGGCATTTCTTTCACATGATGGCATAGACCACATTAGTAGATGAGCAGGTAAATGAGCCTTTGGTGGCGTAGCAGGCTTGATTAGGACCTATGATGGTATCTGTTGTGCAGATATGTGGGCAGGCTTGGCAGCATGGTTTGTTGCAGGGGTGTGTGCCTGCTTCAGTGTTTCTGTTGTTAGATCTGTAGGTGCTGGTGAGAATCAGTTTAAGATTAGGGGGCTGCCTATAAGCAAGGAGGGGTCTGTCTCCTAATGCTTGAGAGAGAGAGGGATCATCTTTTAGAATAGGCTGTAGGTCTTTAATGATCTGTTGCAGAGGTCTGACTTGGGGGTTGTATGTGGTAACTAGTGGTGTTCTGTTGCTTTCTTTCTTGGGTCTCTCCTGTAGTAGATGACTTCAGGGAACCTGTCTAGCTCTGTCAATTTGTTTTCATAATATGTGACTGCTTGGGGAATCTAACTTCAGTGTTAGCTTCTAGTTCTTAAAGAATCTGCTCTCCTTTCTCAGTCTGCCCTGACTTGGTAGTTTCTTAGTGGGCTATCCTCAACACTTATGTGTCCCAACAGGTGCTAAACTAACAGTTCTTTTACAAAGCAGAGAAAAGATTTTAGCTTAATAACTTCATCTAATGTGGAAACAGAATCACTACGTCATCCCACACCAAATTCTAGCATGTTTCTTGTCCACGAAACTCACAGCTCACCCTTGTCCCAAACACATTCTTTTTCTGGTACTGGCTTTTACTTGTCCCCTGATAGAGATTCCTCTCTAGTTACAGTTTTGGATTTCATCCGCCCTTCAACATCTTTCTAATGAATTAAATTTTTAACAATCTGAATCCAAAATTTCCCAGATCTTCAATTCCAGGTTCTCCCTAAATCATAAGCAATAAGGCCTGTGCTCATTCCTGATACCAAGAACAGATTTTAAAAGGGGTCTGATGTTTAAACTTTAACAATTATGTAGTACAGCTAAGCACCTGAAGGCTGATTCATTTCTTCCCACCACCTGGCAGTTTATAGTTGCAACCACAGCAGTATTCAAACCTGCACCTCAATATGACAGCCTGATCTATTTATTGTGACGTGCTGAATTTCCCTTCAGCATCCCTAAAAGATCTTGCAATAGCACAGAAGATGGTATGTGTCAACACCAAGACAAAATAACCTGATGATCAGCCACTATGGCACTTGGACGTTTAGAAATTATCTGTAGAGAAACTAAGAGCGACTGTTTTCCAGCTTCTCCCAGCAGGAGCTGAAGCAGTCAACACTGCAGAAATGTCTGTTTAGGAGTGCTGGGACATATGGAAATCCTGATTACAAACAAAATGAAGTAAATAAACAATGAATACAATTTAACACTACAAGAAGCTTAATTTTCACAGTATGAGATGAAATAAGATTTTGTTATAAAATAAAACACAGAAATCATTCTTCCAACTACAAGTAGGAGTTTGCTAAGTATAACAAAATAATACTGGAACATAAAGCTAAACTAGTAGTTTTCAGCATGTGGATTAAAAAACACAGAATATTCAAGCAGCTAGCAGAGTCCTTCAAAAGCCAGTTTCTGGCTTTCCGTAATAAACCTGAGATGACAAAACATACACACCAAAACATTCATAACGACAGAATAATTTCTTATTTGCAATTTCGGCTTCCCCTAGCTGTTCTCTTCCACCATATAAAATGGATACAACTGCTCTCACCAGCAAACAGAATCAAGAAAAAAGCAAAGCTATTGCAATACCCTGCCCCAGTAAAAGGAATGGCTAGTCCAGGCAGACCTCAGCTATGTCTATTGTGACAAAGCAACTCTCCTTCGGTCTTGCCGAACGACAAATGGTAGGGGCATGAAGTAAATCTGTCCCAGCCTGCACAAGCGGTGGTAGGGGCATGAAGTAAATCTGTCCCAGCCTGCACAAGTCTTCTACCTTTTCCACTCGGCACCTCTCTCTGGAGCGTCCAGGACAGTCCTCAGTGTAGGCCTGTGGAGTACCCTTCAACCCCACATGGGTGTGGGTGGTTCCACTTAGTTTATGTAACGCAGGGAAGTACCTTTCTGTGGCTCTTTTGCAGGCTATAGAGGTAGTAGTAATGCCCTGGGGGAACAGAGTCACATCACTCCTTCCTGTAGGCTGGGGTCTGGGTTTTCCTTCACTGCTCCCTGGCTGAGGAGAAACACTACCTTATAACCTGGGGAAGTCTCAAACCTTCTGGCAGTCTCTCTCTCTCCAGGGTTTTAGCAGACCTGGAGTAGCCCTTAATTGGGTCCAAGTGCCACTAACTGACCTGTAGTAACCTCTTCTTTGCCTGCAGGAAAAAGAGCCTTTAACAGTCTAGGGCTCACATACCTGCCCTGATATACCCTTCTGTACCCCTTTGGCCTGACTTTACCACACTATACACCACATAAGTTATACCATCATAAGCGTTAGTGTGGACAACACTACGGCTATCACTGCTCATTGGCTATGGTGTAATTATGTCAATGGGTGAGCTGTCTCCCATTGGCATGGAGCAGCTACATGAAAAATCGCACAGTGGTGCAGCTATATTGGTGCAGCTGTACCACTGTGAACAATTTAGCATAGCCATGGCTGTACAAAGCAAGAACATTTCATTAAGTCTAAATTACAAAGAACAATCTTCAGTGAAAACAGCTGCAAATCCATTAATACCACAAAAATAAGGTAAAAGGACTTGGTTAGCATAGAGGAACTCAGATGACCAATAGAACAGTTGGACAGGTATGAGATTACCATCCTCCACTGCCCTACTATGCCAGCCTAAACATTTGGAACTTTAACAGAAATGCCGAACTCCAGAGCAGGAAGAGGATAAGTTATGTAGAAAAAATGAGTGTTTAATAGTTGAAAGCAGCCTTGTGATCTACTTCCATCCATCATCCTTTTAGGTATGCAACCACAAGTTCAAAAACTAGTTTTGGTAATGGAAAGCAGCCGTTACCATTCCTCTGAGTCAAATATTGTACAATAGCCACCATGACAGAGGATAGTTAAAATGAAATAGATTCTGTGCAATGAATTAAACCCAACAGTAAATGGCTGACCAGAAACAGCAGAGATAACAGGAAAAGATGTGTTCCAAGGGGTAGCCATTTTAATCTGTTTACAGCCAAAATCAACGGGAGTCCTGTGGCATCTTAAAGACCAACAAATTTCTTCAGGCATAAGCTTTAGTGGGACGCAACCCACTTCAACAGATGAATGAAGTGGAAATTACAGTTAGGAGGTATATATATACATGACAGGATGGGTGAGAAATATTACAATAGGGAGGGCAAATGCTAACAAATTCAATTCAGTTAGGGAAGATGATGCCCATTCACAACAGCTGATTAGAAGGTGAGACTATGGCTATGTCCACACGTACATGGTTAAATCAATTTAACTTAAATTGATGTAATAAAATCGAAATAAAAATCATTGAATCAATTTAAGTTAAATCAATTTAACAGGTCCACACAAAAAAAACCCCCAAATCAAAATAGCAAGTCCAGACACAGGAGTTGCTATTTTGATTCAGGAGAGGGGCAACCATGGTAGATGGGGCAAGATGGCCTCCTAGAAGGGCCTTTCCCCCACCCAATATATAGAAAAAGGACAGCACCCTGGGAAGGAGAAGGGCAAATCGTGTTAAATCGAAATGACAGTTATTTCAGAATAATATGTCCGAACGGCGTTATTCGAAATAACTGTTTCAATTTAACAGATCTTTTGCTTTAAAGTAGTTTTAACCCATTTTGATTCAACATCTCTTGAATTGAAATGATAGAGCTCGTCATTTTGATTCAAAAGAACATTGTGTGGACCTAATATTTTTTTAAATCGAAATAACCACCATTATTTTGATTTAAAAGGTACGTGTGGACATACCCTATGTGAACAGGGATAATTATTTTTTCTAATGAGATAACCATTCCAAATCCCTATTCAGACTCAGTCTGATTGTGTCCAGTTTGCATATGAGTTCCAGCTCTCCAGTTTCACTCTGAAGTCTGTTTTTTAAGTTTTTTTGTTGAAGCATGACAACTTTAAAGTCTGCTACAGAGTGTCCAGGTAAATTGAAGTACTCTCCTACTGGGTCATAGATGTTACCATTTTTAATGTCTGATTTGCATCCATTTATTCTTTTGTGTAGGAAAAGAAATAAAGATGCCTTTTGCATAAGAAAAGAAATAATGGTGTCCAGCTAGATCAGGGATGGGCAAACATTTTGGCCTAAGGGAGACATCTGCCTGTAGATGGGCCAGGGAAAGGTGGGGAAAACAATGGAGCTGGGTGAGGGGAGCAGCCGCCATGATCCAGCCAGACCCTCGTTGAGGGCTTTATGAAAAGGTTCTACTGGTCACATTCAGTCCACAGGCCATAGCTTGTCCATCTCTCAGCTAGGTGATACACATCTTTATATGAACTACAAAGTAAACAACCCAGTCATCTCAAACAATACACATTGGCCTTGACAGAGGGCCATGTGGAAAGCAGAAGGCATTTGGGTAGGATCACAGCAGGGTGTCACAGTGGATAAATTAAAAGCCATGATGTCTGTAGGTGTGTTGGCTGTGACAGGTGATATCACTTCAGTAGAGAACAACAGAAACAGAAGAACCATAACAAACCATTCAGCTACAGGGCAGTCATGACAGTAATTTATTCTGAATACTAACAGTTGTGTCATCACACTGGAGAGCACTGTAGCATAGCAGTGATGATCTGTCTTCTGAACCTAGCCTTCAGAAGTACAGGGTATTCGACCTAGTACTGCTGACATAACAAATATGAGAGGTACTCCAACAGTGGTATCTCTGCTCTGTCCCAATGTACTATCAAAACTCCATAAACTAAAGCTGCCCTGCGCTACTACACTCTGCTTGCTCTCCTAGCACCTTTTCATAATTTGCTTTTCTTGGAGGAGCCAGGGAGCAGTTGAGTTTCTTCTGGCCAGCTTCCTGCTTAATTAAATTATGATAAAGTCTGCTCCCCATATGTTACCAGTCTCTACTCACTTTATGGTGCTTCTAGTCACGTGCTTTAAAGGGTACAATGTGATGGTAAATGCTCCACAGTGAATTCCTTTGGCATAGAGAAACTGTCTATGCAGTATCCATGTGGGTCTGTACCTTTGCTCCTATTTCCCTTTAGTTAAAAACAAGCTTTTAAGGGACACTGTTAGTGATCTTCCATTGTCTTAAATTGATTTCACAGTGATGGATTTCAACAGAGTTACTCCAAAGCAGTAAAAAGGAAAGTCAGGGAAGAATCAGGCCCATTAATTCACTTTCAATAAAAACCCATTACTGACCAAATTATATGCTGGTATAAAATGGCAAGCACCACCAGTGTCAATGGAGTTACACCAATCACACTAGCAGTGAGTCTGGCCCTATATATTTAGTTATCTGAATAGATTTTAATCAAACATTTAAAAGGGTTTGAATCAGGTCCTTTCAGCAGTGAACTGACAATGACACAGCCTGCATTCTTACCACTTCTAACACAGTGAACTTCTAATTTTTTTAGCTGCCAGAAAAGCCAGCAGACACTGGAGATTAATTTCTCAGGAATCAGAGAAATGTTCCTTCAGAACAGCCCTGTTGCATACTTCTTGCATTCTGACAAGCATTTCAGTTCCCTTAATAGCCCCAGTACCTTTGTGCTTTAAAAATTTGGGAGTGAGTGAAGAAGGGTGGTTCAAATAGCAAAGTAAGTGGGCATCACTAAACAAATCTGGAAGTCATTAAGGAGTCTTCATTCAAAAGGATCATGAAATTCTTGCAGTGTGACTGAGAAACAAAACTGAAATGCATGAATAAAAGTAAAATCCCTGCTCTCCCCCTCTGAATCCTATCAATGGCTGACAATTTGCCTTCCTTGTTAGGGATGGCTGTTATTTTTTCAGATCAGGAGGCACATTCTAGAGTTTAATTCCACTGCAAATTTTCTCTGCATAGGCTCTTTGTACTACAAAGAGATCTAATGTCTGTCATTCTTGGATACTCTCATGGCTTAAAATGGATGGAACCAGAATGGCCAGTGCTGTAGCTCTGACTTACTAGAATTAGTAGAAGACAGCAGCAACCTCATACATGATTGTGTGTTATTTTAGCAAGTAACATATTCCATCTTTAATGAAGGAAACAGGGCCAAATTGCTTTGCAAAAAATAAATATTTCGACAGTAGTCATAAGAACCAGAAAACTGGCAGAATGCTTGAATGGTGTAGCATATGTAGAGTTAGCACAACAGCAAAAACAGAAAAACCTGCTCGCACAGACTGGGAAAGGACTCATCATTGACAGGCTTTTCTTTTTTTCATCCTAATTAACTGTAGTCAAAAATGTTGAGCAAACCAGGTAGAATCACCCACTTGCCAATTTCACTCTGCCACTGTGTTAGCATTTCAGGTGCAGGAAGTTATCAGCAATGGTAAGTGAGATAACCATGGAGGTAAAGATATGAAGAGACTGAAAAGAATTCATCAAGGAGTGATGATGATTATGGGGCGATGATAAACTGTGCCCATCATTCTGCGTAGGAAATTAAAAGATTCTACTTGTGATGCTGGATCTGACGCAGAACTTAAAAAAAAAAATAAAAAAAAAAAAATCCCTGATCATGCTTTAGTGCAGAAACACACATCTTCTTCAAACTCCATATTTTCATCAGTGTTACGCTCCCAACTAGGGACAGTTTTGTACCTGGAGTTTTATTAAACTTGCATAACACCAAACAAACACAGCCTGCACAAACCTCATTGCTACTTAGTCCTTTCAGATCACACACATCCCTTGCAGCTGCTGCTAGATCTACAATCCTTAAAGGGACAGGGCACAGGTAAATGCAATCCAGACATTCCCTTATAGGAAAACACTGCCCCCCCCCCCCCCCCCCAACTTGTAAAAGTAACCTCATCCTGACATTTCTATTAACAAATTATAACATACAGTCCATTCATTTGATTTATTAGCAATAGTCCGTGAGTTTCATAAGCTCATAACTTTCATTTTCAACTAAGTCTTTAAGTCTCTCATTTCTTAAGTTCTGCTGCTGATTCTGGAAAGTTCTGTATTGCTTTTCAATTTATTTTCCATTAAGACACTTCTGCAGCAACTGTAATTCTGCTATCCAGAAGAATAGCTGTTCCTGAGCAGCTCACATCTCCAATGATATTCTTGTTTTATGGAAAACAAGTAAGGAGTCCTGTGGCACTTTTAAAGACTAGAATTTATTTATTGCATGAGCTTTTATGGAAGAAAAAGCCACTTTATCAGATGCTTTGAAAGTGGAGAACTAGATGGGGATCTTTTATGGAATAACAAGTTCTATATGATCAATGGTATAATCATGTAACTCTTAGTCACTGAGCATATGACAAGCTAGTTAGAAAAGCATCTATTAAATTAACAGTATAACAAACTATTAAACTTCATTCAGAACAATATCCATACTATAAGTCAATATGACATCAGCCTTGGATAGAAAGCATGATAAGGTACAAGAATAGATACTTGGTACTGCATGTGACAAACATGGGGACCCCTATGGTGCATTCATGGGTCCAGACATTAGTAAGTGTGCCTAACTATTTATAGATCACTGTCTCTGGGGCTCTTCCCTCTCTAGTAAGACAACCTTTTGCGTCTGTGGATTGTTTCCGTGACCTGTTCTCTTGTGTACTATGTACTTCAAGTTCCATGTAACATTTGGCATTCATGTCTTTCAACAGCTGGTATGAATGTCACATCAGTCTCATCAGTGATTTCCAAGTTTTGTGGGAACAACATCATCATCATTTCCTAAATGCAAAGAGAATGTTTCTGCCTCTGGATTCTGCATCTCGGTGCCACAGACAACATACAGCAACTTGACATTGTGTAATTCATCTTCATTCTCACCACCAGATCACAGGAATCCAAATTGCTGTCCTCATTGTGCTCTCTTTTTGTGCTACTCTCTATGTCATCCACTGTGATGGTTTAGAGGGTGGTGTTTTATTGAATGGTAAACATATTATGGGGATGTCTGTCAAATGATTAAGATGTACCAAGGTAACCCTGGCAAGTGGTCCACATCCCCACACCACAGAGGAAGGTGAACAAAACCCCAAGGTCACTGCCAATCTGACCTGAGGGAAAATTCCTTCCCAATCCCACACAGGGTGGTGAGTTAGATGCCAATCTAATCAGCTGGCCAACCACCTGAGAGGGAATATTCAGTGCCATCTCAGTGTCCACACAGCCTAATACCCCAGTTTCAGCCCTGGCCATTCTGATTATTAAAAACAACCCTCCTAGAATACCTGGGAGGGGGAGGGAAAGAATTCTTTCTTGTCTCCTACAGGTGGGTGGATGAAACCTTGAAATATGGGTTTTTAGGAATGTACAACAAACTGGAAATGAGCCCCAGGGCTCATTTCCCCTATTACAGGGGTCGGCAACTCAACAGAACAGAAGAGCCATTTCCCCCGACCCTCCCATCACAATCGCATGAGCTGCACTGTGGCCCCCTACCGCTGGCGGGGGTGTGTGTGCAGGCGGCGCATGTTCCCTGCATTCATCCCTCTGCTGGTGGGGTGGAGCAGCACTGCCCCACCTACCCCCAGCCAGCCACCCCTCCCAAAAGCAGCGGCAGAGAGCTGCAGCTTGCAGAGGTGGGGCCCGGGAATGGCTCACTCCATGGAGTTCAGGCCACTTCGATCCAGCCACCTTTGAGCTGAACGGGCCTGATCCAGGGCCTAGGGGCAAGGCGACCTCTGTTCAGCCCTGGGGTCCCTGGGGCGAAGCAGCCTGAACTCCACAGAGGGGCCAATCCAGTGCCCCGCCTCTCTGCAAGCTGCAGGTCTCTGCCAGCTGCTCTTGGGAGGGGCAGCTGGCTGGGGGTAGGCGGGGCAGCACTGCTCTGCCCCGCCAGATGAGGGAGGGAGGGAGGGAGGGAGGGAGGCAGTGTGTGCCACTCGCACACTCCCCGCCAGCACTAGGGGCTGCAGCATGGCCACTGGGCCGCTTCTGGGTCATGCGGTTCTAGTGGGAGGGTAGGAGTGACCCCGGCACCCTGAAAGTGGGGCCCTGTGCCAGCCAGGAGCCCCCTTATTCAGCCCCGATGCTGTGGCCAGCCAGGAGTCCCCAGAACACACCTGGCTCCTTGGAGGAGATTGCCAGAGAGCCAGAAGGGGATGCTCAGGGAGTCAGAGGTGGATCAGTGTGCCTGCATTGCTGATCCCTGCCCTATTATCACAAGCAACTCCATCATACAATCATAGTCATAAATTTGTCTAGCTCTCTCTTCATATTAATTAAGCTTTTTGCCCCACAATTCCTCTCCTCTAAGGCCACAATTCCATAGAAACTCTGCTTTTAGTTAACAGCTGTTTACTCTACTCCTTAATGTCTCATCTTGCTTTTAGTTACCAGCTGTTTACTCTACTCCTTAATGTCCCATCTCTGGGGCTGCCAAATTATACTTTAATGCCTGGTTAACAACATTTGATTTCATAGCTTGGTTTTCCAATCAAGTATCCATCTGTAATGTACCCAGATACAACTGATAACATTCATACAGAAGGGCAGCAATCTTACACATCCTCCTGTATTCTCCTGGTTATAACCCTTGTGCCCAAGAACTTATAACAAAATATTATGTCAATTGCTGGAGCCACCTTCTTAATTGTCAAAATGTGTTCTAATGGAATAGGTTTTATGGGGCATTTAATGCCCATACAGAAGTCTTCAGTCAAAGAATTTGTGGTAATAGCTGTTAACTAAGACACCTTGACATTTCTTTGTACATCCAATAAATCTAAGACAGCACGAATATCTTTGGTTGTCTCTTCTGTGAACTCTGTCGTATATTTTCCAATATTAAGGGACATTTCAGCTATGGCATCTGCCTCCACATTACATTTCCCTGAATGATCTCTAACCCTGAAATTAGAGTCAGCAGTGGGCAGTGATGTTCAGTTTGGCAGAGGTGAAGATGAGTCAGTGAGTTGATATCACTGTAAACCTTTACGGATTGTTCATAGTAAAGGGGGTCACAAACTTATCTGTTACAGCCCAGATCAAAACTATCAAAACTAAGAAATTCAGCTTTTCTAAGTGAAGGTGATAATTCTTCTCAGCTCCAGTTAGTGGGCTTGATCCTTAAGCATAGACACTTTGTCCACCATTCTAATATTACTACCAGACCTAATCCCTTATTGGAAGCATCTACATGAAGGATAAAGAGTAAGACAAAATCAGAATAAGCTGCTATTGGAGACTGTACAAGCCAGTTAATCAGCTGGTTTAAAACTGTGATGTTGCTCAGTCCAAGCAACTGGGCATTAGGAAAGCATCTATTCAGACCCCTTTCCTTGCCCTTTGGCTTTCTTCTTTTTTTCAAGTCCGCTTTTGATGATGTTGTGAGTCAGATTCTATTGGAACAGTCAACATATCATAGCAGAGTTTCACTATCCACAAAGTGTTTTGAATATCCTTTTCAGAGTAGGTAAGGAACCCAGCAGCTTGTGAAGCTCCCCTGGGGTGCTCACTTGTTATCTCTGTAAAAACAGGAACTACCAAGGTAACAGTAGGATCCATCTTATAACCTTTCACAGACATCACCATTCTCAAGTAACATACCTGTCTCTTAAAGAGGTCATGGTTAGAAGAGTTCAGCCTAATTCTTTGCATCTGTAGCCCTTGCAATATTTTTCATGAGTTCTTCACATATGCCACTATAAACAAGGACATCATCCAGGTATGGAATATACTTCTCATCCCCAAGTTCTGCAAAGCAATCTTCCAAACTCTGCTGAAAGGTAGCTGGTGCATTTGTTAAACCAAATGGAATTCTAGTCCATTGAAAATAGGACCCATATGAGTAAAATAAGTAATTTTATACAGCCCTAGGACTAATGTAACATGATGACTTAGTTCAGCCATGGAACTCTGATGTTAAGACTTCCTTGATATAAGACACACATTCAGCATTTAATTTATTCAGAATATCTTGGAGTCCACGGATGGATGATTTGCCTGCTGTAGTTTTACTATTCAGTTCCTGATAGTCTATACAGAGTCTCAGCTTACAATGTCTTTTTGGACATATACTACTGACAATGAATAGGATGGCTTTGATTTTGTGACGCATACTCTGATTAGGAAATCTTGCAGATATTCCTTTATCTTTTTATATAGTGCATAAAGTACTGAGATCACTGGTTGTTGATAGGCATTTACAAACTAGAGAACCATATCTCTGTCATGTCAGGAGCAAGCTTTAAAATCCTCTTTCTGTATTTGCTGGATCATTTTTCTTTGCATCTCTTCATGGCTCAGGTTCACTACCAGTTCAAAAGGATCTTGATTATCCCCTCTTCTAAAAGTGGTTTTCTACTTTGCTTGTTTAGACCTTGATTCTTGGTGTTACTATTTCTCTCTTTTGATGCACTTGCCACCTGTAAGGTTTTATTTGTTTAGTATCTACTGGAATTTCAGATATAACCTCTTGTAAATTTCCAAGTACATTTCATCCTTTCATAATGTTACTCACAGAGACATTTATCTGGCAAGGCAATCCTTTTAGGTATTTTGACTAGTGGTTTTTTTTTTATGTCCAAATCTTCAGGACACTGAGCAGCAACATCTGAGTCAAAACGTGCTGTTAAACTTCCAGTATCCAAATCTCTTTGAACCTAGCATATTACAGTAGTGATCTATCCTTTGTGGATAATCACATCCCTCCTTCCTACTTTAAGCATGAATTGTTTTTTTGTGAATTGCAACAATTGCATTTCACTGTCTCCTTAATAACACTGTAGCCAATGACCAAAGCCTTCAATGTGTGTGGACTGACTAGCATAGGAACGGTCAAATTGTCATAATCCGTTGGTCATCAAACTTTTTTTCTCAGGACCCAATTGAAAAAAATTATTTATGACCCTGACCCAACATGGTCATAAATTTCCTGTGGATGTTACTCCTGGGTGGAAGCAGCCACAGGAAATTGACAAGGATGCTGGCTATTCCGCTGCTACCTGCAGCCCAGAGCAGCCAGCATTCTGTCAATTTCCCACAGCTGCTTCCAGCCAGGGGTAGCAGCTGTGGGAAATTGATAGGACACCGGCTAGCCTGGGCTGCAGGTAGCAGCGAGCCAGCCGGCGTCCTTTTAGACTTCCCATAGCTGCTATCCTTGGCCTGTGTAAAAACAGCCACGGGAAGTTTTAAAGGACGCTGGCTGTCTCACTGCTACCTGCACCCCAGGGCAGCTGGGGTCCTTTGAAGTTTCTTACAGCTGCTTCCACCCGGGGATAGCAGCCACTGGAAATTGACAAAGACGCCAGCCGCTCTGGATAGTCAGGTTTTATCAGAGTGACCAGCGTCCTTGTCAATCTCCTGGCTGCTACCCCTAGGTGGAAGCAGCTTTGGGAAATTGACAGCACATCAGTTGCCTGGGCTGCAGGTAGCAGCCGGACTGCCAGCATCCTTTTAACACCGCCCCCCCCCCCGGCTGTAGCTGCAGTGCTGCGACCCAGTATCAACCAGTCTGTGACCCAGTACTGGGTCACCACGGTTTGATGCCCACTATCATAATCTTTGCTTAATTAGAATGGGATTACAATCCATCCTTTGTAAGGATTTTTGTTCCATGGGCAGCTTTAAAATCAAGCTCATCTCCTATTTCTTCTACATCCCTAAGGTTTGTGTCTGAAAGATTATCTTCCACCCAGTGACTTGAAGCCATACACACCTGTGCCTTAGTGTCCCACAGCACTGAGAAAAATAAAGAGAAAAATAAAATGACCATGCCATGTATCTCTTTCCAACTCAGCTATGTCGTGTTTTGGACTACCTAGGGTCGTTGAAGTTAAGACTTATAATTTGCTATGTGGTTTGCTTTATCCGGAGAAGCCAGAGCAGAAACCTTACGGGGACCTACTGGAAGTTCTGGGAGCACATTTTTCCCCAAAGCCACTAGTAATTGCAGAGAGGTATAGGTTCTACCAAAGGAACCAAGGTGAAGGTGAATCAGTTGTACAATTTGTAGCAGCTCTGTGGAAGCTAGCAGCACACTGTGACTTCAAGAACATGTTAGAGGAAATGCTACATGACAGGCTGGTGTTTGGCCTGCGCAGTGAATCAACATGAAAACGCCTATTGACTGAAGGTGAACTCACCTTGCAGAAGGCTGTGGAAATTGCAGTCTCCATGGAATGTGTCACCCAAGACATGCAACAGATCGGGGTCAGCATACATAAAGTATCCCTACAACCTGCCCCCAGGGCACCGGGGAGACAGGAATGTTACCAGTGTGGGAAGCAGGACCACCTCGCATCAGAGTGACAATTTAAAGAACTACTGTGTCGACAATGTGGTAAGAGAGGGCACATTGAACGTGCCTGCAAACAAAGGAAGGGTGAGCCAAACAGAAAAGGCAGACCTGAGAAAAATGGGCCGTTGGTTTGGCGGACTAAGACGGAAATTCTGCATGCAGCAAAGGAGAATACAGGTGATCATAGTGACACCCAATCGGAAGATGAAGATTCCCTCCATGTTTTGTCTATTACAGCTGGCCCATGTAAATTCTGGATAACACCTGTGTTGGAAGGCAAACCGATACGCATGGAATTGGACACTGGCACAGCAGTTTCATTAGTTTCTAACACTGTGTATGAGAAGGATTTTAGACATCTGCCACTTAAGCCGACAGTAGTTGTTTTGAAGACATATACTGGAGAGACTGTTCCCCTGTTGGGTACTATTGATGTGAAAGTAGAACTCAATGGACGGACCACAAAGCTACCACTGTTTGTGGTGAAGGGGAATTACCCAGCCCTAATGGGAAGATCTTGGATCAGGAAAATCCAACTCAATTGGTCACAAGTGCATCAACTGACTAAACAAGAAATGAATCTAGCAGCGGTACTAACGAAACACGCTGCTGTTTTCAGTGAAGACCTAGGCAGCATGAAGGGAATCACTGTGAAATTAAATATAAAGCCTGATTGCCAACCAAAATGTTTGAAGGCCAGGATGGTGCCATTTCCCATCAGACCCAAGGTGGAAGAAAATTTGGAGCGGTTAGTCAAAGAGGGAGTCTTAGTGCCAGTTACTCACAGCCAGTGGGCGACACCCATTGTCCCAATAGTGAACAAGGATGGCTCCATTCGGATTTGTGGAGATTTCAAGGTCACTGTCAACCCAGTGTTACGTGCAGAACAATATCCTCTTCCCTGCATTGAGGACCTCTTTGCAGGTTTGGCTGGAGGACAAAAATTTAGCAAGACTGATTTGAGTCAAGTGTACTTACAGGTGCATGTTGAAGAAGAATCTCAGGAGTTGTTGAGAATTGTAACACATAAAATGTTACACAGATACTGTCGTTTACCTTTCGGCATTACTTCAGCCCCAGCTTTGTTCCAAAGGGCAATGGATCAGATTTTGAGTGGTTTATCAGGAGTACAGTGCTATCTGGATGACATCCTGGTCACTGACAAAAATGAGGAGCAACACCTTACAGACTTGGAAGCTACTCTGCAAAGACTGGAAGAGTATGGTCTACATGTTCACAGAGATAAATGTCAATTTTTCCAGCCCTCAGTTGAATATTTAGGACATATAATTGATGCTGATGGTCTCCATAAGTCTCCGGCCAAGGTTAAGGCTATCGTGGATGCTCCATGACCTCAGAACGTAAGCCAACTTCGCTCTTTTTTAGGGTTATTAAACTATTATGGCAAGTTTATTCCACAATTAGCGATGCTCCTGAAACCCCTATATGAGCTTCTGGGGCCGAAAAAGGCCTGGAACTGGACCGAAGCCTGTGATGTTGCATGTAATGAAGCTAAACGCTCACTGGTAAACTCTAAGATTCTGACACATTTTGACCCATCTTTGCCCCTACAGTGGGCTTGGATGCCTCCCCTTATGGAGTTGGGTCTGTATTGTCACATATTATGCCTTCTGGTGAAGAGAGGCCTACTGCTTTTGCTTCACGCTCCTTGACCAAGGCAGAAACTAACTATGCCCAAATTGAACGCGAAGCACTGGGCATTGTTTTTGGTGTTCGGAAATTTCACCAGTACCTGTGGGGAAAGAAGTTCACACTTCTCACTGACCATTGACCCCTGACATCAATTTTGGGGCCACACACAGGCATCCCACCTTTGGCTGCTAGTCGGATGCAGCGATGGACATTGATACTTTCTGGATACACATATGAAATCAAGTATAGGCAATCCTCTTTGCATTGCAATGCTGATGGCCTTTCAAGGCTACCCTTACCAGCACACTGTCAAGATCAGGGTCAGGAAAGAATCTTTTACTTCGAACAGGTGGAAAAACACATCTGTCACAGCTACTTAAGTGAAGAAAGCAACACGGTTTGACCCAGTACTCTCACAAGTTATGGATTTCGTGATGCATGGAACGTTCTTACCTGACTCTCAGGTCTCTCCTGACCTCCGTCCCTATGTGTCTAGGAGGACAGAGTTATTGACCCAATCTTGGTGTTTGTTATGGGGTATGCGTGTCATCATCCCACCTTCATTAAGATCACGTTTGTTGGAACAGCTCCATTCAAGTCACTGCGGCATAGTGCGCACGAAGGAAATTGCACGGAGCTACTTCTGGTGGCCGGGCTTGGACAGGAACATCGAAGAAACGGCTAGAGATTGTACCTCATGCCAGAGAGTCCGGAACGCACCTCAGTTGGCACCTCTTCACCCACGGGATTGGCCCGAAAGGCCATGGCAATGTATCCATGTTGATTTTGCTGGCCCATTTGAAGGATGTATGTTTGTAATTGCTGTGGATGCCCATTCAAAATGGCCAGAAGTCTCTGTAATGCAGTCCACTACTACGGAAACCACTATTCAGACCCTTCATGGCTTTTTTAGTCATTATGGTCTTCCAGAACAGCTGGTGAGTAACAATGGACCACAATTAGCTTCTCAGGATTTTGAAACTTTTATGAAGGCCAATGGAATATCACATCAGGTCAGCACCGTATCATCCTTCCACTAATGGACTTGCTGAAAGGTTCGTACAGACTATGAAGCAAGCTCTAAAATCTGCAAAGGGACGTTCACCTCTTCAGAAGCGTCTGGACAACTTTTTGTTGTCCTACAGAAACACTCCCACAGGCTACAACTAAGGCATCTCCAGCTTTTCTTATGATGGAACGGCAGCTGCACTCTTGCTTTGATTTGTTGAAACTACGAGACACACGGCAAGTGGTTCAACGCCAACAGCAGGACCAGGTCAGCAAACATTAACCAAGAATAAAGGGCTGCACCTTCAGTATTAGACAGCCAGTTCTCGCTCGAAACTATGCTTCAGGAGCTAAATGGGTTCCAGCAACGGTCATGGACCCAACAGACAGGTTTCCCTAGCACCTAAACGACCCTCCCATTTATCACTATGACAACCCCAATGACTCTAGGTAGTCCAAAACACCACAAGCTAGCTACTCTCTGCTTAGATGTTAGAAGGGAAACCAGATGCAGTGTCAGCTTTGTCTGAACTCTCTTAAGAGCAGGCATGTGCACTGTCTGTTTAGACGGAATACTGTCTCCCTTAGCTTCAGAACAAGAGCTGTAAAAATACTCCAGAGTAGTTTCCTGGTCCATTCTGTTAGGATTTCCAAAGGATATATTTGGCTCCTAGACCATAAAGAGAAATCATTCACACAACCATTCCTGGTCAAATCCTGTTCGGGATGAAGTTAGTGGCAGAATTCCCACTGACTTCAGTAAGAGCAGTATCAGGCCCTCTAGCAAGTTAAACAGATCTTGCCAAGGTAAGCGTTTCCCTATGAGTCTGCTCATCCTGGATAAGCTGAGTAAATATTTCAATATTCAAACAAACTTCAAACAACAGAAACAAAATTTGATAATAATATGAGGTAATGTGCTGTTAGTGCAATATGCAAGTACAGGTACATGGAGTACATATTTGCACAGCAGCTTACCTATTAAAAATAGGTATGTCAGCTCCCTACATGGGTAAGCATACCATGATACCCATTGGGATTACTTTATCATGTGAGTCTGACGTCTGTCAAAGCATGGCAATTCACAACTTATTCAAATTTGACTGAAACACTGAAATAATAAACTGGAGCAAGAGACTTTCAATTGCATCTCAGGTGGATTCCTCTAATTTCTTCTTATCATTTCCACCAATTTTTAGCCAATACCATGTCTGAGAATGTCAGCCTAAGGCCAGGGCCATCCTTGGGCAGGAGAAGAGAAGAGCAATCACCCCTGGCCCCATGGTTTCATGGGCCCTGCGCTGTCCTACTGTGAGCAGGGTAGCGTGGGGCTTGCACCACTGCCATGCTGCCCCTGCACCCTCTCCGCTGCCTTCAGCACAGAGCCAAAAGCAGCAGGGTGGGGGGCTGGAGCACAAACCAGCCTCTGCTGTGGGCCAGCCTGCTCTGCAACAGCTGGCCCAAGTGTGGGGCAGGCTCTGCTCTCTCACGCCTCCCTGGGCCAGCACACAGGCAGGGGAGGAGAGCAGAGCCCAGCCCCCAGACTGGCCCACTCTGCTCCCGGGGGCAGAGTGGCTGGCTTAAGGGAGGGGCCTACCCAGTGCGAAGGAGGCGGCTGGGGGCCCCTACAGGCCAATTGGCCTGAGGCCCTGCAAACCCCAGGAACAGCCCTCCCTACTCTGCACTATTAAGACAGCTCTCCCTCCTTCAATACTTCAAATGTTATTTGCATTTCTTACACATAGGAAAGAAGGATGGAGAGTAGTAACTCAGAGGACTGGAGTCAAGAAGTTGGGGTCAGATTCTCATAAACTTGTAGATTCATAGGTCAGAAGGGACCAGTATGATCATCTATTCTGAGTGGCACAAGATTGGTACTCAGTACAGTTCAGCAAGAGGAAGGTTAAACATAGCTCTCTCATACCTCAGAGGCTTTAGGATTCTGCATGTAGTACAGAACTAGCCCACATTATATTAAAGCAGTCCTATCTTATGCTTTGCTGTCCACGTGCCAAGGGGCTGTTCTGGCAAACCAGTATAGCTGGAGTACAGCATCACTCCAGCCGCATTCCTGCTTTCCCAACTGTGCTGGACATCAGGAAGGATCATGATAAAGCTCCTGCACTCTGTGCCTCAAGAGGATTCCTATTACTCAAGGGGAACTCCCACGTAGTAGCTCTGGCCACAGCTGGAGACAGTGGGTCATACAGCAGTCCATGCGCCTTCGCACCGTGACCATCAGCAAGCTTGAAATTGTTTGTCTGTCTGGAATGGAGTGGCAAGCTACAAATTGTTCCAAATGTTTGAGGTCCACCAAATGTTCAAGGCATGATTTGTGATTTTCATGAAACTCAACAACACTGCTCAGAAATGTTGCCATTTTTCTGCTCTCCTGATAGACTTCATGCTGCTTCTGGACTTCTTCTCTGCTACCCAGAAACTGTACCACCTCTTCTTGCCCCCTGCAAACAACCTTAATCTTTTTTTTTTTTTTTATGTGCACTAGTCTGTGTTCCATCTGTTTCTTCTGGCTGTTTGCCTCAACTGCAGAGTGCAGGATTCTTCCTTGGGCTCCCTCTGCCAGCTGAACAACCTCTGTGTAGGCTACAGCTATCTCTGCCCACTTGTGTAACCTTCAGGTGAGTTAGAATTCATTTAATTGCCCATCTCCAGTGCCTTAAAAAAATAAACCCCAACTTTGTATAGAGAAGCAGCTAGAGATCCAGAATTCAGTCTTTAAGGCAGCAGTTACCAACATTTTCTTGGCTGTGGCACACCTTTCTACCATTAATTAAGTTGAGGCACGCCACCATATAGTTTCCAAATGAACTCATGAATATTCATGAGCCAATGAGCCAATTCAGAGCTCTTGGAGTAGTTTTTCAAAAAATTTTGTGGCACACCTGCTCAGACCAGATGGCACACCTGTGTGCTATGGCACACTGGTTGGGAAACACCACTTTAAGAAACTCACGGGAGGGGCTGTTCAGAGTTACCCTTCCCTCACTCAAATCCTACTAAGAACAAAAGTAATAATGAACTTTATTAACTACTAACTTTATAAATTTTATGATAAAAGAAACAATAACAACATAATGTGTCTATTTTGTAAACCCACATTCACCATGTCACAGCTTTTGTTCCACGACACATAAACAAGAAAAACAACTGAATTCTAATAGAACAGTCCTGACAGAAACGCTGTGAGATGCAACTTGAAGAGTTCCTAAAATTCAGGTGGAGTTCACCTGAGTCTCAGTTATAGTCTTTGTTCACCAAGGCCAAATGCCTTAGCTGAAAGAAGAAGCTGCTCCTTTTTTGGTTGTAGGAGTCTTCAGTAGAAATCCATGTAAGGCCCCTTTTCTTCCTCTGCTGGAACCAGCACCATCCAGTCAAGCTTCTTGATTAACTAGCACTCAGTCACAAACACATGTGAAGAAACTCTGCTGCAAAAGGCTCCACAGCACAGAGAAAACATCTTGCTATCTGCTCCTGCCTCAACTTCTCCCAGTCACACACTGAGCACTTGGGCTCTTCTCATTGCAGCTCCTGTGGCTGCTACTCTCATGCCATCTGACCACCACAGCACCAGGAAACCTGAAGCATCAGTATGTTCAAAGCTACCGCATTTATTTTCTGGAAACTTCTGGCCCTGGGCAGCTAAGTCTACCCAGAAACAGCAACCCAGCCATATTCCCTCTAAGGCCAGAACACAGCTGAGCAACATATGTTGCTCGCTGCGTGGCCCTCCCCTGCATGGGGCCAATCCTGCCCCCCCCCACTCTCCCCGCTGCAGGGGAGCAGGGTGCCATGGACCACCAAGGCCACAGGCTCCGCTGCCTGACCAGCCTCCCAGCAGTGGGGGTGGAGCAGCCACCCAGCCTACCCCCAGTGGGTTGAGCCTCCCCACCCGGCGCTGAGCTCCCAAGTGCGGGGTCAGGGCCCTGGAGCGGCCGCTCCCTAAGAGTTTGGGCTGCTTTGTCCCCATCTCTCCGCCAGGAGTTGGAAGGGGGTGGTTAGGGCCCTCTTACCTGGCCACTGAAGCAACACTGTCTGGCCCCCCACTGCTCCTCCAGCCGGAGGAGCTGTCACTGAGCATGCGCAGAGAGTCTCTGCATGCTCAGTGACAGCTTTCTCTGAGTGGGAGTTTTAAAAGTTCCCAGCTCAGAGGAGCTCTCTGGTCAGGGACTGCAGCTGCCAGACGTGCATGGCCCACAGCATTCCCTGTGCCAGGCAGCACCAGGGGCTGCGCAGCCATGCAGCTCAGAGGGAATATTGCAACCCAGCCCCAAGAGATCCCTGAAAGGGATACTCTCAATAAGGCATAATATGGGGTACACTTGCACGTGGTCAACCAAGATGACTGTTTGATTCCCCCACACAGCTTCGTTTGAAGAACGCCATCAGTAACTGCAGAACCCTACATCTTAATTGTCTTTCTTTGCTTGCATCCATTCGCTAGTTAGCTGGCTCATGCTGTACCTGAAGCAAAATCCAGCAGTAGTCTGCACCTTTTGTTTCAAGATGAACTTTTCACCCTTTTCTTTTGTATTATTATGAGCGACTTTCTTCTATTGTTTGTCTAGGCAATGGAAGCTGTGGACACTTATGGGTAGAAGGTCCACATCACCACCGTGCTATATCTGGATCCTGCGCACATGTATGCACACACACACACACACAGATGGAGCTGCTACAAACACAACTCTTTGCTGTGAAGGCTTTTTTGTTTTGGAAGCGAAATTTAAATGAAACTTAAAGAGAGGCTTTGCACTGGGGAAGAAGGGAGTGCTCAAACACTGAAAGGGACAGGCCATCACAGGCTGCACAAGGGTTACAAGAACCTCCTGAGGCTGGTATGTGGATTCTAGTTCACCAAAGAGTGACATGTGAAGTCTGCAATAAAAGCCTCTGCCACTCCAGTCATCAATATCACTGTGAAACATATGCACAGATACTAGGTAAGGAACTACATCTATACACTGAAAGTGCATTCTTAAAGTCAGTGTCTTGGAACTGTCACCAGTAAAGGTTTTCTATCAGACAGGAAAGGTTTATCCATCTATCTATAAGAAGATATCTTGTCACCTGTCCTGAGGAAATCAAAGGACAGCAAGTGTGCTTCATGAAAAAAGGGGCTCACCATTCAACCAGGCTTGGATGTAAATACTGGAGAGAGCTTAGGGTAAAATAAATTTCTTTAGGGCTGCTCACTGCCATGGTCAGATTAAGACATGCTGAGATTCAGAAGCCCCCTACCATAAGAAATAAAGAGGAAAAAGTGTATTACATTATAACAGAAAAAGTAATAAAAAAATAAATGATAAACCATTATATTTGCATATATACACATGCAAAGATGCAACAAAAATCAACTAAATAAAACACACATTTTGCAAAAAGCCTTATTTGCATTATCTATTTCAATTATGATAAATCTTAGTTATCTGTGACATATTTACAGACCTATTTTAATGTGAAGCTGTAAGCCATGGCTTACTTGGCTTGTGCCTAAATCTGGCACTGCTCACTGCCCTTTACCCAGGGTTTTTGGCTAAAAGCCACAAACTAGTTTTTTCAGTAAAAGATCAGGTCAGACAGAAACCAGCTATAAATGGCTATGTCTACACTACAAAAGCTAAGCTGACTTTGTTAAGTTGACTTAATAGAGTCTACTTAAAGTCGACTTTATTAAGTCAATTTAATAAGCCCACTTAACAAAGTTGGTTAAGTTGACTTAAGAAAGTGTCCTAATACAAAATATGTTTGCTTAATTCGACTTTACTAAGTTGACTTAAGCAGGTACGTGTTATTATATAAGGCTTCTTAAGTCGACTTAGATGGCTACATTGCATTAAGATGATTTAATAAAGTCAACTTAATGCCTATGTCAACTTAAAGGGAGAAAGTTATTAAGTTGACTTAAGGAAGCCCTTATGTCAACTTAATGAACTCCAAATGTGGCCAGGGCTTTTCTTAAATCGACTTAAGCCCACCATGTAGACATACCCAATGTGCCCTCAAAACCAGGGTCTATGACCAGAATCAGTGATTTTTTTTTCTCTGCACCCATTGTGAACATGACCATTTCAAACCTAACTGGTTTGTATTTACTTCACTAAGTGGTTTCATTTCCCTATTCTGTCCTTGCAGTAGACTTCTCTGGCTCTCAGCAGTTGAACAAACAAAATAAAATACTTAAACAACAGCAGATTTCATCCTGAACTAGACCTCTTCTGAACAGAAGACAACTGCAGAGTCAGGTCTTCTTTGAGGTATAAATCAATTAACCAAAAAGCCTATGAGAACTGCACTTAAGGCCACATATACATTATCAAAACTTCTACCCACGCAGCCATGTCAATCAGAGGTGTGATTTGTTACCAACATAGCTGTGCTGACAGAAAAGCCTCATGTGGATACAGATGTACTGTCAAAACTGCACTTAATCAAAATAGCTTCTATCCCTGTAAAGGGCTGGGAAAGAGGAGGGAGAAGAATAAGCTATACTAATAAAAGCATAGTTTTGCTGGTGTAGGCTGAGTCCCCATAAGGAGTGCTTTGCCAGAAGAATACTAATTCCTATATTGGTAAAGTGCTTCTAGTGTAAACGTGGCTTCAATTATAAAAGCAGTGACAGATGTCTGAACTTAGCTCCTCACATGATGAGATGGGAGTTCAAAAGAATCCTATCAAATCGCCTCAGTGGCAATGTTAATTTCAAGTACTGTTTTTCATTACCACTTGCCAATTTCAAATTCCCGATTGTTCTTGAGTAAATTGTAAAATGAAGTTTACCTTGGCTATTGGGACTCTGTCTCAGACATATAGGGTATGTCCACACATCTCTTCTATTTTGAAATAACACTGGTTATTTCGAAATAAAAGAGATCAGGTCCACACGACATATTCTTATTTCGAAATGACGGGGTCTGTCATTTCAAAATAAGAGCCATCATTTTGAAATAGCTTAAACCTCCTTTAAAGCGAAACGGCTGTTAATTCAAAATGGTTATTTCAAAATAATGCCGTTCGGATGTATTATTTTGAAATAACACTTTTGCCCTTCTCCTTCCTAGGGTGCCTTCCTTTTAGCCTATATTGGGTGGGGGCATGGCCCATGGAGGGGGCCGTGTTGGCACAGCTCCCATGGTGCCCCTCTCCTAAAGCGAAATAGCAAGTCCTGTCTTTGGACATGCTATTTCTCTTTGAGCTTTTCCCTTAATTCAAATTAACATTTTCTTAACTCGAATTAACTTATTTCAAAATAAGGGCTTTATTTTGAAATAACTTATTTCGAAATAACAATGTAGGTGTGGACATAACCTAATGGCGTGGACACAGACATACTTTTAGCTTGTCATTGTTGTACACCTATAAAAATGACTTCTGCTCCATAGTATAATATTCACTTCCTTCTCTGGTACACTTTTTTGGTGTCAGATTTTTCCCTTGAAGTTTGTATTCAGTTTGTAATAATGCTAATGAGAGTTTCCATGCATGAAACAAAGGTCAAATATGGCTCCTAAAGAATGAGGTTTTATATGACAGAAAAGTCATTAGAACTTATTTTGAAGAAGCTGCTGCACTGAAAATTTAGTTTTATTTGGGTGATTTGCATCTGGCCTGACATAAAAGTTAGCAATGCCTAAACATCGGAAACCAGCTAGGTTTCAGTATGCACTCTGGAATAATTACTCTGTAACTAGTAATAGTAGTAGAGTGTTATTTTAGCTGAATGTTACTTGTTTATTTTATACATAAGTATATTTTGTTTAATTGGCAGAAAGAATTATTTTTGAGACCTTATCAGCTACTGCTGCTGCTCTCTGAAAAATTTTCTAAATGATATTTGTGATTTAAACGAACTCTTCCATACAAGTAAATCAACATACAGAAATGCCACTGTTAAAGTCAGCCCAACATCGGTAGTTAGTCTACACTTGCATGTTATATACATTTTATATTCAGGTCATGAATGGCTCTTGCCTCCAAAAAGAAGTTTTCAAGAGAACTGAGACACAGCTCTGAAGAATGTGTTTGCTGTTTCTTTAAATCAGTAGCAGAAAGCGAAGTAGGGGGAGGCCTGAGGAAGTTTCTGGCAGACACTTTACAGTAAAACAGCGGGAGAGAAAGAGTAGCTTTAGGAAATATATTGTTTTCCTTTTACTTCAGATCTACCAACCACAAGTGCTCAAAAATCATAAGCCATGCCTCTAAAAATCAGGGGGATGGTTTAAAATCATGAGATTTTAAAAAAATAATAGATGTTGGCATTTTTATTATTGGAATTCTGATTTCTGAGCCCTTTGTGTTCATATTTCAAGCTTTTGTCTCTCGCCACAATGACTAGAAACTGCCTATTTTTCAGATGAAAGCTGAACGTCTCACATAATCACATGATTTTGGAAGCTGGAGCTTTGAGAAAAAACACCAAATGTTGTAAGACTCGCAATAAAATCATGACAGCTGGCAACACAATTTGGACTCTTTCTATGATTCTTTCCCATTGTCGTGAGAGCTGTTATGTACCAGATACCTTTTAAAGGATGTGAAGGAGTCACACTAAGTAAAGAAAACAGTCTGAAAGTAGCACTACTGACACTGTATGGAAAAAACAGATTATGAGAGAAGAAATGAGACAATGATTGTTCTTTCAATAAATCACTTTATGGAACACAGGATGACTTGATATTCTCTAAGGACCAGGAATGAAAAGCTTCTGAGTTACTATTCATTGTTGGTACAAAGAAAAAAGGTAATATATTAGTCTTGGCAATGCAGTTTGGTTGTATAACCTTACTATTACAGGGGGAAAGAAAGGAAGCAAGGTTCTGTATTCAGGAAAATCCTAGCAGAGAAAGATAAAGATGTGGATATTTTTGTAACTATATGGATGCGCTTAGAGAACAGTCTGTACTTAGAACATCAGTACCAATTTTTTAAAAATACCATTTGACAGTTTCTTGAACACTGTATAAACTATGTGAACAACAATTCACTACGAAGATAACATGCCTGGCATTACATTCTCTGATGATGCAAAAATGTCAGTTGGGCTTGTTGTACTTAAGAAGGAAATTTTCTTTAATGCTGATTATTTGCTCTCATTTATTTAGGAGGCATACAGCAAAGCTCAGGGATGATATTAGAGGGTTACCTTAAACCAGGGGCAGGCAACTCCTGGCACCTGTGCCAACAGTGGCACCTAAGCCCATTCAGGGTGGCACACAGGACCCTCTGCAGTACCATAGAAATTGCCACTCCTTCCACCAAAAGCCACTCTGGGTGGCTTTCTTCGGGTGCAGCTGGGGCACAGGGATCCCCCCCATGCCTGTGCCTCCATGTGACACAGAAAATGCTGCCCAGAGTGGCTCCTCTCCGTAGTGTGATGCTCCCTAAAGGAGCCACTCCAGGCAGCTTCTTTCTGCAGCATGCCTGGGAACCCCTGAAAGGAGCCGCTTCTTTTCGCAGCATGCTTGGGGACACCTGTCCCCAGGCACACCACCAAGATGAGCCACTCTGAGCTACTTCTTTCTATGGCATGCTTGGGAAGCGCTCCCATTCCAGTAGTGACCATTAATGAATTTTCAGGCAGCCGCCACATTTTTTCAGCAGAGGGGGCCGCCAACTCCAGCTGAGGGTTGCGAAGGAAGGACCGGCACAGGGGTCAGCAAAGGTTGCCAGCTCCTGCCTTAAATGGTACTTACAACTCTCATACAATATTGCTTATTCCAACCTTCAAACACCATGAATCAGCCATCATTTTAGATCGGCTTAACAGTCATAAGACTTTTAAAAAACAATAATTTGAGGAGGACTTTTCTTCTGCAACTCTAAGCCAGCATGCACTCATAAAATGTCTTTCAACTTTCCTCTGCAACCAGGAGGATTGAAACTTGCATCTTTTTAAGACAAAAGCTAAGATTGTCCAGTTATTCCAGGAGCTGGCCTTTAACAAAAGAATCAAATATCAGAAAAATTACAAAAACATCATAACAGCTGCAACACTGCTTCATGATTCATATTTCTTAGTTTTATTTTGTTTAAAACCTACCTGTAGTTAACAATCCAAAAATCTTTGGTTCCTCAGAACTACTGTATATACTTGGGTATAAACCGGTCCACATACAAGTCAAACCCACACTTTAAAGCCCCCAAACCAGCAAAAATGCATGACCTGTGCATAAGCCGAGGTCCCTCTGCAGCCTCTGGCCTGTAACCCCCCTCACCATGTGCCGCCGGCTTCCTCGGATTCCTTGACATCCTCCCTAACCACCCGACCATGCCGCCACTTCCCTCTGCGCTGTCCCCGACCATGCCCTCCCTTCCCTGACTCTGCCGCCACTTCTCCCTGTGCCGTCTCTGACCATACCCTCACTTCCCTGACCCTGCTACCACTTCTCCCTGCTCCATCCATGACCCTGCTGCTGCTTCCATCTACACCATCCTTGACCAAGCTGCTGCCTCCCTGACCCTGCTGCCGCTTCCACCTGTGCCATCCCTGACCCTGCCACTACTTCCCTGACCATGCTGCCCCCAATCTTGCCACCACTTCCCCCTGTGCCATCCTTGACCATGCTGCCACTTCCCCGACCATGCCGCCACATCTCCCTGTACTGTCCCCAACCCTGACACTGCTTCCTTGACCATGCCGTCTCTTCCCCCTGCACCATCCCCAACCCCCAGGAACTGTCACTGCTTCTCCCCACCATCCCAAACCCCTCCTCCTGCCCCTGGCTCCCCTGTCCTGACCCCCTGCCTCCTCAGGGCCCCCTTACTTGGCAACTCTGGCGGCTAGGCAAAGTAAGGAGAGCAAGCTCCAGCCAGTAAGCCCTGCTCAGGCTGAGCACACAATATGGCTGCTCTGAAGCTGGGGCTCAGGGCAGAAACTTTAAAACTCCTAGGCTGGGACTGTTCACTGATCCCTGACCCGCATATAAGCCAAATGTACTTTTTAAAGGTTATTTTCATGCACAAAAATCTCAGTTTATACGCAAGTATATATGGTAAATGACACTAAATTTAAGTGTAATTTGCAAGGCTGAAGGGGCTAAAGTAGAACAAGCAAGCCAGACAGCAGTTGGAAGTGTTAATATTTTGGTCATGAAGTTGCACCTCCTGATCTGGCATTTACCTGCCAGCTGTTGTGTGTGTTACCTAAATACAGTGTGAATAAATGGGTTCAGCAGCATATCAACCATGCCAGTCTGGTTCCACAAGTCAGCAACATAAACAAACAAATCAGGGCCAAAAATCAAACCTAAAAGATGTAGTTCATGGACTAGATACCCAGAGTTTCCCTTATATCTTTAGAGTCTCTCTCTAAGAAGTATTTACAATTTTCACTAGCACCCAGACACATGGCATCAGCTTGACAACAAAACACAGCTTCCCTATTGCCATGCTTATGTGAGAGCTAGGCAATTAGCTGTGCTCCCTTGACACTGTCACTTAAAGGGACACGATCAATTAGAAATCTAATCAGGAATAAACAATAAGTTTACTGTTATTTTAGGTATTATACGTTACCCTCTGCTATCAAGTAAGGTTTGTGGTATTAAAACCACATTTCCCATTTAAAAAAATTAAAAGCTCTCCTCTGCAGAAATGCAAATACCAACAAAATGATTACTGACTGCCTGAACGGGAGAAACAGTGAAAGCAGCTATACACAAATGGGTGAAATTCATCCCTTAAAACCAGAGGTTACAGAAAGTACTTCAGCCAGAAAACAAAACAAAAAAAAAAAAAAAACCCAGCAAATTGCAGAGCATGTCCCACTCAAATACACAAACCCTGAGTGATGGCTTTTTCTTTTGTACTTTGAGGGTTTTTTTTTTTTTTTTTTTTTACATTTCTAGCCAAACAGTCTGCTGGGATAAGTCTACTAAAATAAGGAAATAAACTGATATGGACAGAGCGGAGGAGGAAAGCAGTAGCTTGCTTCAGGAGAAGTTCCAAAAACTTGCAACTAACAAAGCTGCTGTTGATTCAAATAAATCCTGGTAGGTTTTGGAGAGGAATGTAAAAGACATGGTGCTGTCCGTCACTGGCAGATATATCATTAAAACATGACAGTCAATTTTCAGTGGTCATAACCTTTTCATAAAATGGCTTCTTTACAGAACCAGTGCTAACCCCATATTTGCTCTACATTCTGCTGTACATGACATCCAGCTGTCTCCTGTCAGAAGCTTCCCGTTACCCCTTCCATGCACATTGCTGGTTATGATTTTTTGAATAAATAATGGAGTGCTATTAAGAAATAGCAATAGCAACATAGAATTCTCAAATTAGTAACACACTAGAAGTACAGCTGCGGGCACCAATTCAGCAAAGTTTTTAAACCCACGCTGAATTTGTTTTTATTCAGCACTTTACAGCATATTTAACTTAAAGATGTACCTACGTCCCATTGAATTTAAGGACACACCTGATGTTATGCACAGTAGTCTCTGAATGAGCACCTTCTATTACAAGCAAATCACAACACAAAAGTTGCTCGTAAAAATGGAATTATACAGTGACTGCTGAGCAACAGAACAACCAAATGGTGGGTGGATCCTGAGGTGTTTCCCCAAGAGTGAGGAACTGTACTTGTATCTCATCACTCAGACCTAACATAAATCCGACTTTTTTCATATACAGCGTTGTGAGGAAAATAGTACAATCACTCTAATGGGTGCGTGTATGGGTGCATGTGCGCACATATGTGTAAAAGGACCCATGACTGCCGACAAAGCCAATCTTTTAGCCATCCCAGCTTTATTCCCATTTCAATAGCCCCCTAGTTCTATTGTCTGTGGTGATAAAAGATAGAGCCAGGTGGTCTACAGCAAAGGGGGAGTACAGTACCAGGATATGCAAATCTAATGTTTTAGGGCAGGGGTGTCCAAAGTTTTCGTACCTGGGGGCTCCAGAGCTTGACTGGTGTGGGACTGTGGGCTGCAAAATTCCAAAACCAGTTCTTTTTCCATTATATACAATATGCAGTTATGTATTTTCAGTATATTATTACAATGAAAAAGCCATTTCTGGGCCACATGCGGCCCACGGGCTGCACTTTGGGCACCCATTTTAGGGCCAATCCATGGCTAGCCTTGGACAGATGAACAAAGAAAGTGAGACAGGTACAAGAAGTCCTGATTTGTAGCATCCCATTTCAGAAAATAATCTGAGTCCTCCTGCTTCCTGTGTTCAAGGATTAAGAGAGTTTGTGGTGGCAGTTGTATGGATGGGAATCACACCATATGCCCTGTTAAAGTGACTAACTTTTGTCAAAGACTACCATCATTTTCCAGCATTCCACCATTTTCTGGCACAATACCTTCCTGCTAAGGGTCCTGTAGCAGCTCTTTCCCACATTTGGTAATTGGTATGCAAGTACGGTATGGAGTGGTGCAGCTGCTGCACGTAAATCATTTTGTGACTGATGTCACAATGGCACATAAAGCAATAGTAGGTTGCATTAACAGAGGCACACCATGCAAATCATGAGAGGTGACAGTGCTATTCTACTTGGCACTGGCTAGGCCTCACTTGGAACATCATGTCCAGTTTTGGTCACGAGTGTAAAGAAAGGATGTAGAAAACCTGGAAAGCATCCAGAGGTGAATGACAAAGATGATCAAAGGGACGGAATGCAAGTCATGTGAGCAATGTCTGAATGAACTGGGTATGTTCTGTTAGCAAAAGAGATTAAAGGAAAATTTGCTAGCAATCTCCAAATACTTGAAAGGCTATTATAAAAAAGATGGAGTAAAAGTTGTTCTCTCTCTTGCCATAGAAAACAGAGCAAGAGGCAACAGGTTCAAACCACAGTATAGCACAGGGGTTGGCAACATTTGCCAGCCTCTGTGCTAGCTTTGCCCACTCAAGCTACAGCAGATGTTGGGGGTGCATCCAACAGGGAAATGAGCCCATCCCTTGTTAGCTCCAATCTCCAACTGGGGGCAGGGCCAACAGGGAATGGGAGCCGCGCATGTGGGCTCTTCCTTGCAGGCTCCACCACCCCGCTGTAGAGTGGGGCCAGCAGGGGATAGGAGCCATGTGAGCTGGCTCTTCCCTGCTGCCCCCCCAGGGCATGGGAGCTGCATCTGAGGGCTCTAGCCTGCTGGCGCTGTCCCCCTCAAGCTCTTCTGCAGGGGACAGGAAGTGTGTGGCTTACAGTCCCAAGCCCCGCTGGGGCAGGGCCAGCAGGGTGGAGGAGTCATGGCGCTGCAGGGCCAGAAACTCCGCATGCCACCATAAATAGGTGCACATGTGGCTTTGGCAGGCATATCCCATGGGGTGCCAAACAACGTTCCCTGTAAACTGCCCAGTGTTGAACCCCGGGTTCGCGATGTGACTGGGATGGACCAGCGACACTCACCAATGAGACAGACACCAGTTCAAGTAAACAAAAAAAACTACTTTTATAGTGACACCTTAAACACCTTTAACCACTTAACAGTGTAAAACAAGGAGATCTATGCAAAACCACTTGTAATCAACTAACAATATGAAGCAAAACCTAGATAGGACACTTATAACCAACTAACAGTATAAAGCAAAATCTGAATAAACCCTTATAACTAAATGACACTATAAAGCTAAAAACCTATGCAAAGCACTTATAACCAAGTAACAGTGTGGAGCAGGAAAGTCTATATAAAGCACCTGTAAAACACCTCCAGCCAAACAACAGGATAAAGTATAAGAGTCTATGCAAAACACTTACAACCTACCAAAGTACTTATAGTTAAATAACAGTATGGATTAATGACCTACAAGAGGGTGGCCATAATAAGTCAAGGACTTTTCTGGCCTTTTACTGCCTCAACATCGGTATAGGCACTGACCAGCCCACCCGATGCGTATTTACCAATGGCTGGAAGCCATTCCTCCTTGCTAGCCAAGAAGGGTGGGCGGCAGAATGAAAAAAATCAGATGAGAGAAAAATAAACCCCCACACCCCCCCGTGTACACTGGGGAAGTTTGGGGCCAGCAGTTTAGAGCAGAAGCAGAGTAATGAACAACTATACAGTAAGAAGGATGCAAAATACAAATGACTAACAAAACACCTGGCAAATTAACAACACAAAACTATGCTAGACCTTAAACAACTATACCATAAAAAGATTATGCAAGATACAGAGAAAATAATAACAACTACACAAACTATGCAAAACTCAGGTGAAGAAGCTACAAACAAGGCTATATATAAATGGTACCAAGAAGAATGATTAAGAGAAGGTAGGAGGCCTATATCGATTTATAATACCTGTCCCAGGACCGCAGTAGAACCCAAAGCAAGGAGGCAGACCAGCTGCAGCATCTCAGCACTTAATCGTTTGGCCGGCAATCCGTGTACACCCCAAAAAAAAGAGGGTCTCGGGGGTGAGTACTCCCTGTCTCAGTTGGGGGATCAGTCCGACCGGGTCGCGACGTGCCCTTTAGCATCCGAGGGTGGGAGAACAACAAGCTAGCTGAGACAGGGGGTTTTAATAGAATTTTGCCCAGCCAGAGTAAAAATAGCCAATTAGGAGTGGGATCCTGGTCAGGACCAATGATAAAACTGGGACCCCAGACAATGACCCCTCCTTCGTGGTGACGGGGGTGCCAAGAAACTGTTCAGGGGGGATAGGAACTCACCCCCCTTCTTGTTGACACAAAGCTAGGGAGGAAGAAACTCACAGAGGAGATTGAGAGCCATCAGGGGAGATTGATACTTAACACTCTTTCCCCTTGTGCTGGATGGCCCGGAGATGGAGGCCCATCAGGGAGCATAATCCAGGGGGCTACGTGTGGGGCGGGGTGGCCATCATGGGTGCCACCTCCGCTGACACCCAGTTGCCCCGCACAGGGGATGCTGCCAGCCGCACACAGCCGGCAGCCAGAGTCTCTACCTGGCTGGAACAGTCTGTCTTCCGGCCAGCTGAGTGCTCCTCCAGAGCTGGGAATTATTAAAACTCCCACCCAGAGAAGCTCTGAAAGAGCTTGCTCAGAATGTCTGAGCATGCTCCATCAATGCTTCCTCTGACTGGAGGAGCTGTGGCTCTGCTGCGCCGCTACAGCGGCCAGGTAAGAGTGCACGGAGGGGGGGATCGGGCGGGCTGGCTGGGGGGTTACTGGGGGTGCAAGCTAGGGTGGGAGGAAGGGATCGGGTTGGCTTGGGGGGGCTTACTGGGAGAGCGGGGGGTGTGTGACAGGATCAGGCCCCCTGGAGGGGGCGACCTGTGCAGTGATTTGCTCAGCTGCCTCAGGGCCTTAGAGACAACACTGATGCCAACCCCTGATATAGTAGATTTAGATAAAATCTTAGGAAAACTTCCAACGTGTGAGAACAGTAAGACAATGGAACAGACTGCACTGGAAAGTTGTGGAAGCTTCTTCACTGGAAGTTTCCAAAAAGGAGGTGGCGTAACCATCTGTCTCAGATTCTTTAGTTACAACAAATCCTGCATTTTAGCAGATTATACTAGATGAGCCTCGTACCTTCTAGACCTATGATTCTATGAGATTCTATGTCTTTCACTTCCAGGCCACAGTGCATTTTAGACACACAGCAACTAGGAGCCCAAGCAAATGAGAGCACACTCCTACCATCTCCTTAATCACCATTTCAATCAATGCAGGCAAGCACCAGCATATGCTACAAGCATTTCCATTTCATTTCAAACCTGGCTCAGCGTCTAATAGCTCAATCAAGGACCAGAAAATC
The DNA here is from genome assembly GCA_007922195.1 of Podocnemis expansa. Lineage (NCBI taxonomy): Eukaryota > Metazoa > Chordata > Testudines > Podocnemididae > Podocnemis > Podocnemis expansa. Next base: position 285,843 of record ML682021.1, on the reverse strand, counting down.
CATTATAAGTCAATAATCACATAAAATATCAGTACGAACATTAACACCGCCCTTCAGTAGGTAGCCAATTTACTGTACTTTGACTCACTTGCATGTAGGCTAGAGAGAGGCAGCCATAAATAACACAAGCTTGCCTTCAGAATCATGGCCAAATCTCTTCATTTGCTTTCAGAACAGGAGCATCAAGTGGCTAAGAGACAGATGCAAAAGGTAAATGTGGTCCTCTTGTGTGACATGTCTGGGGTGACCATGCAGCAGGCTTGGCATAATTCACTGGAATCAGCAGTGTAGAATCTTTTCATTCTTCCAGCTGTTTTGTTGTTATTGCTGCTGCTGCTGCTGCTGCACCAACACTCATTTTCGAATCTCCAGTCAACAGCAAACTTTCAAATGAGGTTTTCAAAACTTAACCAACAACTTCAACAATTCTATGCTCTCCACTGTAATTTCATTCATCAATCAATCCATTTTCACTGTCTAGATTTACCCTTTTAAGAGGTGATTGTAGCATGGTTTTTGACCTTCTCTTATTGAATATAGTGTAGTTCTCTCTTTTTGTTGTTATCTAAATAAACACACCTAAATTAAAGCCTGGTAGTGGCTATCCTTGGAGGAGTTTTGATGCATAACCATTTTATTTATATAAAGACTGACAACTTCTAAAATGACACCCATGAAATCCATAAGCTGCCTTAGTGGGGTGACAGTGTGGGCAGTCGCCCAGGGCCCCGTGAGGGAGAGGGGGCCCCGTGCTATGGCTATTTTAGGGCTAGTGGCGGGCCTGGTGAGCCAGTGGGGCCCCAGCAAGGTCAGCAGGGGAGCCATCAGGGGCCTGGCGAGGGGGCTGGTGGGGGTAGGGAGCCTGGCAGGAGACCTGGTGGGGCCAGGGAGGGCTGGTAGCAGTCCCAGCAGCAGGGATGGAGAGCCAGTGGCAGGGCTAGGGGAGGTACCAGTGGAACCAGAATTTGGGCCAGGGGGCTGGCAGAGGCCCCCAGGTGTCCAGTGAGGGCCCCGGCAAGGCAGGGGGGAGCCAAAAGTCAAAGATGGGTCCCCCCTCCTCGAAACATGGGGGTGTGGCTCCATTTTTTACTTTTGCCCAGAACTCTGGAATACCTAAGACCACCCCTGTTGAAACCCAAATAAGCATTTTAGAATACTTATTGCTGCTTGAGAATCTTCTGCAGCACTTTATTTAAACAAGGAAATCTCCTTTTCACTGAATGTTGTGTTGCACTGCTTAGGCTAATTTTAAACTGACTACCAAACATAATTTTAAGTTCCAAAGGGGTACCCAAGTTAGCCTATTCTAGTGAAACAAACAAGGAGTCTGGTGGTACTTTTAAAGACTAACAAATTTATGTATCGCATGAGCTTTCATGGGAGAGAATCCAATTTTATCAGATGCTATCTTTAAGTATGTTACCAAGACAAATTTAATAAGCTAGAAAACTAAAACGCAATCAAACTTCATGATAAATGGTTTGAAGAAATATATTTATTGACTGAGAATGTTATTAGGAGCTACATGCCTGTCAAATGCAATGCAAATTATTTTTTTGCATACGTCACTCTTACAAAGCACTGACGCCCCAATTTAGCAAAGTAGATAACAATGTGTCTAACTTAAAATATGTGAGTGACTCTATTGAAATAAAAGGGATCATGCCTTACTCACCTGGGGCTGCAATGTCCACACAAGGCCCATTCTTTCAGTTTTTTCCTGGGCTACTGTATTGTAATGATGAGTGCAGACAGCACGTCCACTAGCTGTATCTTTATTCTAGTGTGGGGTCTTCTTATGTTGCTGCTCTTACCTGGAGAATTAGCTGGAAGTTCAGTCATGCCTATGTGTGTGTGCTAGAATTGATACTTGCAGTGTTCCACTAAATCCACATCATACAACTAGTGGCAATGGCCACAGAAAGCAAAAGCACTTTTGACTGGGAAGAAATTTACTGGTCATGTAGATGACACTGCAATCTGAGAGTATTTGACAGACTTTGAGCTGCTGCTCTCTGGGAGAGGTGAACAGATGAGGAAGCAGCACAGCACTGGATGATCATGCCATCACCTCAATCCCTGGAAAAATCATGGAGCAGGTCCTCAAAGAATCTATTCTGAAGCACTTGGAGGAAAACAAGGTGATCAGGAACAGTCAGCATGGATTCACCAAGTGCAAATCCTAGCTGACCAGCCCGATTGCCTTCTATGATGAAATAACTGGCTTTATGGATGTGGGAATAGTCATCAACATAATATATCTTGACTTCAGCAAAGCTTTTGACTCAGTTTCCCACAGCATTCTTGTCACCAAGTTAAGGAAGTATGGTTTCTATGAAAGGACCATAAGGTGGATAGAAAGCTGGTTAGATCATCGGGCTCAGTGGGTAGGGATCAATGACTTAATATCTAGTTGGTAACCCGTTACAAGCAGAGTGCCCCAGAGGTCAGTCCTGGGGCTGATATTGTTCAACATTTTCATTAATGATCTGGATGATGGGATAAACTGTAAGCACAGTAAGTTTGCAGATGACAACAAGCTAGGGAGAATGGTAGATATGCTGGAGGGTAGGGATAGGATTCAGGGAGACCTAGACAAATTGGAACATTGGGCCAAACAAAACATCATGCAGTTCAATAAGGACAAGTGCAAAGTCCTGCACTTAGGACAGAAAAATACAAGGTACTGCTACAGCCTGGGGACCAATCAGCTAAGTAGCAGCTCTGTAGAAAAGCATCTGGGGTTTATGGTGGACAGGAAGTTGGATATGAGTCAACAATGCACCCTTGTTGACAAAAAGACCAATGCTGTATAGAGCTGCATCAGTAGGAGTGTTGTCAGTAGATCAAAGGAAGTGATTATTCCCCTCTATTCGGCACTGATGAGGCTGCATCTGGGATAGTGCGTTCAGTTTTGGGCTCCCCACTACAGAAAGGATGTGGACAAATTAGAAAGAGTCCAGTGGAGGGCAATGAAAATGATTAGGGGGCTGGGGCACGATTTATGAGGAGACTGAAGGAACTTGGCTTATTTATTCTGCAGAAGAGAAGACTGAGGGGGGATTTGATAACAACCTTCAACTCCTTCAAGGGGTGCTCCAAAGAGGAGGGAACTAGGCTATTCTCAGTGGTGACAGGACAAAACAAAGAGTAAATGGTTCCAAGCTGCAGCTGGGGTGGTCAAGGTTGGATATCAAGAAAACCTCTCTCACTAGAAGGGTGCTGAAACACTGGAATGGGTTGCCTAGGGAGGTGGTGGAATCTTTATCTTTGGAAACTGTTAAGACCTGGTTGGATAAAAACCTGTCTGGAATGATTTAGTTGGAGTAGTCTTGCTTTTGATAGGGGGTTGGACTAGATGATCTCATGTAGTCCTTTCCAGCTCTAAAATTCTATGATTCCATGCCAAAGCATTTTATCAGCAGCATCCTATTGTAGATCATGGTTCTCACAGACTGCAGCACTAATGCTATATGTGTTGGGGACTGATTGTTTTGAAACACCAGAAGGAAATGAAAGCCAGGAGGCAGCAGGAACCCTAGTTATTTTTGTGTGTGGCAGTGACTGACTGATAGGGGTTTCTGTGCACCACCCTGGCTAAGAGATGGCTTGATAAAGCAGAACCTACTGTGCTGAATCTCAAACTGTCAATAAAGAAGGGGCTCATGCCACATACCAAGCTATGAGAAAATCCTGTGTGAAAACACAGTTTATAAACAGTTTAACAGGAGAACTGCACAACTTACTGGGAAAGGAAGATAACATGCTGGGTAAACCTAAGGATCAGACTACATGTAGGTTCAAAATGTGTTAGAAAACACTGATGTTTCCTTAAATCTTTTAATATCCAGTCCCCAAGTGACCCCTCTGTAGCTCTTCAAGAAAAGATTCCTAAGGAAGGGGCTAAAAAATTGGAGAAGGCATAGGTGCGAGTCCCATGGGTAAGATGAGAGCAATAACCTCCCAAAGGCGTCCCAGGCCAGATTACATTTGCAGGTGGTACAGAGGCAAAGACCACTGGAGATGGAACTGCCTAGACAGATGGAAGCTACATTATGAGAAACTAAAAGTTCTGACACAGGAAAGCCACCATTAACACTTAGAATGGCCCATGAGAAGAGCTGCCTGGATACTTGTTACTATTTATTTGGAGACATCAATGGCTAGAACACTATGATTTTGTTCAACTCAGGATCTGAAATAAGTCTGAACCATAAACCAAAACTCACTGTGGAAGAGGAAGAAGCTACTGCAAACTGTAGGGGAAATCAAGTTTCCACTGAACTTGGGGTCTCTGAGCTTTTATTGTGTTGCAGTCTTAGGCGTGGCTTTCATCTTTCAAGGGCATCACAAGAACTTTTTCCTGGACAATTTTCAGATAGCCCTCCTGGATGTGAGTAGCAGGGAGTGTGACCCTGAAGGGCAACTCTTGGGACTTTAGAGATACTTCCACCATGCCTACAGGGTGACAGAGAGGAACTGCTCTCTGTGGTGGCTTGGAATGAAGTGGTGGTGAAGCCAGGTCATTATGTAATCCTACTCTAAGGATTAAGGAGGGTTGCAATGCGCTGTAGGGGTGTTTGAACTCACCATATCCAATCAGAATTGTTGTTTAGCAGAACTCTGTTTTGAGATGGAGTGAAGTTTGATTACTTTTCCTAGAACTCAATGTGGCTGACCAGGAAATGCAGCTAGTGAAAATCAGACCATGGAAGTGTCCATTGTGTCTGATAAGCTGCTCCCAGCAGTAGAGATCAAGAGCTGTGAAAGAGTCTAGTTAGTAAAAAAGCTTGGGGATGTCTTGACAGAAGCACCCATAGAAGGCAATGAAGGGAAGCAACTGAACAGGTGCTTTCATAGCACACTAGTGTTTTTCCTGGCATCATGAAGAGTTTGGGTGAGTGACCGGGTCCAGCATCAGATTGTGCCTCAGACAGGGATTTTTCCTGTGAGAGAGCCCCCAGTGATCTCCTCATCTTATTGCAGTGAAAGAAAATCTAAGTCACATGCTGGAAGGTGACCTGACTGAGCAATCTACAACCCCCGCAGCTTCCCCAATTGTAATTGTGAGAATGCCCAACAGAAACTTGAGGCTATGCATTGAATACACGAGACTTACTTCACAGACAGTTCAAATAACTACCCACTTCCCTATATAAAAGACACCCTGGATAAAAATGACAGAAGTTAAATATTTTAATAGTTTTGATTTGATATCTGGATACCATCAAATAAAAGTGGAATTTGATTCAAAAAATCTCCTGCTTTTTTGACACCCTGTGGGTTGTTTCAATGCCACAGAACACTTTTTGTACTCATTAATGCTCCAGGTATGTCTAGAAGGGCAGTAAATGAACTAAAGCAAGTTCTGAGAACTGAAGTCAACCTCATTTACATGGCCTTTTTTGTTTGTTTGTTTGTTTTATGTTTCCATTAAATATGGGAGGAACATCTTGGGGCCATGGGGCCAGATGAACTGCATCCGAGGGTGCTGAGGGAGCTGGCTGATGAGATAGCAGTACCATTGGCTATTATCTCTGAAAACTCATGGCGAACAGGGGAGGTGCCAGAGGACTGGAAAAAAGCAAATATAGTACCTATCTTCAAGAAAGGCAAAAAGGAGGATCCAGGGAATTACAGACCTGTCAGCCTCACCTCAATCCCTGGAAAAATCATGGAGCAGCTTCTCAAAGAATCCATCCTGAAACACTTGGAGGAAAATAAAGTAATCAGGAACAGTCAGCATGGATTCACCAAGGGTAAATCATGCCTGACCAACCTCATCGCCTTCTATGATGAGATGACTGGATTTGTGAAGAGCCATTGATGTGATATACCCTGACTTTAGCAAGGCTTTTGATGCAGTTTCCCACAGCATTCTCACTGGCAAATTAAGGAAGTATGGGTTAGATGTGTGGACTGTAAGGTGGATAGAAAACTGGCTAGATCAACGGTTTCAGCGTGTAGGAATCAATGGCTCCATGTCAAGTTGGCAAGCAGTAACGAGTGGCGTCCCCCAGGGGTCAGTCCTGGGGCCAGTTCTGTTCAATGTTTTCATTAATGATCTGGATGATGGGATAGATTGCACACTTAGTAAGTTTGCGGATGATACCAAACTGGGGGGAACGGTAGACACCCTGGAGGGCAGGGACAGGATTCAGGGAGACCTAGACAAATTGGAGCAGTGGGCCAAGAGGAATCTCATGAGGTTCAACAAGGACAAGTGCAAAATCCTGCACTTGGGACGAAAAAACCCCATGTACTGCTACAGGCTGGGGAGTGATCAGCTAAATAGCAGCACTGAAGAAAAGGACCTGGGAGTCATGGTGGATGGGAAGCTGGATATGAGTCAGCAGTGTGCGCTTGCTGCCAGAAAGGCCAATGGCATACTGGGCTGCATCAGAAGAAGTGTTGCCAGCAGATCGAGAGATGTGATCATTCCCCTCTATTCTGCACTAGTGAGGCCACATCTGGAATACTGTGTCCAGTTTTGGGCTCCCCGCTACAAAAAGGACATGGACAAATTAGAGAGAGTCCAGAGGAGGGCAACAAAAATGATCAAAGGGCTGGAGCACAAGCCCTATGAAGAAAGACTGAAGGAACTAGGCTTATTTAGCCCGCAGAAGAGAAGATTAAGGGGGGATTTGATAGCAACCTTCAACTACTCGAAGGGTTGCTCCAAGGAGGATGGGGCTTGACTGTTCTCGGTAGTAACAGAGGGCAGAACGAGAAGCAATGGTTTCAAGTTACAGCTGGGATGGTCCAGGCTGGATATTAGGAGAAACTTCCTTACTAGGCGAGTGGTGAAGCATTGGAATAAGCTGCCTAGGGAGGTGGTGGAATCTCCATCTCTGGAGGTGTTCAAGGCCCAGCTGGACAAAACCCTGACTGGGATGATCTAATGGGAGTGGTCCTGCTTTTTTTTGGCAGGGGGTTGGACTAGATGACCTCGAGGGGTCCCTTCGAACCCTATGATTCTATGATCTTGTAGGCGTGGAAAGGATTTTAAAGCTTTTTAAGCTGTTTAAGGATATTGGATAGAATTTTTTGATGGGGCGTGGGCATGGCTGCATATATTAAGGACCGGGTACTTTCTTGTCTTGCTTGTCAGGAAAGAAAAGCACCAGAAAGCAGAGTCAGACTCCTTTCAGGGAAAACGTCCCAACCTTTTAAGCCCTGGGAGTTCATACAAATTGATTTTTAAGGTCCACTACCAGAAACACAGCTGGAAATCAATATTTGCTGACAGTCTGTCTTTTTCAAAATACACTCTGACAAAGCCACTGAAGAGTATAAGGACTGAGACAATTACATTTGCACTGATGAAATATACAGGGCAGGTCTACACTGCCTGCCCTTTTCAGTGGCAGTTGAATGGAGATATTCAGGTTAAAGTAGCTTGTGTACCTGCATTCTGACCTCCCTATACCCAGCACCTCCACTGTGCTGAGTTGAAATGAGGAGTCTGCCTTTGACTTAATGCTAACCCAGTTTCTGGGGTGGCGTTTAGAGATTGACTTCCTAATCGGCTGAGTTGGTCTTCACAGACCTGATCAGTCAATCAGGAAGTTCAAACTGATGCCGGCGAATTTACCGACATCAGTAACACTAATCCACAGTGTTGTAGTTCAGCCCACCAAGCTGCATCTACAGTAATTGGGAGAGGAATTTGAATCATGGTTATTACACAATTGTGAAAGAGTAATCTCCAGGGTATCCTTGGGGCCTCAACACATTTGCAGTGTTCAACAGATAGTCTGCCTATAATGGACATGCCTAACATGAACCCTTCCTTCTCTGGTTATCTCAATCCAGCTATCTCCACGAATGAATTTAGCACTCAAGCAGCCCCCAGACACAAAAACAACGTGCACCACAGACTGCCTTGATTCCTAAGAGTTACTGTTTTAAGATTTTATTTAATTAGAGGGGGGGTTTAAATGATCAGTGAAAATAGCACTTCCACCAACACCATGCTGAGTGTTTATCTTAGAGTTAAGTTGAGCCTTGTTATTATGTTGTTTCAGGACTGTGTGTCTCTCCTGTACATGCTGGTGGTAGCACTTGTGGTGTTTCAATAAATCTCTGTTATTTTATATGTGAATTTTCCAGAATCCACAGTTGAATCATTTGACTGGGTAAATCCTAGAACAAAACATGACTTGTGACCACACAAGGTAAAAAAAAAAAAATTCTAAAGCAAGGTGGTATTCTTTGTGTAGTCAATTGTATAATAAATACCCAGAGTGCTCTGTGGTGTCCAATGAGATTGCAGAGCAATACAAATCAAACTGTTAATAGTGAGATACATAAACTGCGGGTTTTTACTAATCATGTCTGCAATGTATGAGCATGCACAGGGGCTTTTGCTTGCAAGATGATAACGTTATATTCAACAATATCCTGGGCAACAGCACCACATTAGGTTAAAAAGAACTCTAATTAGATATCAGAAGCCTCTTGCAGTCAAACACCACATAAGCAAACATACAAATGTTTTATGTAAACAGATAAGCACAATATTATTTTGTGTTTTGCTGTTGGTCCTGTTTGCACACCTAATTATGGCATTAGTCTTTTTACTATTTTCATTACTCTTCCGAATGTACATGGCAGTGCAACCATGTAATTTGCATAACTCCTGCAGGAGAAATATGGTTTATGTGACTACAATCTCAGAGTACTGTTTAATAAAGTTTTAAAACATACCAACATAAAATTAATGAAAGAATTTTTCATGGAGGGTTCATTACATTTCCACTTGTAATGGGGATGTAGCACTTATTACGCCATTATTACTATATTGTTAAATCTAATTTCCAGCAACCCTAAAATGTGGAGGAGACTCCACATTACTACCATTACTAGAGATAGATTTTTCCTTTCTAAGTAAATCTATTTGATAATGTTCTATTTCCTAGCAGTCTGTGTTTCAATCAGCACAGTGAAACCTTTCCTAACATTGTGAAGGGAAAGGATTCAATAAGATTTTACTTCCTTTCTACTGAAAGAGAATCCTTCTGACTTCTACGATTTCCTGCTAACTGCAAACCATCAGCTTTCTAAAGAAAACTAGGCTGCATCGTCTATGTACCATCCATCATAAAACCAAGACATACTTACCCAGTGTTTCCAATCACACAAAAACTCAGAACTGCCAAGTACTGCAGTGAAGTTCAAAGTTGGCTTGGCTATGGTGATTGGTGATCGCTCTTTCTAAAGGGCACAGCAATCTCTTCTCACAATAACAAAAAGCCTGAAGGCTCTTAGTAAGAAAATAATATTTTCAGTTCTTCAGAAACACATCAGGCAAATATGTTTTACATTTCTTCTATAGTCTGTGTTATTATCTGGTGAGTCTGAGAAACATTTCACATGCAGTGTTGTCTATATGGAATCCAAAGTTTATCTTTTTGCATAATTCAGAAAAGGCCATAACTATTTCATAAGCTGAAGATCCTTCCCCACCCTCGGGGATATTTGCACTCTCCATATTTCCATTCTCCTTTACCTCTGTGACCCATGACTCTTCCATCTCAGTCATTCCACACATCACAGCCTGTTTGCCACTTCTTTCTACATAACCTCACTAAAATCCATCCTCTTCTTTCTGTCCATGTAACTACTGCTTATACAGCCTGCCTTCTTCAGCCTCAATTACCGTAATGGCATCTGCCCTGGCAACCTTAACGCTCACATCTCCCACTTTGTATCCACAAAATATGTATTCTTCTTTGTCTATTGCTCTAATCACACTACCAGGCCTTTGATTCCTTCCACTAACTCTCTTCTCCACCATATCAGGTGCAAACTCTTTTGTCTTTGCACTAAATGTAAGCGTGGCACAATCCATTTTGTAAAAAAATAAGTTCAACAGATAACATTAGTATTTATTTTAAGCATTTTTTTCAGTGTTTTAGATTTAAAATGTTCACAGCTGAGAGAAATTATGTTGGGAGACCAGACTATTATTTAACAACAATAAATGTTGAGATTCAAAAAGATCTATAACTGTTCAAACACAATATGTCAACATCACTTCAAGATATACAACATAAAGATCAATCAAACTAATGTAGCAAGATCTCAAGCAGCACTTAACTTTGCCTATCTATAAATTTCAATTATTATTGATGGAAATATTTTTAGTCAGTTCCTCTGTGCAAGGTGAAATTGACATTTACTGATAAAAATCTAATCCTTCCAAGTCTACTTAAAACTCCTTGCATAACATAAATAAGACAGACCACTTTAAATGTCCCCCCCTTTTTTTGCTAAATCTCTTAACTTCATGTCAGTGAGAGAGCAATGACTGCTTTATCTGTCTTTGTCTGTCCTCAACCTGCACTTCAGTCAATCTTTGTGTATTTTGCACAAGTTGCTTTAAGCCAATATCTGTTTTTTCTTAGGAAGGCACAACCTTCACCTCCTCTAATTACTGCAAAATCTATAAGACAGGCAAATCAATCATAGTGCTTTAGCTTCTCACGCACAGACCCCCTCCACAAATATAAAGTTTCCCTTCATTAACTACTATAATTGGTTTTGTCACAGACACTTTGCTATCTATGCTTCTCTTTCCTTTACCTTATACCCCTCTCTAGGGTTTAGCTCAGTAAGATATCCTCAGAAACTAATATATTGTGTCTAAAACCCTAATTTCTTGGCTAGGTCATATGGCTGTGTAACCACAACTTGTGTTGAGTGGTATTTGATTCAAATAACTGTAGACAAAAGCCTCCACAACAAATTCATATTGAACCAATTTGAGGGTTGAAAAAGTTCAGTTAGCCTCTTCTGCTTTATACCAACACCAATCTTCTTCATTTTTCCACTCCTTTACCATTTCTACTTCCAGCCAAACTGAAAACAGGAAGTATAAAAAAAAAAGGCACACAGGAAGATCTATTCTCAATTTATTTCCAGTTCTGTTTTCCCTCCCCACCACCCTTTAGTCCTCCTTCCCCCCCAAATTGCAGAAACTGAGTTAATTCCTCTAAGCACCTGACTTGTGATTGCAACTGAACCAAAACTATGTATCTTTTGAAATTCACTCTTCACTAAATTCAGTTCATTCTCTCTTTCCAGCTGTTGAGATAGATAACATTTATTTTCATATCCTCTCTCAAGTGTATATCTGACTTCATTCTTTTATTTACTGTTTTAAGGTCAGTTGATGCAGTGGGAGAAGAATTCCAAAGAAGTGTTATAAAATTTAAACAGATATAGAAAAGAATACTCCTACAAGCAACTTCGCAGAGATTTTACTTATTTCAGCACCATTTCTAAGGACACATCCAAACAATTCTACATGATTTCTCACCTGTTCCATATTTGCAATGGCCTAACAGCTTTTCAGACAATTATTATGTGACAAATGTTATTTCTTTCAACCTTGCACACAAGTATGTGTTGACGTGCACATGAATTTGATGGAACAGAGTGATTTAAAAAAGCAAACTAACCAACAAACTTCTGTTGCACATATAGTTCATACTGTTATTTACATTCTGGATGCCTTTGACTTATTAATCACATCAATTTATTGTAGTTTTATGACCCAGTCCAACACCCACTGGGGCCCAATCATGTAAAACACAAAATACTCAGATGACTCAGGCTATGTCAACGCTGATGAGGGAAGTTGATCTATTTAAAATCCACTTTGACCTGCCAAATTCTGGAAATTGCAGGAATGTGATCACACCAGATTCCTTTCATTGGGCTCTTGTGTGCACACTAGTCATTGTTAATCTCTGCTAAGCACTGCTCGGTTGACATCCAAATCATTGTACTTAGCTACCTTACAGGACAACTAAACACAGAGACTTGTCATCCTCCCATGATGAAAGTTGCTTCCTCCTTTTCCCTTCTTGTCACGAATGGGAAATGGCTTTTCATCAACCTCCACTGTAGTGTACACCAGGTCTAATTCAATTATATCATCAATAAATAAAATAAAATTATCCATTCATATAAGCATTTATATGATAGGGGCCTTAAGAGGTCTCACAATATAATAACAGTGATATTTATGTAATTTATTATAAAATATAAAGATGTCACCAAATAAAAGACAGCCCTGAAATTTACAAAAAAAAAAAAAAAAAAAAGGAAGTAACCTGAAAACAGTGATTGATAAAAATAACTCCTCCCCCTTGAGATTATGGGTACTTTTTCTTGATTTAATCAACAGGGTTTGTTTATTTTTCATGCCCTAAAATTGTTCCTCACTAAATCAGGTCTATGTGGAAGGGTCCTCAGTGAATTCTGTTAGTTCATCTCTACCCTAAAAGACAAGACTATACTTAGGACCCACAGGTCAGATGATCAGACAGATTTTGAGTATCTTAGCTGTGTTATAAATGTTTCAAACCTTCTTCAGTGCCTTTAGTGTCCTTCTTTCTTGTTATAAAAGACTAGCATCAATGTCATTTTGAACCTGGCACACAAGATATGCTTGAGTATCTGAGAGTTTCCTTAAAGCTAGCCTAAGAAACAAGAAACCAATTTACCCCCAAATTCTAATGGGAATTCTTCCACTGATTTTAAACCCATTAGTTTTGGATTACATCATTAATTCTCCACTGGGCAAGAAAGCGTTGGGGAAAAGTTCTCTGTTATGCCTGGTAGGTATAACCGAATACCTGAGCAGGAAAACAGACAGTAAAACTAAACTAAACACATCACCCAGTTCAACAGATACATTGTATTCCTTCACATTTTCTTCTTTGAGAAATTAACATTTTCATATCTGAATTGTAGAGAATCCCTCAGGCAGCAGAGAAATTAACTATTGTTCATTTTTATAAATTTATAAAAAGAAAATTAAAGGCTCTTTGCAGCCAATTCAAGACACCACAGACATGCTGAAAGCAAAAAGGTCCCTTGTGCTCTTTCTTTGTCAGAGGGATCACTGGCTTGGTGTACCATTTTTCTTCACAGCATGGAGCATGTGTGACAAACGTGTAAATTTTGGTAATATTTTTAGGATTCCTATGTGCACTCCAGTTTTTGCTTTTTAGTGCGGAAGGCACCTGGTGTTTGATTCACAAAGGAGCTTGGTTGGAAACCGGAGTCACTGACAAGCTGAACAGATTCTACTCGTGCCTAGAGGCTTCTGAAGAGACAGGCAAACTCTCCATGGCTGGGCCAGTCACACCTACTGATCAATAGGAGATTCTCCTCACTTTCTGCAGGGAAGCAGAATACAAGCCCCCAGCCAGGAAAAAAAAATAGGGAAAGTTGTCACTTGTCAGGTGGCTTTGGTAAGAGCTGAGTTCACAGAGACACAGGCTCTCAATTAGGCCTAAAGATTTGTCTACACTTTCAGTGCTGCAGCTGCACCACCGCGCTCAATGGAGATGCTACCTACACTGACCAGAGAGCTTCTCCCATCAATGAAAGAACTCCACCTCCTTGAGAGGCAGTAGCTATGTTGACAGGAGAAAACTTTCCATCAATATAATGCTGTCTACACCAGTGGTTCTCAACCACTGTGTTGGGACACATTACATTGTCACCCACAGTGGCAAGTTTGTTGCGGTGTCCCGGGGAGGCAGATGGATTTGGCTTAGGGGGAGGGGACTGGAGTGTCCTGTAGGGTTGTGATATGCCACCAACTGTGTCACGACCTGCAAAAGGTTGAGAACCATTGGTCTACACCATGTGTTAGGTCAGTGTAACTGCACTGCCCAGAGGTGTGGATTTTCCACACCTCTGAAGCAATGTAGTCTACTGATGTAAGTTGGTAATGTAAACTAAACTGAAGACAAAAGACAGAGAAAGGAATTGGAGATGGTTCCTACGGCAGTACAACTCAAGGGAGCCCTATTTTTAGCCATTATAAACTGCATTTTAACCATTGCTTCTCTATGGTAACTGAACAGCTTTCAGGTGCTGTATGCCAAGCAATAAACTGTCACTTTACTGAAATGGTTGCCCCCTTGCCCACTGTGCCACTGAGGCTTCCCACTGGAGTCTGGCTTGGCTGCATTGAGTGCAGGATGCCGCGAGAGTTGTCACCCATCTAGAACTCCCCAGGATTTTCCTTTTTTGCAATAGCTATCATAAAACTGCTCAGGACACACAACCAACTGTCCAATTTTATGGGCTCCGGATCATCCGAGATGTCCTGGATTGTTTTGTACCTAAGAGGTGCTAACCCTAGCAGCCACTCAGAAAGACAAAGATTTTGCTGGCACCTGAAAGCCCTGTTTTGGAGGCATGGAGACCATAGGCCTCCTTCTATGGAATTGTTTGGATCCTTAGAGTCTGGTACACTAGAGGGTTGCTCACAAATGACAGCTGGAACATAGACCAGATCCTATGAATCCACAACAGCATGCACCTCAGATCTTTTAATCCTTCTTAACTGAACTATAACGCAGTCTCTTCCTCACAACAGAGCCACTGGACATATAAAATCACTGCAGAAAATGAATGACAATTATCCACCAGTTTAGACTTTATGCCAACTCAAAATTTACTTCCCAAGCACCCCCCTACAACATGCCACATATACAGGTTTCTGTGATAACATCAGACAGTTGCAAGACCTTTAGAGATCTTAGAAAAGTTGTAAGCAATAGGAAAGTGTCTGCAAAATTTACAGCTAATCTAGAGACTAAAAGCTATTATCAAATAATAGTAAGAAAGTAGCACCATAGAAATGTAGGACAGGCAAGGACCTTTAGATTTTATCTAGTATGGTCCCCTTATGCTGAGGCCAGACCATGCAATCCTAAACCATCTGACAGGTGTTTGTGCAATCTATGCTTAAAATCCCCCACTGACAGGGATTCCACAATCTCCCAGGGAAGCCTGTTCCTGTGCATAACTATCCTTACAGCTGGAAACTGTCTCCTGGTATCTAACATGTTCCAGAAGGGTAGCCATGTTAGTCCAGTTCATCAAAACAAACAAGGAGCCTGGTAGCACGTATAAACACTAACAAATTTATTTATTACATGAGCTTTTATGGGAGAAAATCCCACTGTGTCAAACGCTTTGAAGATGGGGCAATTATAGAATGGGAGGAAAATACATACAGGGAAGTGTCAGTCATAGGATCTGGTCACACTCTTATAGCAAATGAATGCAGTAGTTTAGAGTCAAAAAGATTTAGATTTGAATCTAAACAACTGCATTGATTTGCTGTAATAGTTTGACTTGATCCTATGACAGACTTCCCTGCATTTACTTTCCTCCCATTCTGTAAGTTCCCCATCTTCAAAACGTCTGATGAAGTGGGATTTTTCTCCCACAAAAGCTCATGCAATAAATAAATTTGTTAGTCTTTAAAAGTACCACAGGACTCCTTGTTTGTTTTGATGGTATCTAACCTAAATCTTCCTTGCTGCAGATTAAGCCCATTACTTCTTATCCTGTTTTCACGGGATATGAAGAACAATTTATCATCATCTGCTTTATAACAGTCCTTGACATACTGGAAAACTGTTCTCAGGTCCCTACTTGGTCTTCTTTTTCTCAGAACTACATATGCCCATTTCTTTTAATGCTTCTTCACAGATCAGGTTTCCTCAGCCTTTTTATATTTGCATAACTTTCCTCTGGACTCTGTCTAATTTGTACACACCTTTCTGAAAGCGTGGTGCCAAGAGCAGGACACAGAACTCCAGCTGAGGTCTCATCCGTAGAGTGGGAGAATTATCTCTCATGACCTACAAATAATACTCCTGTTAATACACCCCAGAATTATATTACTCGTATACCCTCATCTATAAGTCAATCCACATATAAGCAGACCCTCAGCTATTAACTCCAGAGACCTGGAAAAACTCATAACCCGCATACAAGTCTAGGTTCAAAATCAGGGCTGACTCGCCCCCTCCCTAAACTCTGCATCCTGCTGGTGGCTCTTCCAGGCTGCCCCCCCCCCCACTCAAGACCCCCTTACCTGGCTGCTCCAGCAGCCACGCCACACACTGGGGCTCTTACCCTGAGCATGCTCAGAGCATGCTCAACATGGGAGATTTCAAAACTTCTTCCCAGTATAAGAGTAAACCGTTAATAGCTACTCGTTGAGTATGAATTTCTTTTACCGGATCTGCATCCACCTTACAGTAATTTCATCTAGATCAGATTTTCTAGTTTGCTAATGAGTATGTCACATGGTGCTGTGTAAAAAACTTTTTTAAAAATCAAGATCCCTATCCACTAGTTCATAATCCAGTCAAAGAAGGAAATTACATTGATTTGGCATGATTCGTTGTTCACAGATCCATGCTGGCTATTACTTGTTAGCCTATTATTCTTTAGGTTCTTACAAATGGATTGTTTAAAAATTTGTTCTATTATCTTTCCAAGTATTGATGTTAGGTTGACTTGTCTATAATTCCTCAGGTCTTCTGTTCCTCTTTCTAGACACAGGCACTATGTTTGGCCTTATCCAGTCCTTTGGGACTACACTGCTATTCCATGAGTTCTCAAAAATAACTGTGAATGGTCCCAAGACTGCTAGTTCCTTAAGTACCCTTTGGTGAATTTCATCAGGTTTTGCTCAACTGAATGCATCTAACATTTAACCTATTTTTTTTCTGCCTATTCTGGCTTGTGCTCCTTTCCCTTTGTCAATATTGTGTTAAGTAGCTAGTCACAACTAAATCTTTATAGCTAAGACAGAAGCAAAAGAGCTATTAAACACTTCTGCCTTCTGGATGGCATGAATTGTTAGCTAATTTAAATATACATATACATATTTATGGAAATTCTCATTCTTCTCTCATGTAGGCATACATATACATACAAGAGCAAGAGAGAAGAATGAGAATTGCAATTACATACACATATATATACACACATACACAAGAAAAGAATTAGAATTGCCATTATAAACCAAAACTCTCATTCTCTATTCATACAAATATACATATATTTAAGCCTGACTCTCTCTCCCTCTCTCTGAATATATATACATATAAATATGTTTAACCTAAGCATTTGACCTGAGATCCAGACTTTTTAGGGATTGTTCAAGCTCACAACACTGTACAGCACACAATTCTCCCTCTGGGAAAAGGATGAAAGCATGAACAAGTCATATATGACAGATAATGTTGCTAAGTGCTCAAGTGGAAGGCACTCAGATACTGTGACACTGACAGCAGAAGGACTTATATAGAATTCAGTAACAATTCCAAGCCTCAGGACATTTGACTATGCTATATACATGAGTTTTCAAGTAGCTTGACCACAGGTGTTACAGCTATTTAAGTGTCTCTGAATAAAAGGAATGGGAAATAGAGAGGATGGCCCTGCCAGTCCATTAAAAAAGACCCATATATGTGATAAATAAGAAAGGCGGGATTTTTTCCTGATTTAAACAAACTTGAAATGATTTGACATATTTCATCCTCGAAATGGCAAAGAGAACCCAAAGGGGAAGGAAAACCAAAAGGAAAATCTGTCTTCCAACCTTGCCCGTATCCTGACCATTTAGGCTGCCAATCATGTACTCCTTCCTCAGGCAAAACCCTCATTGACTTCAGTAGGAGTTGTGTGGCAGTCAGCACTTCCGAAAATAAACCTAAGACCTTCCCCACATGTAGTGTGGCAAGCTGGGTTGTAAGTCTACAGTGCACTACCCTGTATGCACTTATTGGTTGTGCGGTACCACACTCTAAAACTACCGTTTCAACAGTTGGTCAAAGCACCTAGAGAACCTTTTGTGTCTGAGGGCGGGAACCACATAGACAGTTAATGTGTGGCAGGCTAGTGCGTGGAAGACTTACAGTCCAGCTTGCTGCACAAGTGTCCATGTGGACAAGCCTGAAGATATTTCAAGTTGGCCACCCAATACTGGTGACCACTTTTGAAAATTTTTCTTATGTGACGTGACCTTGGTGCTAGAGTGAGTTGGGAATCTGGGGGGTGGGTTGGGAATCTAGTCCCACAATGTCCCATTACCTGCTCAAGCCACTAACCTATGGTGCCTGACAGATGTCTCTTTCAACACACAGTCGTGTGGATACCACTTCAGTGTAGCTTGCTCCAATCTTATCTTATCTGAAACTCCAAAAGAAAGATGCCACTTGTGACTAAGAAAGAAAAAGTGGTTAAATGTTTTATTTCTGCTATTTGCAATGTTACATATGTTCATGCATGTAGTGCAAATTTGCTACATGTTTTTGGGTTTTATAATCTACTAATGGTACTTAAACACTAAAATTTTGAACAGAAGTCCCTTTACCAGCTTTGCACTAAAAAATGAATTCAAACAACCCTTCTGTGGAGCATTTTCATGATCATGTTGTACATTGAAGACTGTCCAAAAGAGTTCCTTTCACCCACTGTAGGAATTTCTCATTCACCCTTCACAATTGTGCAAACCACCCCCCCAACATACCTGTAAAACTTAACAGACTCAGTCATTAACAACCTCAAAAGACTGTTTTTTCCTTCATATTACATGATCCAATACCTAAGCATGATAGCAGAGGCAGCAGTAACAAACGTTATTTACCACACATCTTACTCTGTTTCAGTCCACAATGATTATCCAATCAGAAAGGGTTCATTTATTAGTCAAAACAAAAATAGATCTGGGAAGCTTGGGGTGGAGGAGGCGGGTGATGAAAAACAATGTCCTAATTATGAAACACTGGGCCAATTTTTACACAAGACTTCATTTGTGAAACAAAGATGTCTTTTGTTGCCTGACATTCCAGTTTAAAAAGCAAAGCCTTTGTAACTAATGTCATTTGCTCTTAGAGAACAATACACTTCTCAGTTTTGGGAGTAACTAAGGTCTGGTTTACACATAGTTTTTGAACAGGTATAACTATTTGGGGAGGAGCACAATTTTTTCTATAACCAAAATAGTTAAATTAGTACAACCCCTTGAATATACATAGTTATATTGGTATAAAGGTGTCTTAACCAAGTGTAGCTTATACTCCTTCATCTGGTATCAGGTATATCAGAGTGAAACACCTTTATACTGATATGGATACAATTACACAAGGAGGACTGTAGTATTGTAGTTGTACCAATGTAGATTTTGTGTTATGATTTTAGTGTCATAACTGCAATAATAAGGAATGAAACTATAGTGGTACATTTAAAGCAGTATTATTTATTCCTGGGGGAAATCTGCATCAAAAAATTAAAAATTCTGGACACTATTTTAAAATTCTGCACATTTTATTTCTCACCATTACTTATTATTCTGGTAATTTATTTGAAAATATCTTGAGGCAACTGAACACATCTAACATTTAACCAATTTTTTTCCCTATTCTGGCTTGTGTTCCTTTTCCCTTGTTAATAATGTGTTACATAGCTGGTCACAATTAAATCTTTATAGCTAAGACAGAAGCAAAGAGCTATTAAATACCTCAGCCTTCTTGATGCCATCCACTGTTAGCTAATTTTTATATACACACACATATTTATGGAAATTCTCATTCTTCTCTCATGTATGTATGTGAACATACACACACATAGAGAGTACACTTATAAAGTTTGCTGATGATACCAAGCTGGGAGGGGTTGTGAGTACTTTGGAGTATAGGACCAAAATTCAAAATGATTTCGACAAACTGGTGAAATGGTCTGAGGTAAACAGAATGAAATTCATTTAAAAAGAAGTGTAAAGCACTCCACTTAGAAAAGAACAAAGCACTGCACACATACAAAATGGGCAATGACTGCCTAGGAAGTACTGCAGAAAGAGATCTGGGTGTCACAGTGGATCACAAGCTAAATGTGTCAACAGTTTAATGCTGTTACAAAAAAAGAAAACACCATTCTGTGATGTATTAACAAGAGTACTGTAAGTAAGGCACAAGAAGTAATTCTTCCACTCTGCTTCTCCACAATTACGCCTCAACTGGAGTAGTGTGTCCAGTTCGGGGCATCTTGTTTCAGGAAAAACGTGGACAAATTGGAGAAAGTCCAGAGAAGAGTAACACAAATGATTAGAGGTATGGAACACTTGACTCATGAGGGACAATTGAATGAGGTGGGTTTGTTTAGTCTGAAAAAGAGGAGACTGAGAGGGGACATGATAACAGTTTTCAAGTGTGTAAGAGACTGCCACAAAGATGAGGGAGAAAAACTGTTCTCCTTAACTGCCATTGATAGGACAAGAAGCACTGAACTTCAGTTACAAGGGAGGTTTAGGTTGGACATCAGGAAAAAATTCCTAATGATCAGCATGATTAACCACTGGAAAAGATTGCCTAGGTAGGTTGTGGAATCTCCATCACTGGAAGTGTTTAAGAGCAGGTTAGAAAAACACCTGTTAGAGATGGTTTAAGAGGGTGCATGGTCCTACCACGAGTGCAGGGGAGTGGACCTGATGACCTCTCATGGTCCCTTCCAGTTTCTATGGTTAAGTATATCTCTAACAGTAGAGACAAAAAACAATAGATTCCTTACTAGGCATATTAATAAAGAACTTCAAGTAATAATTCAAGTAAACTACCATACAGAAATGTATCTCCCATAGGTAGCAAGGAGCTGTGGCTGCCCTCAGGGCCTGGGCCTGAGGAAAGGCCTGAACACCCTCCCTGGTCAGACTGGGGAACTGCAGGGGCCAGGCCCCAAAAGCAGAGGGGCGGGGCCTGGCCAAGAATGGAAAGTATAAAAGCCCAGTCTGGCAGCTCAGTTGGTACTGAGCTGCTGAAGAGGAAGGATGTGCCTGCCTGGAGGCAGCAAGCCACAGGAGACCAGGCCCAGACCCAATGGGTGACCCTGTCCTCCCCAGTTGGACAGCTCTACGGCCCACCCAGCCTCCCTGAGATTAGTGACTGGAGGGGAAGCCTGAGGCTGTGGACTGGGGAGGGTGCTCCAAGGCTCACCAGATACGCAACTGGCTGCCCTGCACTGAGGCTGACCCAGAGCTAGGGGAAGTGGAGGACGCCGAGACCTACAGCCCCTTCATCTTAGAGGAGCTTCCATCAGCTGAGAAGGAGCCACCAGTGGTGTACAGACTCCAGGACCTGGAAGAGTTGCCCCTCGCCAATGAGTCAGAGGAATTCCTGAACATGCCACTCATATAGAGGGTTTCAGCAGGATCCCATAGGCTGTCTTACCCAGGAGACACGGAGATGGGCTATCCTTTGTGAAACCATGCACCTGGGCCCGGCGTGGAAGGAAGAGACCCAGGGGGAGCAGATTTCTGTGTGACTGCTCATGCCAGTGCCTTATGACAAGAGCCATACTGGCCCAGTGACTGGACTTACTGTCACTGGTAGGGCCCTGGGCTGTGACGCAGTGGAGACGGGTGGGCCTATGTCCCCCTCCTTTTGGGACCATTGACTCTGGGCTTGCCTGCCCCACCTAGGGGGCCGAGGCCATTGACTTGGGACTAAGACCCAAAGTGTCACCCAGAGAGGAATTAAGTGTGGGACAGATGAAGTTCCCACTGCCTGGAGAGGGACCACACCAGATGAATTCCCCAGAAGACCCAGCCAGAGACATCCTCCAGGCAGATTGGGTACCCCCAATGCTTACACCTTACCCTTCAGAAGCAGTGCAAAGGCTTGGGGAAGTCAGGGGTAATGGTGGAGCTCAAGGATACAGAAGTAATAGCTGGGAATGAGCCTGGAGAGTAGTTACGGTGGGAGATGTATGGAAAAGGGTTGGTTGAGGTTTTTTGGGTGGGTATGTGAGGTGGGGGTGTTGTTCAGAGAGTTGAAGAGGCTTCCCTATGCAGATCTCGGCTGACCCCTAGCCTTTCCAGTTCAGTCAGACACAAATGTCTGTGTTTCCCTACATCTCATCTTCCCAGTACCAGGTGTCCTTGCACTCCATTCAGCCATCCCTCCTCCCCCTGTCCTCATGTGGCCCTGCACCAGAACTCAGCCTCCTCTCATAATGAGGCCCTGCACCCCCTTCCCATTCTGGGCCTGCTGGCCTCTCTTCTGGTGCCACAGCAGCCCCTGGATGGGTGAAAGATATAACTGTTGTGCCTCTCCAGCAGAATGTATTTTCCATGGGGGAAAAAAAAAATCTGCATAGGACATGAATTCTTGAAATGCACAGAGGTGGAAACATTTCCCTAGAACAGGGGTTCCCAACCTTTTCAAGATTGTGGGCCCCTTTTAACATAAAAAATTTTTGAGGACCCTGCCTAGTCTCTCCACAGGCGGGGAGAGGTGCGCCCACTTCCGGGATCCGGCTGCAGGAGAGGAGCAGCACCGCCGCCACCAAGATCCGGCCCGTGACATGGAGTGGCGGCACCTCTGCTGGGTTCTAGCCCCAGCTGGGGAACAGTGCTGCTGCCCAGATCCAGCCCAGCTAGGGAGCAGCACTGCCCCCATGATCCAACCCTGGCGGGCAGCAGTGTTGCGACCACTGAGATCCAGTCCCTACTGCCGAACAACAGGTTCCCTGCCAGTTTCCAGCCGTGTTGGGAAGCAGTGCCGCCACTGAGATCTGGCCCCCACCAGGGAGCAGCAGCATGCCCACTGGGTTCCAGCCCTGGCTGGGGAGCAGTGCTGCAGCCAAGCTGTGGCCCCCACCAGGGAATGGAGGCGCCCCCAAAGGGTTCTGGTCCTGGCTGCGGAGCAACCTTTGCCTCCATGATCCAGCCTGCCTGGGGAGCAGTGCCACAGCCATGATCTGGCCCCAGTGGAGGAGCAGCCCTTCACCTTCATCATTTGGCCTCCCTGACCCCCCCCCCGGCATCAGTCTCCCATTGGCTCCCACTAGCCTTCTGTCCTCCTACAGGGCCCCCACCAGCTGCACACTCCAATGCCTCTTACCCCTCCTCCGCTAGAAGCCTAGTCACCCCCCTTCCCTTTGCCCAGACATACCTATAGGGCAGTCGGCAGCAGCAGAGACAAACTGCTTCTGCACCAGGCCCTATGCAGCCCATGTGCTTGGGCTGCATGTCCGTGGACCACAGGTTGGGAACCACTGCCCTGGAAGTAACAACTCAGTGAGTAGTCAAAGCCTGGGTATCTCAAGTGAAAATCTGAAAAATAAAATCAGAGCACTATTCCGAGGAAGCCTTATTGCTAATAACCTGTATACATATTTTTAGAAGAATGGGAGTGGGAGGAAATGTACTAACATGGTTTCCAAAATTGGTTAACCTTGTATTGCTCAGTCAAGTGAAAACAAATGAAGTAAGCAGAAAAATTCTGAAGTAAATGAAACAGCAGACAACCCTGCTTATTTTCCTGTAAAAATCACAGGAGATTTAACTCCATTTACTCACACATCTCCTTTTAGGATGGTGTAGAGTACTTATCCACATAAGGAATTGGAATCCAATGTCCATATGAGACAGGACTTTAAACACAAAGTTTGAGTCTGTTTTCTCAAAAGCTTTGTGTATACCAAGTGATAATGAAAGATCTGGAGCTATGAAAACACTCTGTAATATGGCAACACCTGTTTAATTAAAGAGGTTCATTGATTGTATTATGTACAATGTTTTTTTAAACAACAAAACAAGCTCATTGCTGTGATGATTACCATTTTGTTTCTGATGTTTATATTGCAGTAATTTGTAAACCCAATAAAATGTCCTGAATAAACAGTTATTTTTATAAAATGAAAAAAGAACTCAGTTAAGACAGGAAACTTGTCATAGTTATGTCACTTAAATTACAGCCTTCCACAAAATTTTAGATTTATTATGATTTTAACTTCACAACTGCAAAATCAGCGATGAAATAAGGAAGAAGCAATTCACCCCCACTTGCTCTGCTTGTCTCCATTCACTAAGTCAAAAAGTGTTTTCTTCAGAAGAGCTAAAACCAACATGAAAAAGCAGTTTATTTCTTTAAAAAAAATAACAAAAACAAAACCAAAATGGTTGTGTGATTTACTCCCTTAAAAATAATAACCAAGGTCTGTCAAAATGTCTGAGCTAGCAGCTTCCCTTCATTAAATCTAATTGCTACGCAATACCACTTTCAATTGATGCATGTGAAGGGACATAATTTTATGTCGATGCTGTGAGCCTCC
Source organism: Podocnemis expansa (assembly GCA_007922195.1). NCBI lineage: Eukaryota > Metazoa > Chordata > Testudines > Podocnemididae > Podocnemis > Podocnemis expansa. The sequence goes on along the minus strand of ML682021.1, from coordinate 261,897 downwards.
AACCAGCCTACAACAGAAGGCTGATTCCCCTTTATCTATTTACACTCCTCTTTGGAATGTAAAAACTGTTGGTTGATAACATCCGCTTCCCAGTACAATTGAGACTGAATTCCACACTAGTGACAAATGAATATAACTTTCCTACACACTTTGAATAATAAGAGGCCAACATTCTTTGCTGGTACCTGGCCAAAGCCAGCACTTTGAGATTGTCCTCCAGCTGCAGGTTGACAGTTCACACACTGACAGGTAAATAGATTAGATAGAAACGTTTTTATTTAAATACAGATCTTTGCAAGCATCAGGGTGCTGAACAGAATATATATATTGCATAGTCCCAGAGAAAACAAAACTGTTAGCACAGAAATATGCTGTCCTTTAAAACAATATTAATATAGTTATATTAAAATGTATGTACGTATATATTAAAGAAGCCTTAAAGTTGCACTAATGAGAACTCAGAAGGAAAAGCAGATGTTGTCATTTTACCTCTGCACTTTTGAGCATACCAATTATGATAAAACCCATTTTTAAGAAAGTCTCTCAGCAGATGCTTATATCCCATTGAAGCACATTTGTAAGCTTCCTTCCTACAGAGATGCTGAATTGGAATCATAATCTTAACTGTATGATCATATATTATTCCTCAGTTATCACCATAAATAGTTATTACATGCTGATAAGCATCTTCTAGCAGTGTGCATTGTTCTGTGTAAGCAAGATAAATCTAATTCACAAAAGGAGCTTCTATAAAAAGTACACAGTAAAATTATATTTCCACAACAAACTGCACATGAAAACAAAAAGTATTATTGAAATTTGGCAGATATTTTATATAGAGAGAATCACCACAGCCTCTTTAAGTGAAATTGTTTCATGAATTTCACTTAAAGAGGCAGTGTTGATTCTATCTAATCTATATATGGCCATCACTGAAAGACTCAGAATCTTTAAAGAATTTAAAGCACCTCTGTGAGGTAAATGATCTCAGTTTTACAGATGGGGATCTGGGCTACTGGATAGATTAAGGATTTGTCTTTACTAGAATACTTTACCAGACAAAGGTCTGCCAGCATCCTTTCTGAGGCTATGCAACAGAGTTAAACAATTAGAGCACAGTGGTTGCTTCTATGTGGCCAGGCACGGGTGACAGGATGCTTGAGGACTGCTTATGCCAGTAAAGGTACTTCAGGATCCACAGAGGCCTTGTACCAGTGTAATTGCCACAGCTGAGGACTTGCATTGTTTGGGGAACTGGGTTAACTTCACTGGTAAAATTTTCAGATTTTGTTGATAGTCCTCAAAAAGAAGTTGATAAGTGTAAAGTTGATCAACAGCAAGTTTCACTGGTAACTTTGTGTTGTAGACCAGGTCTAAATGCCTTGCACAAAAGTTCAAAGACAGATGGTGTAGTATGTGCTAGGAATTTAACCCAATACTTGAGTCTCAGCCCAGTACTCCAGCCACAGAATGTGGCATACTTCCTACCCTTATTGAAAAGAAACTGGAAAAGCACATAGACTACCAAGTTCCAAAGGGGTAGCTGTGTTAGTTTAGGTAGGCAAAATGAACAAGGAGTCCTGTGGCACTGAAAGACTAACAAATTTATTTAACAAAAAAAACTCATACAATAAATAAATTTGTTAGTCTTTCAGTGCCACAGGAGTCCTTGTTTGTTTTACACAGATTATATAATTATTATTATGAAAGTTATGAAAGAAAAAATCACACTAAAAGTCTAATTATTGAAGATGTACAAAGCAATTCATGCAAATATAAAAAAGAAATATTAGGGCACTGGCATTGCCATAAGGTTGTATAAAATATTGTTATGTTATTTAAGAAATAATATCTTGTCACATCCCTAAAGAATGTATCATTATGCACAAAGGAATAGTTCAGGTTTTCTGTGTCATTTGAGTGCTTAACTGTACAAACATAGGCCCTGACCTAATAATTTATTACATGGGGGACCACCCCTGTATGAGCACGGAATCCACTGCAAGATCAGAACCTTAATGATCTCTGCAGATTTTTTTTAATGTAGTTTCCTATGTCATTATTTGTGGTGTGGACTCAGGGATGGGATAGTTAAGAGAACAGAATACCCCAGCCCCCACATCAGATGCATTTTATCGGGAGAAATGAAACAAATATGGGAGGTGAGAAAGGAACAGGAAATTGCAAAATTTTGTAAAAGTCTGAAAGCATTTGCCATTTGATCATTTTTCCATAATGGTTCCAAAAGATTTTTCTGTAGAAATATTTGTTTTAATTTATAATTTTTTCTAAAATAATCCTATCATGTGACAAAGTTGACCAATCAAAATTGGCAGTACAAATCTATGACATAATAAAGCAAAAAAAAATTTTGCATGAACTTATTTCAAATTTGACAAAACAATTTGGAAAAAAAGGACCATTTTGAACATGTTAGAAGCTTTTTTTAAATGCTGTTTTTAAATAAAAAAAAGACTAGTTCTACTGATATTTATCTTTGAGATGGAGAACCTTAAGTTTGCTCTGTCAGTTATATGAATGCTAACAATACAGTTTTTCATAGTATAATGCAGTGTTTCCCAACCAGTGTGCTATCACATACAGGCATACCATCAGGCCTGAACAGGCATGCCACAATTTTTTGAAAAATTACTCAAAAAGCTCTGGATTGGCTTTATTGGCTCATAAATATTCATGGATTCATTTGGAAACTATATGGTCAAATTGATTAAAGGTAACAAGGTGTGCCACAGCAGAGAAACTATTGGGAACCACTGGTATAATGAGATAACCATTCTAAGTTTTTAAGGTGCAGCTTGACAAATATCTGGCTGTGATGATTTAGGTAGGGTTGGTCCTACTTTAAGCAGGAGGCTGAACTAGATGACATCCTGAGGACCCTTCCAACCCTAAACTTCTAAGATTCCATGATTCTATGAACCCGCACTCATCCTTCTGACAAATGGGTATCTATCATGTATGAGCAAGTACCTGGCAAATCCTATCTTCGCTGTGAACTGGGCTACATGCTAGAAAGAGTCCACAGATTTGTCTGCAAGCTAATGTACACCCGATTACTTCTGGATCACTGTTAACTGCAATTCCAACACACCAGACTCTGGCTAGTGTGCAATGCCCCTCAGCTCAGACTACAGGTGTGTGAATAGCAGTGCACTACAAAGTGCTGAACTGTAGCTCCCCCATGTGGACACTGTGGGCAGGTACTGAAAGGCTTTCACACACACTAATGTAATCCTGGTTAAAGAGGGCTACGTTAGTGCCCTCAGTGTTCACATGGGAGAGGAACAGCACAGTACTTTACTGCAAATTGCTCATCATGCCCCTGTAGTCTGAACTACAGGGCAGTGTAGATGAGTGGTTTTCAACTGATGTGCCATGAGAATTGTCCAAGTGTGCTGTGAAATTTTGTACAAAGCTAATGAAAAATCAATGTAAAGCAAACATTGTTTCACCTTAAAAAATATTCTATCCAAGCAAAATTATAACTTGTAAAACTTGCAAAAATTTATCATCAAATTAAAAGCGTGGTATAAGTCTTTCAGTTCTAAAACATGACCATTTTAAAAGCAGGTAGTCAAAGAGCAAAATTGAAATGACATTTTTTTTTCTGGTGGATTTGAAATATTAATTCATTTGATCCTTCTTTAGCTTGTTATATGGACCATGTTGCAAACCTTTCTAGTAAGACAATAACCATAGTAAATGTAAGTAAATGTGACATTTAAGAGCAATCAATTCAGCTGAAAAAACTGGGTGTGCCGTGGAGTTGTTTGTCTCATTGAAGTATGCCGTGTTACTGAAAAGGCTGGGAACCACTGGTGTAGATAACCCCGCAGAATGAGTGAGCAACAGAATCAGACAGACACAGAACATGTCCCTGTGGCATAAAATTGTATCATGCGATTTGGTGTCAAAGGGTCACTGCCATTGGAAGAGGTGGCACCACCTCCTCCTCAGAAGCAGCAGAGTAGCGAAAGATGAATTTGTCATTGGCTGCTCTGTGCCAAAAAGAAATAGTGAAGATTCCAACTGCATTTTCCAAGGAAGGGCTAAAGATTTCACCCATCCGATGCCCACCAATGTATATGTGCATAGATTCCACCACTGGAGGAGAAACACAGATGCATTCACTCACTGCTGTTTTCCCAAGGGAAATGTCACTACAAGGTTGCTTCTGAGAGGAGTTAAAAGATGGAGAGTTGATTTCTCACACCCTACGGCCAGGGTTCCCTGTAAGTTGCACAGTAGCACAGTCCCTGCCACTGACCCATGCAGAGTCTTCCAGCTGGCTAAGAGCTTCCCTGGAGCTGGGAGTTTTTAAAACTCTCACTAGGAGAAGCTCTGACTGAGCATGCTCAGAACCTCTGAACATGCTCATTCAGTTTGTCCTCTGGGCTGGAAGAGCAGCCGGTGGCCAGAGAAGGGTGCCAAGGGCTGGGGGGAAGACAGGGTCGAGCCTGCTGGGGGGTGACCAGGAGAGCGGGGGTGGTGGTGGGTGGATTAGGGTGAGAGGATGGGATTGGGCCAGCTGGAGGCTGAGCAGCGGGGTGGGATCGGGCCAACTGGGAGAACAGAGGGGGCAGGTTAGGGATTGGGCAGGCTGGGGAGGGATTATCTTTAAAAACTGCCATGCAGCGAGCACCATAAGTCACTCAGCTGCGTCAGCGGCTTTGAGGAAACAATGCCTAGGGCTTAGAAGTGAGGGAAGGTACTTTCCTCTTGTCAAGGAAGAATGGCACATCTTCCTGACAACTCCTTTGTCCTGATGACCGCAGTGCTTGAAGGACACATGCTATAAACTGGTGATCATCCATTATTTTCTTTCTTTTATTCCTACCACATGAAGCCAATAACTCTACTGTAAATCTCTTCTGAAGGATAGCACTCCTGGTAGCATAATGCATCAAAATTTCATGCTGGAGAAGAGCTTGACACTAACTAAGAAGGAAAAACACTACTTAATCATCATCCCTCCTTCCTGCAGCAACCTAGAAGTTCCACAGAGATCTCTATCTAGGTACTGAGCGTGACCTTGCATAGTTTAGTCAATTACTGTTTGGGGTTCTCCTTTGCTGCGGGGCCTTTAAACTAATTTTAAAACCACATCAATATTTTCAGTCAGCTGAATTTCAGGTTGTCATTCCCAGTTTTAGTTTTCTATCATTTGTCTGCATTATGAACTGTAACGTATAGTAGTCTGTCTTATTTTATGGGTACTGCTGCCATTATCAGAAATCCCAGAATGATGCTAGCACACAAACCTACAAATCAGTCCCTCCAAAGCAGGGGTAAGAGCTCACTCTGTTTTGAGTAGTCTCTTATTATATGCGTTAGCTATTTACGCTAAACCACCCGTACCACCATATATTAGCTATGACACTCCGCATACCTTTCCCATACCTTAAGGAGAGCTGTGTGATGTTCAAAGCTTGTCTCTCTCACCAACAGAAGTTGGCCCAAAAGCTACTACTTCACCACCTTTTCTCTCTAATATTCTGGGACAGATATGACTACAACTACATTTCATTCATCTCAGCCAGGTGTTAACTAGTAAACCTAATGCTGGCACTTAAAACGTCAACATTAACTATACCTCTGAACCTTTTAGAAGGCTTCAGCATTGATTAATAGTGAAACCTCTATAACTTATAAAAAAATGCTGGAGTCCTGTGGCACCTTATAGACTAACAGATTTCTTCAGGCATAAGCTTTCATGGGATCCAATCCACACTGTCAGATGCGCATCTGATGAAGCGGGTTGGAGCCCATGAAAGCTTATGCCCAAAGAAATCTGTTAGTCTATACAGTGCCACGTGACTCATCATTTTTGCTCTACACATACTAATATGACTACCCCCTAGACATTTCTATAACTTATAGTCTTTAAATAACGATCTGAGGATATAAGAAATTCTGTCAGAGTTTAGTCATCTATTATAGGAGTGGGTGGGTGAGGTTCTGTGGCCTGCAATGTACAGGAGATTAGACTAATTAATCACAATGGTACTTTGTGACCTTAAAGTCTATGAGTCACTCTTGGTGTGTGAGAAGAGCTTGGAATTCAGTGTGGACACCTACCTTTTCTCCCCTCCCTCCCAATCAAACTATGGAACAGGGCCAAGAATAGTTCTAATCTGGGGCTGTTCTTTCTTACTCTGCAGTCATGCTTGAATGAGAACAGAACACAAAGAATGCATTTATGGGCTTTGTTTCAGGATCCTGTAGTCTCTCTCTTTCCCACTTATAAATTATTCTCTCCAAACAACCATCCACTGCAGTTAACACAGTAGTGCAACATATTATGAAATGAATATTTTAAGAGCTGCAAAAATAAATTATGTGGGAACTGAAAGAGTCAGTTTGAGTCCAAGGCTCAATAACAAAGAAGCTAAAATTGGACACAGAAAAATATAAATCAACACTGATAATGACAACTCCCAAAACCACAATATTGGAGTAATGGAAATCAATGGAGACCCTAGGTAATGCTCTAGTTTTTGACAGATACCTAAATATAGGAAAGTGGATTCTGCCTCTTCCACTAACCTACAAAAAGAAGGGAACTGGATTTGATAATTAGGTATCTCTGAGAAGCACCTGATTCACTCTGAGAAGCACCATGTCTTGATCCAAAGCCCCCTGAAATCAGCGGAAATGTTTAAGTGATTTAGATTAAGGCCTCAAAACACATTGGTAGAGCCCTGCGAATCTTCTGATATCCACAGATATCCACCTTATATCCGCATCCACAGATACAACATGGATATCCATGGATCATTTCTTGTGGATGCAGATTGGATACTGATTCACATATTTTTATCTGCACAGAGCTAGAGCCCCAATGTTCCCTCTAAGCTGATGATGCAGCTGAGCAAGTTATCATATTTACTGAGCAACAATTTATGAGGCCTGGGCAACAGTTTTTTGGTGCTGAAAGTATCAGCTTGCCTAAGTATCTTCATTCAAAAGTAATTCATAGAGGTCTTTTCATTCAAACTTCAATAAAAATGTTAAACTGATGTACTGTACTTTTAGTAATTTACTAAACACATGTGAGACAATGAAACTTGCTGCCTGTCTAGCCTCTACCATCACCTACACCTCTCAGTTTTTGTTGCCTGTCTTTCTCAGATTTCCAGAATACATATATAGACAAAGTGGGATTTTCTCCCACAAAAGCTCATGCAAAAAATAAATCTCTTAGTCTTTAAGTGCCACAAGACTCCTTGCTTTTTTTGCTTTACTAGACATATTCCAAAGGGGCAGCCGTGTTAAAGTCCCTGTTATGCTGGCCAACTGGGGTAAAACGGATTCAAAGTGGATCAGGCCCTAAATGTCCAAAACGTAGATTGAAATTAAGTAGGTAGCTTCACATTTGATCATGAGACTGACATGTTATGGGGATCACTGTTCCCTCTAAGGCACGCGGCAGCGCGGCCGCGCGCTTAAAAAAATCCTGCCGCGCAGGATTTTCCTGCCCCCGCGCATGGGCAGTTCAGGGTGGCAGCGTGGCCAAGGGGAGACGCGCCGGAGTGCTGTGTCCGAGCATGAGCCTCAGCCCAGCCCCTCAGCCGGAGGAAGGGAGGGTCTGGGGGCTCGGGTCAGCCCTGCCACTCCTCCCTCCCCTCCCCTCCCTTCCCCGGAGCCTGTGGAGGCTCCGCCTCTTCCAGCCGGGGCCTGGCCGTTCGCGTGGCCAGCCCCAGCCCCAGCCTCCAGCCCGGGGTCCTCCTTGCCGGTCAGCACCGTGGCCTCCTGCCCCCTGCCCGGCTCTTTGGCCAGTAAAGAGGGCTGGGGGAGGGGTTGGGTTGGTCAGGCAGCTGGCACGGAAAGTGTGGGGGCAGGGAGGGTGTATGGGGAAGGTGGAGAAGGGGTCAGGATGGTGGGCTGGGGAGGGCTTGGGGGGGCTGAAAGAGAAGATGGGGAGCTGGGGGGTGGGGTTTAGGAGGGCTGGAATGGGGGCAGGGAGCTCAGGGAGTCGGAATTGGGGCAATTCTTCAGCTTTTTAAACAAGAGGCATGGCAAAAAGTAAGTGCCATTCATATCCTGAAGTTTGAAACTCCTCAAGTGGGAAACAGGGAGTGCATAGTGCCAAAATGTCCCTTCTGTAACTAGATAAAGCTGTGGAGGTGAAAAATCTAAAAATCAGTTGTATATTTCCTGAAAGCTAGTGTGGATGTTACTTAAGTGGAGTGACTGAACAGTGAGAGTGTTTGAGCATGCTAACCCCGTGCTTTCAAAGAACCTGGAAGATGTTTTCTCCAGAATCCTGTAAATTACAACAATTCATTACAAAACAAACAAGGAGTCCTGTGGTGCTTAAAGACTATCAATATATTGGTTGCATGAGCTTTCATGGGAGAAAACCTCATTTCATCAGATGCTTTGAAGAACAATTCACAGAAATCTTAGAGATGTAATAGAGATATCAGATAAGTACTTGTTTTAAATATAGTAACAGCCAAAAGACTGGGAATCAAAGGAGCCATGAGATTATTCTCTTCACTATGCACCCTAATCTGTCCATCAGAAGAAATCATAATGCATTAAAGGGATGTGGTATTTTGGTAGAGATTTTCTCTTAAATATAGCCCCAAAATGATGGGGCAGGTAAAGATACAAGGGACTGAAAATAGGCTTTTAAGAAATACTGTAGCCTTATCTTAAAGCAGCTAGAAGCCCATTGTTTTGATTTCAGCTGTGTTTAGCATCCTTCTTGTAGCAGCATTTTCCTGAAAAGAGATGCCTGGAATCTTTTTTTGATTTTGAAAATTTCAATAGAATTTACCCCTCTGGGACCATCAAGACATCTTAAATGCTGCCAATTTCCAAAGGGGTAGTGTGGGGGACAAATTAATCAGGGCTCTCAACCTGGAAAGAGAGACCACCGATCCTCCCCAGTGATGAAGGCCCGTTCCCAGCTGAGACTCAAATTAGCAGAGAACGAGGTGTGGTTCAGGATTTATTATTCAGCTGAATAACAAAAGGAACTGCATCAGAGGGCAGCAAAGAAGTGCTAGCCCCTCTGAGCAGGCCCCCCCAACAACTCGAGTGCAAGAGAGAGCCCCGAGGGGCAGCATCACAACACTTTTATCCAGTACAGTATGATAATGCTATGATAATGCTTACATGATTGACAAGGTTTTAGAGACCCTTATATGGTTACATTAACATTATTAAATACATATTAATGATTAAAGAATGCATATAATTATCCCCGCCTCTGTTTACTGTTGACATCATTTGCATTATCCTGGGCAGCCGCAGTACCTGCAAACTCATTAATTTCTGCCTAGAGATGCTGACCTTACATTCTTGTGAGGCTATGGTGCCAAGAAGGGTGAGCAGGAGATAGGAGGCAATACTCCCTTTTCAGTTAGAACAAAGACGGACAGTCTAGCTTACATTCCTTGTCCAGATGGTCAGGAGAAAAAGCATGAGAAAGGGGAGATAACACACTTTAACTATCAACTCTAGGCCGCTTGTTAAAGAAACTTAGATACATGACTTGCCAGAGAAACAACCCCACTACCATAGCAACCCACAGCTCCAACGAGGCCTACACTTCAGCACCTTTCTCACTGTTCTACAGAAGAGATTACATATAATTTTTCTTACAGTAGCCATGTTAGTCCATTCCAGGAAAACAAAACAAAACAAGGAGTCTCCCACGAAAGCTCATGCGAAAAATAAATCTTAGTCTTTAAGTGCCACACGACTCCTTGTGTATTTTAAATGCTGTCAGTGATAATTAGCTGGCTTCCCTGTGAACTGTAACTCTGCATGTAGAACACAGGAGATGAGGGTATTAGGCAGAATTGTGACACCTAGGATCCTGATTGAATATAACTTTGGTCTTGGGTTGTTTGAAACCCATGGATTAGTTTCTTTTGATTGTATAGCAATTTGGGTAAATTTTAAATAAATTGGGTGATTTTAGTAATAAAAAACTTTAAATAATTTATATTAACTTTTCATTGGTCTAGATTTTTCAATAATTTTTGTTGCACGAGTTTGCACACAAATTTTATTCAGAAAAAGTTTTGCACACGGGTTGAAAATTTTGCACACAAGCCGCCAAACCTTAGAGGGAACATTGATGGGGATTGTATTTAATATCTAGCTATCAACCTTAAAAATACAGCTATTCTGCCCTTAGTAAACATATTAAATTACCATGCATTGCAAATCACAATCACAAGGTAGCAACTGCTTCCCAGATTCCCTCGGGGCAACACCTTAAGTAAAGTTATCTGAGAAATTCAAAACTTTTAAAGGTGGCAAAGGCAGAAAACATTTTTCAAGATAGTTTCTCACAGCATCACATCTCTGTAACCAAGGCCATCTTTTGTGCCTAAAGAATTTGCATCAAATAGAGCTAGGTTAGAGTCTGTTACATTATCATGCCCAATCATACCTCTCAAAAGCTAAATATGGGACAACAATCCCCTAAGTGAATGGCAAAAAATTGATTAGGCATACAGGAAACTTTAAAACACTGTGAGTATCTTCCTTTAATATAAAGTGTCTCTAACATCTCGGTTTTGGCGTTTATGGGGTTTTTTTAATCCAAATCATTTTCAACAATAAAAGGGAGGCTATAATTAGTATGCCTGGAGTGTAAATACTCTCAGAATTAAAATAAGCAAAATGAGGTACAATTGAGATGTGTGTGTCTGGTAGTGGAATATAATAAAGGTTGTTTAATAATTTTTAATTTTTGACAGGTAAAGCAAACCTTATCAAAGCTGCAAGAAACAAGAGCATAAATGGATTTGTGAAAGAAAATTATTTTTCTAATACATTTTTGGGGAAATAGAAATACAAAGTCTCTTTTTTAAAAATTATTGCACCACTGGCAACATTTTTTTCCTTCTGCCTTAAATGACTTTTTCTCCTTTCAGTTTTTCATTTCATTTTCCTAATCATTAGGGTTTCTTTCCTTCCATCACAGGAGTCTATACAAAGTTACATTGTAAAGCCCCACCTTGACAAACTGATTGCATCAGAATCTCTCACAGAAAAGAAAATAAATCTAATTAACCCAACTTGTTTTTGCTTATTTTAAAGGATCGCTTTTCTTTCAGGAGCCTTTTAGCAAGTGACAAGCAAAGCATTCACCCTCGATAGAGATGCTAAATGGCTCTATACAATTTTGCTTGGGTCTTTCAAGTCCTAAGTCCTCCACCAGCTCCAGCCTGGCTCCTTTGCCTGCAGCCCAGCTCCCATCCCCTGCCCCCACAGAGAACCATATGTCCCTGTGGCCACTACATGGCTGCCTCTGGGAGCCCCACGATTTAGCCCTGCCATCTCTCAGTGTCCCCCCTCTTGCCCAGGCTCAGGGCTGCTTACCTGCTGGGGCCCACAAAGGCCTCAAAGCTGCCACCATCTCTGCACAAGTAGCCTGGTGCAGAGGAGAGGGAGAGATTTAAATTTCCCTCCCCCTCTGCTCCTTCCCTGGCTATGTGCAGCAGGGGGGAGTGACCGTCAGCTCTCACTGCTCCAGCAGGCAGCACAGGCTGGTAATGTTAAGACCAGTTACCTGGCAAGTTTTGTAACCTTGGCTGTACCTTGGCTGTACTGCACATGCTCAGATCTGGTGGGCATGCTCAGTAAAGTTCCCTGTAGCTTCTTTAGTGAACTTCTGCCCATGCTTGCTATCATTTTTTGCTCCCTCTTTTTACAGGTGTTGAATCTGGATCAAAATGGGTGAGTTTGGTGTGCTGGCTGGGCAGTGTGTGATCAGGGGGTGAAATGTGACTGTCCTGGGTGTTTGGGCACTCTGGTGGAGGGGCAGGAGCAGTGCAAGGTGACAAATCAGGGGATGGGGGGGGGGAAATGCAGCGTCCAGCAGAGGGCTGAGGGCTGCCAGGTTTTAGAAAAGTGCCACAAAGTCTGCATTCACAGGGACAGGGGCTGTAATATTCACCCCAAGGGGAGAGTCCTGTCCCCTGATTGCAAACATGTGATCGGGGTGCTTCATTGGTTTCACACTTAAGGGAAAAAAGTGTTTTTCTGAGACACTGCTATGGCTTTCATGCTGTCTGTAACCTTGGCTGTACTGCACATGCTCAGATCTGGTGGGCATGCTCAGTAAAGTTCCCTGTTGCTTCTTTAGTGAACTTCTGCCCATACTTGCTATCATTTTTTGCTCCCTCTTTTTACAGGTGTTGAATCTGGATCGGAAGACTGTTTTTAGCACTACCCTGCGGCAGTTACTGCTTTTTGCATCTTAGATGTCAAAAACAAAACCGGGTAACAAAACTTGATGGATACTGTTTTTAGCACTACACACATTATATCTGCATCTGTGGATACAACATGGATATCCGTGGACCATTGCTTGTAGATGGAGGTTGGACACGGATCCACTAATTTGTATCCACGCAGGGCTCTACACATTGGTATACTGGTTATAAGAAGTGAAGGGTATTGATGTCACCTGAAGTCCATGGGCGTTGTAAGCGCTTGGTGCACCTGAAAATCAGACTACATGTCTAAAGTTGGACATCCCAAAATGGAAGTACTCAGAAACCGGAGAGGTCACTTTTGAAAAACTGGGCTATGAATGACAAGTTCCAAAGAGGTAGCTGTGTTAGTCTATTTCAGTGGTTCCCAAACTGTGGTATGGGGACCCCTGGGGGTCCACAGTGTTATTGCAAGAGGTCCATGAATACATCCAACTCCAGCCTTTGCCAGTCAGCAATCCATGTTGGGGTGGGCTTTAAATCAGTAGGCTAGGCCAACTCTGGAGAGCCACCATACTGCCCCCCATCCCAGCTGTTCACAGTAAGTCACCATGTTAATTTGATTAACAGCACATTGCATGAATTACAAATATAAAAAGGAAAAAGTGGCTGGGGCCTCGTGGGAACAATCAAAGGCCAGCAAAGACTGAGTCAGTCAAAGGCTAGCATTCTGAATGACTGACCATGATGTGTGGAAGAGGGAGAGGCAGGAGTCCAGCCTGGCTGCCTGTGACAGAGACTGACTTTTTTTTGTCTGCCACCAGGAGCTAGGGGAAGTGGAAAGGGAAGGGGAGGGTGTGGGGTGTCAGGGAGCCAGTGTGGCAAAGGGTAGCTCACAGGGTAGGGAAAAGGGAAAGTGTGGCAGAGCCTGAAGGGTTGGGGAGGGAGAAGGGGAGCCCATGCCACTCTGAACATGGAGGGGGAAGGGGTTGGGGAGCACAGGCAGCCACATGGCCTGTGGCAGATGTCCTGTCTTCCAGCGTGGCCCCCCATATTGAATGAGTTTGACACCTCTGCTCTAAATGAATTGTGTTTGCCTGCTGTGAGCAGCCACACCCTGGATATGTACCCACTGCTCTGGAGCAGGTGGAGCCCAGATTCTTCACTACCCTTCTGCAATCCCTGATAACAGATTATTTCAGCAATTTTGAATTTGAAAAATTCAAATTTTGATTTTTGAAGCAAGATTAGCTGAAGTAATCTGATCTGATGCAGTGAAATGTAATCACAGGATTTATCTTTCCCTCACCCATGGCAGGGCTTTTTTCCAGAGTAGATTGTTTCCATTTTCTGGCATCCAACAAAGTAGGACTTCACCCATGAAAGCTCTCACGGAAAAATAAATTTGCTAGTCTTTAAAAGTGCCACAGAACTCCTTGTGTGTTTTGGGCTATGTATCATTTCCAAATACTGCACTATGTTATCCACCATAAATAAATACACCACTTAACTTTTACACCTACAGACCGCTCAGTTTTGTTTTTCAAAAGGCTGAATATGTCTTCTATGTTTTTACAGTGACTTCCCTTGAACTGCATATACAGGTAGTCCTCACTTAGTGACCGGGTTCCGTTCCTGAAACCTGGTTGATAAATGAATTGGTCACTAAACGAGGAGCAGCCCTTACCGGTATTTCAGGCATAATGTACTTTACTGGTAGTGGGTTTTTCAACCATCGGTAGATAGTTTTAATGTCACCTTTGCATCATTTATAACATTTTTAATATATATTTTAAATGTTTTAAGCTCTAATGTACTGAACTTAGTTTGCATAGTGTACTGTAAATATAGGTAATCTGAGAGAGTTGATGCGAGTTCTCGTACATTGCCATAATACCAACTCATCAGAGAGCCGGTCATAACTCTGAGGGGTCACTAAACGAGTAGGTCACTAAGTGAGGACTAGCTGTACTGCAGTTTAGATTTTTACTACCTTTTCATTGCGCTGAAATTAAATTAAAACTGATCAAATGATAACTAAGGACTACATTTTATTATAAGAGGATACTCTTTCACTTAGAGCTACGACGACACATTGCCAGAGGCTGGCAGAAAAATAGAGAAGTAAGAACATGATTAAAAAGAAAACCATGATTACGAAGACAAATGGAACATTCTCAAGTCAGCCATTAAAGGTAGCCCTTCTATAGTAAAACACTGATGTACTGAGAAGGTGTGTCTGGTCAGCCAAGTGGTTTGACAAAATATATTAACGTTGTCAAGGTAGCAGAACCTTTCGTCTGTAGATATGCAATGTTGCAGAGGAGCTTTTTTACTGTACATGACCACCAAAAATTGAGACAGGAATTTAATCATAACATGGTAGCCCAACCTCAGATGTCAGATGCCGCTCATCTTCCCAGTTAACACCTTATCTTAATTCCACTTGGATTGGCCTAAATCTTGAGTCCCTACCTCTGAGATGCGATCTACTGTGCATGCACTGTCACTGTTCCAATAGGTCTTTGCTTATTTTAAGAGCCATTACTACAGCTAAACTTTTTAGGTATCTAAATTTCTGTCTTGATAGTTCTTAAAGCACATACAGAGAAATGCAAAAAAAAAAAAAAAAATTGCAGATGAGGTCATTTTACCTAAGTATCTTAAGAAGAACTAGCAAGTTTTCAAAGCCCCCACCCAATATATTTTATTTCTATAACTGTGCACAACATTTGTTACCACAACCAAAACCCTGTGAAGCTTAGCTGCTTCTGCTTTTCATTTCCAATGCAAAACTGAGCCCACATTCTTCAGAAGACTGGCTTTATATATTAAACAAAAAAAAAAAAACAACAAAAAAAAAAAATCCTCTGTCACCCCTATGGGTGGTATGTGTCTTCCTCAACCTCGGGCCCTCTACCAGAGGCCTGGGAGTTTGAGGGTTCTGTGCAGGATCTTAGCTGTTCCTAGCACTGCACTCTTCTGGACAGAGAGCTCTGATGTTGTTCCTGGGATCTGTTGGAGCCACTCTCCCAGCTTCGGAGTCACAGTCCCGAGTGCTCCTACCACCACTGGGACCACTTTGGCCTTCACTTTCCACATCCTCTCTAGTTCCTCTTTCAGGCCCTGGTACTTCTCCAGCTTCTCATACTCCTTCTTCCTGATATTGCTGTCACTATATATATATGTGCGTGTGTGTGCATGTGTGTCTCGTCCATGTATGGTTTGTTCCAGTAGCCCACTTATCGTCAGATTGTCCTGGTTCCCCAACATCTGGCGCGGACCTTGTTAATCTGGGCAACATCCGAGCCGGCATGACTCTCCTAGTTTGTGTCACTCTCATATTCGAGGTAGGTACGTGGTTCCCATGTGACTGTGGGATGCCAAGGTACTTGTAGCCACTCTGTATGTCTGCTATGTGGCCTGCTGGTAGTTCCACCCCATCTGTCTTGACTACCTTCCCTCTCTCTACTACCATTCAGCCACACTTCTCCAGTCCGAATGACATCCCAATATCCTCACTGTAGATCCGTGTCAGGTGGATTAGTGAGTTGATGTCTCGTTCATTCTTAGCATACAGCTTGATGTCATCCATGTAGAGGAGGTGGCTGACGGTAGTTCCACTCTTGAACTTGTATCCGTATCCAGTCCTTGGGATTATCTGGCTGAGGGGGTTCAAGCCAATGTAGAACAGCAGCAGGGACAGCGCATCACCTTGGTATATGCCGCACTTGATGGCCACTTGTGCAAGCTGTCTTGAGTTGACTTCCAGTGTTGTCTTCCACAGTCCCATTGAGTTCTTGAGGAAGGTCCTTAGTGTCCTGTTGACTTTGTATAGCACCAGACATTCACAGATTCATGTGTGTGGCACTGAGTCGTAGGCTTTCCTGTAGTCAATCCAGGCTGTGCTCAGATTGGTCTGTCTAGACCTTGAGTCTTGGGCAACTGCTCTATCTATGAGCAACTGGTGTTTTGAGCCTCTGGTGTTGTTCCCAATGCCCTTCTGAGCTGTGCTCATGTACTGGCCAATATAGTCCTGTAGCTTGGCAGCTATGATGCCTGATAGGACTTTCCATGTTGTGGGGAGGCAGGTTATTGGCCGGTAGTTGGATGGTGCTGTTCCCTTGTGGGGGTCTTTCATGATCAGCACTGTCCTTCCTTGTGTTAGCCAGTCTGGGTGGGAGCCTGCTGCTAGCAGCTGGTTCATCTGTGCTGCTAGGCATTCATGCATTGCTGTTAGTTTCTTTAGCCAATAGGTGTGGATCAAGTCCGGGCCAGGTGCTGTCCAGCTTTTCATGTTCTTGACCCGCTGTTGGATGTCTGTTACTGTGATGGTGACTGGTTCCTGTTCTGGGAGATTGCTGTGGTCTGTTCTCAGGTCCTGCAGCCACTTTGCACTGGTGTTATGAGTCTTCTCTTTCTCCCAGATGTTCTTCCAGTACTCTTCAGTTTCTGCTGTTGGTGGCTCTGCTGTTATTGTGTTGTTGCACTGCAGTTGGGAGTACACCTTGGATGGTTCTTTGGAGAACAGGGCATTTATCTTTTTGGCCTCTGCTGCTCTAGTGTATCTCCTTAGCCTGGTAGCCAGTGCTGTGAGCCTTTGTTTAGCAGTCTCTAGGGCTTCAGATGGAGTCAGGCCCTTGTATTTTTTCAGTAGCCGAGTCTTATCCTTAATCTCTACTCCCTTCTGTAGTTCCACCAGCTGACTAACTTCTCTCTGGGTTTCCTTGATCTTATCCTCCAACCTCATTTTCCGGGGGGGGGGGGGGGGGGGGGGGG
>ML682021.1:201642-244812 GCA_007922195.1 Podocnemis expansa | reverse complement strand
ATGATCTTATGCCTCATATCAGCTTCTGTGCTCTGTAATGGAGGGGGTGGCAGTGAAGTTCCAGCTTCAGGTGTTGGCTGCATATCTAGTTGTTCTTCTGGGTCTTCTTCTTGAGCCCGGGACGTAATGTGGAGTTGGTCTATCTATCCATCTATCTATATAATGCACATTCCAGTCAAAATATTGATTTTTGACTAAGTTTTACTATGAGTTATGGGTTGAGCTAAACCTGGAACACAAAATATCCATCAAGTTTCTTTCTCTCTCCCTTTTCTTTGTCTGTACAGCCCCCAATTCCACAAGTTACTTGAACATATCCCTAAATGTAAGCATACATGTAATCCATTTGAAATCAACAGCTAAAATCCTGGCCCGACTGAATATACCATCTATGACATGCAAGCTTCCCAGTGATTTTCTTACAGAATCAGATCAGGTATAAGAAAATAGTTACACCAAGAGCTTACTGATCCCAGTAAATTTCCTTTATTGCATACCCTACTGGCACTCTACACCTAATGCTGCTGTCTGTCTGTTTTTCTTAAATGAAGTAAGTGCTTTTGAAAGATGCCAGATTCACAGTCCTGGAAAACAAAGTCATCTGCTAATCCAGAGAACAGGCACCAAGGCCAGCAACCATGTCAGCTTTCCCATACCACACCACCAGTGCATCTCAGCCTTGACTTGGAGGGAATACCTCTAGGAATGAAAGAAGGCTAGTGAGCTCTTGGCCTCTCTAAACAGTCCCTGAACAAGTGGACAAATTAGTACCAATTGTGATGGCGGTTTCTGTCATTTGGACAACTCACCAGGAACTGGACTGAAACCACACACTCACTTAATATAGATCATCAGTCAGCAGCCCAATAATTATGCTTTTTACTTATGACTAGACTGCTCTGGATTTGAATTAGTAACCTAAAGATCCATATTTAAGAACTAGTTCTCTTAGCCAGACTGCTTTCAGCTCATATTGTTAAAATCTTCTGTGGAATAATAGACAGCAGAACTGTGACAATCCCTGTCTACAGGTTTCTGTTCAAGCAGCTTTGAATGCTGATAATAACCAAGTAAATTACTTAACTTCATTTACCTCTGCCAACGTGCTACATGATAGGATCACTTTGGAAGACAATACTCTTGGATACTATGGATCTTAGATATTGATTCTCCCGAAAATGCAATTGCAACAGTATTGTCAAACCCATACGTTTTAAGGAATTGGAACCACCCCACCCCCCAGAGGTGAAATATTTGGCTCCCTGAATAATATTAGGAATTTGTATTTAACTCCCTCAAAACCATTCCTAATTCTTGTTTGGTATCTCCTGTGAGGGTCACAAGAGCTTTATTTCTCTGGTGGACAACAATTTTTAATATCATGCTAAAAATATTTTAAAATCTTTTACTATTAATTTAGCTCCTGCCTTCCTGGCTCTACTGAGGTCCATGGGAGTTCCGCCATTAAAGTCAGTGATATCAAAACTATCTTAAAGGAACATGCAATTCTGTTGTACATGAAAACTCTACCTGTGACTGGTCAGCAGTGTACTTCAAGGACTGAAGAATGCCAGTGACTTCTGAGCCACTGCCAAGTCAGTGTAGACCCCTAGCTTAATGCAGAAGGATACAGCTGTCCTGGTCGTTGTCCAAGTATGTAACCATGCAAAGACAATATTCAATACAGTGCAGTTATACACTAGCGCTGCATTAGGCTAATATTTGCAGCAGTTTTGAGGTATAACTGTGACATTTCCAAGGTAGAAATCAGACTAATGGGTATTTGTGTCATCCTTACCCTGCAACCCTGTGTGCCTTACAATGCCCTGCTGAAGTAACTCCTACCTGAACTGCTCAGAACAGCCTTCCAGCATGCAAGACACAGCCACAGTGCTTGTGCATAACTACAGACTGCCAGCCATCCTTAGTCACATTCTGGCTCTCACCAGCCTTCTTTATATAGCAGGGTGACCCCAAGTTATTATACATCCTGGATTTTCCCCCAATAATGTGCATCTGGTATTATGCAGCCCTCTCACCAACAATACAAGCTTATAATAGACTATCATTTATTTAACAAACATGATATGCATATCTCCTGTTACTCCAAATAGAGTTTCACAGACACTTCGCAATTCAAACACTGGATTAGATTTTTTTTTTTTTGTTAAATTTTAAAACTACAAAGAGAAACTTTAAGTGAATAGAGCTAATGAGGCATAAAAGCCAGAAATGGTTACAAGAAAAATAAACTCATTTAACAAATTACGTTAAATTCAAAGCAAACTTTTTATCCTCATGCTCTCAATAAATCTTAATGGTCAAACTTCTTAGGCCATGATCCCTTGCTCTATTTAATAGCTGCTTCCATTGGTGGTTTTGTTGTTTTCGTTTTTGTTTTTTGGGTTGTGTGTGTGCATGAGCGTGCGTGCGTACGTACAGTGAATCAATGGACAGAGAGAGAAGGAGGAGTGGTGGGGCCTTCAAGGTGCCTCTCCCTCCTTTGAGACCCATCTCCAGTTGGGAGCATGGTCACAAGTAGACTGCGTGGAGAGGAACTCCATGTTGTTTTTTGGCTAAAATGTAGCTTTATCTGTATCTACACTGGACACACTGCTTTAAATATAGAGCAGGGGTGGCCAAATTTATGGAACTCAAGAGCCACACAAGTTGATTATTAAACCTTCAAGAACCACACTGAGGCACATAGCCATATACTTTTACCTGCTAAACTGATTTGCTGACGTTCTTCCATGAGCCACACTTTTTCATTCAAGAGCCACATGCAGCTCCTGAACTGAAGTTTGGTCACGCCTGCTATAGAGGGATAATTAAGTGGCAAATTTCCCCTACTTCAGACACAATTATAACTATATAAAAATGTCTATAGTAGTAGAGTGTGATCCAGTACAGGCAATGGAATAAGCAATACAGGTATAACTCTAGGGGTTATACTAGTATAGAAATATTGATAAAACATATTAGTCATACCATACTTGTAACTCTTTGGTTTGTCAGTCCTTAGTCAGAACCACTTATCCTTCAAGAGGCCAGAAGCAGGACATTCATGCAGATTAGTTGATGAGACAAAAAAGGAAGCAACCTAGCTACTTCATTAAATAGAGAACGTGGCTTGAAAACCAAATTCTCTGTTCTCCATCATGCAACCAATTGCCTTTGGTCCAGCACCCAAAAGTGTAACTTGGTCAGCATTTGGGAATCAAGCTGTTGCTGGGCAAGAATTCTGGTAACCTTCTAAATATATATGTTATTTTATTGTTTTAATTTTTTTTTTCTGTAGTGCTTTTCCCCTAAGAGTAAATCTGCTTGATTAGAAGGAGCTGTGTGCTAACTTATCTACAAGAAATATTGGTTAGAGCTCTAGATGAGAAAGCAAACTGTAGGCTCTGGCCTTTTCTAGATGTTCTGGCTTGCTGGGGACATCACTGTATAGGAAGGAAGCTATGCAGTCTTAAAAAATCATGTTCAGGAGGGAGTGAGACATGGGTCTCCAGCCAGAGATGTGATGGCTGCTATGTATTTTGTTTTCTGCAGCAACTGTGCTATTTCTGTCCTGCCTAGCTTGCCATAGTTAACATAACTAGAGCATTATGGGATAGCTTAGGTTGTTGCTATGAGTTTTGAATCTACCAAAGAACATTCTGATCTTATGCCTGAGTCCATGTCTGCTAGTTTCTCTCTAAGTGCAAAGTAATTCTAATTATCAAACACAACAGCTTGGAGCTGGAAGCCTAAAGTGGGTACCCCTGATAGACCTGGTAGACCACAAAGGGGGAAATATAGGCACAGTGAGCTCCACCCAGAGTTATATGACTAAATGCTATATAAAAGTTAACTTCATGTGACCTTCACAAACCATGTATCACTGCCACAGAAGACAGCTGCAGAGTACAGAATAATGAAGCAAACATTATTAGCATCTGATATGGATCTCAGCTGGGAAATAGAGGTCTTGCATCAGAACTGAGGTTTTAGCTGTCAGCCTTTAGATAAAATATATTTTCAATTTTGCAGAAATTTTCACTTTACCGGAACAAAGTTAGGATGAGCTGAGTAAGTGCCTATGTCCGTAAAATAAGACTGTGTTTCTACTACAAGAACAGACCTAGAGGATGAGGTACCACCATCTATCAGTAGCTTTTCCTGAGTTTACACTGCATTCTTACCCAGAAGAAAAATTATTTCTTTAACAAATTTTATCCATTATGAAGTTTCCTTCCATTATAGTGTTATCTTTAAAGTGCCAGATGTCAGAGTAAGCACTGGGTGTGCAAGCAGTACCAACCAGTCAGCTCAACAGGAAGAATTGTGAAATACATGGATGCTTTGCTTATCTGCACCACACAACTTTTTAGCAAAAAAAATGCATTGATAATAATAATACAAAATTAAATTTCAACTGCTGCCAGCTTTAGCAGATGTGCAAGCAGGAAGAGAATCTTGACTGTAGATGAAAAAAATCAATTGTATCCATCCATCCTGCTGAGTGAAGATGATATCTGCTTTACCTCAAAGGGTTCCACTTTGACACTAGGTTGTCTGTACACAGCAGTCATTCTGTGACATTTCTTCTATTATGGTGCTACCACAGAAGTTGTAGGAGAAAGGCTCAGTGTTGGGATGCAGATCAAACCAACAAGTTGTAAAAAGATTTATCAAACACTAAACATCAGCAAATGTCTGGATGAGGGGGGACAATCTAAAGAGCTTAGGGGTCTGTTTATCTATTCTCCTTTTCTCTCTGCATACATATGTTAGCATCCATAAAGAACAAGAGGAGTTTTACATGTTTATGTGAAATATAAATCCCCCAGGTTGCACTGTCAAAGCCATATTTTATTACTTTTTATCTTCTTTTGTGAGCATTCTTCTAAGCTTTAAATCTAAAACATATTCAATAAAATGTAAAAATCCAAAATAACATTTATTATATTGAACAACATATTGAACAACTTTACACTGAATTTAACAGCAATGCAGGTTGGGACTGGACTAGATGACCTAGATGATGTTGAGGTCCCTTCCAGTCCTACATTTCTATGAGTTTAATAAGAGCCCTCATATATAAAGGAAGCACTGGAAATAATTCTAATCAGGAAAGGAAAACAGAAGATTTTGCCTTAAAACCCTCCCAAATCGTCTGCTTGATTGTACCTCTAAAATATGGGCCTATCTCAAGGACAGCTCTGCTGACTGAAGTGGAAAAAGAAATATGAAGATGGGCTAGTCTTTTTTCTTTCCCCTTTAGGGCAGCTCTCCACTCTCACTGGCTATGTCTACATCTCAGGGCTTTATTAAGCTGCCTTAAAGTAGACCTTATTAGAGTGGACACACTCAAAATGCCAGGAGATTGCCCAGTCCACACTGGCATTTGCTAGGTCGCTCTAGGAGTGGTGCATTGTCGGTACTGGCCCACAGTGCATCATTGCAAAAGTGCCCCTCTCACCCAGACACTCCTTCACAACAGGAAGTGAGTGACCACAACATCCTCCATACTGTGCATGGCAACATTGAGCCCAAGGAAGTGTGGAAGCCCAACACGCCCCAGCAATGTGCCAGCACAGCACTCCATATCCCCCATGTAGTGGTCAGACCCCTCAGGCTCTGGGCTAGGTGTTGCAGGGCAACTGCCAGCATGGGGGCAGGCCACAGGAGGCTGACCCCTTCACCCTCCCTGGCAGCTGGCGCAGACAAGGTGCCCTCTGTGCACCCACGCATCTGAACATGGGAAACCACCAGTTACTGGTGGCACCGGATAGCTCTCATCACCTGGGATGATGACCACTGGTTGCGGAACCTGCAGATGAGATAAAGCACCTGCTTTCAGCTGCCATCACCACCCCCACCCGCCCATTCATGCCCCTCCATCCCCGCCCACCCATCTCCTCCCCCATCCCCAACACAATAAAAGGGTGCACTGCACACAGAATGATGGTATGGATGTTTTATTTATGGAGGGGGACTGGTGGGGAGCTGGGAGGTGGGAGCTGTGAGGTTTGGGTGGAATGAGGGAGTTTGAGAGATGAAGGGGGGGTTGGGGGGAATGAGGGGGGTCGGGGAATCAGTGAGGTTGGGGGAATCGTGGTGGGGGCAGGGTGATGCTGGAGAGAAAGAGGAGGAGCAGAGAGGAGGGGCAGGCACAAGGGCAATGGGGGACAAGGCAAGGAGCAGGCACCAGCTCAGAGGGGGGTAAAGGGAGGGGCAGGTTCTACTGGGTTCTGGAGGGGGAGGGGAGGGGTGGGTTCCAGGGAAGAAGGGAACAGACTCAGAAGCAAAGAGAAAGAATGGGCACCAGAGAGCAGAGTGGTGTGAGAGAATAGAGGGGCTCCAAGGGACATGGGGGAAGAAGTAGAGGAGTGGGATCCAGTGGCAGAGCGTCTTGGGGAGGGTCAGATGCAAGCAGTACAGTATAGGAATGGAGCAGGCACCAGAAAGAGAGACTGAGGCAGGTGCCTGGGGGCAGAGGAGGTGGTTAGAGCTGAGGAGGTCACTGGAGGACAGAGCAGGGGGAGGAGAGGGACAGGTGCAAGTGGGCAGAGTGGGATGGTAGGAGGGAGGGTAGTGGGCAGCTAAAGGTTGGGTAAGAAAAGGGGCAACACTAGTGAAAGGATGGGCTGGCACAAGGAGGCTAGAGGGGAGTGAGGCAAGAGCTGGGCAGCAGGTTGGCAAAGGGTGGAGTAGGGGGGTAAGTGAGGAGCAGGAGCTAGAGGGCAGAAGGAGAGCAGGAGAAGTGTAACCAAGATCTCAGTGTCTGAAGGCATTCCCCCTGCTCAGGCAGCTGAAAGGGGGGTATATTATTTGCTTGGGCTTTGTATTTGCATAGGTACAAGTAAGTATTTGGCATAATTCCACTGTATATGGATGAATTTGCCCAGATGCTGGGCAAAACTGGAAATGGCTCACCTTCTGCCCTGGCCTTGGCTCTGGTTCTGGTTCTGGCTCTGCATGTTTACAGATGCCAGTTCTGGCCAGCAGACAGGGCAGGACTTCCTCCTGCCCTATTATTGGCTGGAGCTTCGCTCTGCTCTGATTGGCCAGAGCAGACTCTTCCTGATGGTCAGTGGGGGGTGGGAGATGGCCTGGAGACCAGTAAAGTCAACTTAACTGACCACACTGCATTAAGTCAACTTAATGAACTCCAAATCTGGCCAGGGCTTTGCTTAAGTCAACTTAAACCTCCTCAGTGTAGACATACCCACTGAGGCCTAAACAGGCAGCTGTGTGTTCTACTAGCTAGGACCCTAGACAGGGAGTCAGGAGTTCTGGGTTCTAGTCCAGCTTCTGTGATTGACAAGCTATGGACATTAGGAAAGTCACTTCTTTGTGCATCTGTTTTCTCTCCCACCCTTTACTTTGATGTTTTAAATTGTAAGATCCATGATGGGGAGAGTGTCTCTCAATACACCTTTGCACAATGTCAAGCATGCTGGGGCTTCTAGCTGCAACTGTAATATACATAACAGATAATAATGAAAGTAAAAGCAGTTAAATTATGCAATGTATACAATTAAATTCACCTTGTGTGGAGGGCCTGTACAAAATCCCATGCACTACTTAAACCTTGTGATGCTAAACTGGCAGGAACTGGGGTGTACAGGAATCTTTTTGGCTTAAATATTTTTCTATACCAGGGGTACTCAAACTTTTTGCGAGCCGGTCCACATTCAGCCTTCCACCATTCATCGGGGTCCCTATGTATCACAATGCAGTTAATACCACCCCTGACACCCAATAACAAGCCAAACCAACAAGGAGTCCTGTGGCATTTTTAAAGCCTAACAAATTTATCTATCTTGTGAGCTTTCATGGGAGAAAAATCAAACTTCATCAGATGCTTTGAAGATGGGGGAACTTACAGAATGGGAGAAAAATAAATGCAAGGAAGTGTAAGTCATAGGATCAGGTCAGACTGTTACAGCAAATCAATGCACTAATTTAGATTCAAACACTGGGGAATAGGACTCCTTGTTTCTTTTGCTTAACTAGAGTACTATGGCTACCCCCTCTGGAACTTAATTACAAGCCAGTAACTAGTGGCTAGTGTCAGCGGAGGTGGCAGCCATGATGGCCACCCCGCCCCACATGTAGCCCCCTGGATTATGCTCCCTGATGGGCCTCCATCTCCGGGCCATCCAGCACAAGGGGAAAGAGTGTTAAGTATCAATCTCCCCTGATGGCTCTCAATCTCCTCTGTGAGTTTCTTCCTCCCTAGCTTTGTGTCAACAAGGAGGGGGGTGAGTTCCTATCCCCCCTGAACAGTTTCTTGGCACCCCCGTCACCACGAAGGAGGGGTCATTGTCTGGGGTCCCAGTTTTATCATTGGTCCTGACCAGGATCCTTCTCCTAATTGGCTATTTTTACTCTGGCTGGGCAAAATTCTATTAAAACCCCCTGTCTCAGCTAGCTTGTTGTTCTCCCACCCTCGGATACTAAAGGGCACGTCGCGACCCGGTCGGACTGATCCCCCGACTGAGACAGGGAGTACCCACCCCCGAGACCCTCTTTCTTTTTTTTGGGGTATACACGGATTGCCGGCCGAACGATTAAGTGCTGAGATGCTGCAGCTGGTCTGCCTCCTCGCTTTGGGTTCTACTGCGGTCCTGGGACAGGTATTATAAATCGATATAGGCCTCCTACCTTCTCTTAATCATTCTACTTGGTACCATTTATATATAGTCTGTGATTGTAGCTTCTTCACCTGAGTTTTGCATAGTTTGTGTAGTTGTTATTATTTTCTCTGTATCCTGCATAATCTTTTTATGGTATAGTTGTTTAAGGTCTAGCATAGTTTTGTGTTGTTAATTTGCCAGGTGTTTTGTTAGTCATTTGTATTTTGCATCCTTCTTACTGTATAATTGTTCATTACCCTGCTTCTGCTCTAAACTGCTGGCCCCAAACTTCCCCCGTGTACACGGGGGGAGTGGGGGGGTTTATTTTCTCTCATCTGACTTTTTTTTTATTCTGCCGCCCACCCTTCTTGGCTAGCAAGGAGGAATGGCTTCCAGCCATTGGTAAATACGCGTCGGGTGGGCTGGTCAGTGCCTATACCGATGTTGAGGCAGTAAAAGGCCAGAAAAGTCCTTGACTTATTATGGCCACCCTCTTGTAGGTCATTAATCCATACTGTTATTTAACTATAAGTACTTTGGTAGGTTGTAAGTGTTTTGCATAGACTTACATGCTTTATCCTGTTGTTTGGCTAGAGCTGTTTTACAGGTGCTTTATATAGACTCTTGCTCCACACTGTTACTTGGGTATAAGTGCTTTGCATAGGTTTTTAGCTTTATATTGTCATTTAGTTATAAGTGTTCATTTAGATTTTGCTTTATGCTATTAGTTGGTTATAAGTGTCCTATATAGATTTTTGCTTCATATTGTTAGTTGATTACAAGTGGTTTTGCATAGATCTCCTAGTTTTACACTGTTAAGGGGTTGAAGGTGTTTAAGGTGTCACTATAAAAGTAGGTTTTTTTGTTTAATTGAACTGGTGTCTGTCTCATTGGTGGGTGTCGCTGGTCCATCCCAGTCACATCGCGAACCTGGGGTTCAACAGCTAGCACCTCTGCTTAACATGCAGAAGGTCCTGGGTTCAATTCCCAGGGGGTTAGACTTGATGATCTAATGAGGTCCCTTCCAGCCCTATGATTTGATTTGATTTGAACTCTCAACAACATAGGACAACTCCCATGCTGAGATTCATCCTGCTCCCCCACCCTGGATCCTGTACCTTGAACCTCCCCTCTCACCCATCCCTGAGACCATCAATATGCAGACTGCTGGCCAAATCGAGACCACCAGGTGCTTTTGAACAGACCCCAACCTCTTTTTATTTCTTTACTTTTTTTGGATTGCTTTCTCTTGAATTTGGACCTTCGCCTACCTTGACCAAGACATTTGAACTTTGTCAAAAAAAAACCACACACCCGACTACCCCAGCTGCCAACTGTCATCCCTGATGTCCTCTTGCCCCAATCCATATCCCTTTCCTCACCTCATCTCTCCACAACCCTGTTCCCCACAATCCATCATCTTCTCCCTCTTCACTCCATCTCTTCCAACACCCATCTCTGCACCCCACGATACGGGACCATCTCCTGACACCCCATCACACTCTAGCTCCCACCCCAGCACCTTGTGACCCATTACACCCTGCACCCTACCTCTGCCAACATCCGCCCCTGCACCCCATTTCCCCACCACCCACCCCAGCACCTCATGACCCATTACCCCCTGCACCCCACCTCTGCCAACAGCCACCTTTGCACCCCATTTCCCCAACAACCACCCCACCACCCACCCCAGCACCCCATGACCCAGAGCATCCCAGCTCCTCAACACTCAGACCCCGCCCCCAGCACGGGGCAGGGGCAGGGGCAGGGGCAGGGCAGCCCCCAGGCAGGCTGGGCTGGGGCTCACCCAGGCCAGCCAGTGCGGGTACCCTTTCATCTTGGTGAAGACCAGGTCTCTGGGCTTGAAGCTGTGTGGCATGGTGGGCCGTGCTGGGCCAGGCCGGGCTAGGCCAGTCCAGGCTGCGCTGCGCCGTGCCGTGGCCTAGCTGCTGGCAGCGGTGCGGCCTCCCCCGGCTGTATCCCAAGCCAGGGGGCGTGCCCTTCTGGCTGGGGGGTGGGGCCTGCCCTCTGGGGGCGGGGGCGGGGCCCGTGCCCCGGGTCTCTCCCCGCCCCAGTGATGCCCCTGCTGTCGCGGTCCACGGGAAAGGTCTTTGCAGTCCGCATTGTGGACCGCGGGCCGCCTTTTGAGTACCCCTGTTCTATACTAAAACATAGACTTGTTCAATAAAGTTAATTATCTACTAAGCCCTCACATCGCAAAATTACTTTACACCTGCTCTTCCAACCAGAGACACATAAACTCTCTCTCTCTCTCTCTCTCTCTCTCTCTCTCTCTCTCTCACACACACACACACACACACACACACACACACACACTATAAACCACAATAATTCTGTCCTTTCCCAATCTCATCAAAGTCTGCAATAACTAGATTGTAACATTTTAATCAAAGGTTTGAGACTGGGTAAAAATATAACAACAGTTTGAGTATGTATTCAAAATCACCCAATGAACATTAAACGAGACTTAAGAAGAGGCTACAGAATGACAGACTCATTTTGAGACTAAATATCTGAGACCTGACTCACTCTTTGTATTAACTCTTCCATCAAACAATCAAAGCAAACAAAGCACACCAGTATCCACATCTCCAGCATAGTCACTTCATACGTCAGTACATCTCTAAAGAACCATTTTGGCACATTTTAGCACTCTCAGTTTCCATCACCATCCATCATATACTGTGGAAAGACCAGTATTTTAGAGTAAATTATAGGAGAGCTCCCACAACAATTTATCCACACCTTCTTCTATTCTACTTGGAAAATAATTCAGGTATGGCTTCAAACACACAAAAGTCTTTCAAGTCATTTTGTCCTTTACCTCCCCACAAGAGCAGAGTGTTAGCCATAGACAAGAGATTTAGCAACTAGGTTTCCTGTAAGAAGATAGAAGAGAGATTTTCCTGTGCTCATTTCCCCCAAAAGCTGGTCATGTGTTGCTAATTCTGCTCTTCTTCCAACATAGACCATATTGTTTTACCAGCCATTTAGATACTGGAACAATGTGTGCCAGTAAAAAACTCTAAAATAGATACTAGAGCTGCTGAAAAGAGGGAATTCATTTTTGTGAAAAAGTCACCTTTCTTTATCAAAATTTAAAATTTAAATGTGGAATTTTAGTCAAAAATTTCTAGTTTCAAAATTTTTCAGCCAACTCATAGTTGACTGAAAAACAGAATGAAATTTTCAAGGAAGTTTTCCTTAAAATGTTTGCCTCATTTTTTATTGAAATTCAAAATTTCCAAGAAAAGCTTGGTAGAAAACTGGAATTTTAGAAAATTTCAACCAGCTGTAAATGACATAAATATATAAATCATAAATACATTACATAATCATAACTACATTTTTCTGTCTGCAAACAGACTCAAATTCATGTGCTATCTTATTGCTGGTGAACAATTCTATTAACTGAATCATTCAGCAACACTAAGAATTAGAACAAATTACACTAAAATATTTAAACAATTTTAAAATAACTTGCACCTAAAATCTAGGGAAAGCTCCATCAGAAGAATGCTCATAAGGCAGTCCCCTCCTTGTATTTTTAATTTACTGAGCTAGATCTAGAAAGCAATCTACTACAGAGACCTGGAGTGATATATCTCCTGTGAGCTGTTTTTATTTTCAGTCCCCGAAATGCTTGTTGGGATTTGGGCAGTGAAACATTTTCTTTCCTGTTATCCTTTTTAATTTGACAAGATTACATTAGAGTGAACGGGAGAAATTCCAAACACAAAAAACCCAGCCAAGACAAAAAGATATGAATGCTCTCACACTGTCTGCTCCTGTTTCTATGCTCCAATGTTCTTCTGTACAGCATTTTGTAGTGGGAGAAGAGGGACCACAGAAAGAAAGATTGTGTTTCCTAGTGTGGTAAGAAGGCTAGCAGAACAGAGAAATTTCTGCTTCCATACTGTCTTCTATTGACTCTGAGGCATCTCTGCTAATAGAGCTTTGACTGAGAGTCATTGTCTAAATCTTTTGGCCAGAGAAGAACAGTCACTTAGGGAAAAAAAATGGATATGGGACTAAAAAAAACCTTTACAAGGATTCTACTGCTTGGCTCTGCCACTTCTGGTTTCTGCCAGGTGGCATGAAAAGGGGAGAGAGGCAGGGCAGAAGGAAATTTCAAAACTGAAATTTATATTGATTAGCTATGCTTTGACTAAACCAAAAGTGTTTATTGAATAACTTCTGAGATGTTTGTTCAAATTAAGGAGGCTTAAATCAAACTAACTTAGTGCTGACAGGTACTAAGTTAGCTTGAATTCAGCCTCCTTAATTTGAATTTAGTACCTGTCTACACTAGGCTTTCATTAGTTTGAACTAAGGAATTCCTGAATTCAAACTAATGACAACTTAGTTCAAACTAGTAAAACCTACCAATTAGTTCAAACTAAGCCCTTAGTTCAATCATTAGTTCAAACTAAGGATGGTGTGGACAAGGATTAAACCTTAAATTCGAACTAAGGACAGTTAGTTTGAATTAACAACGTGGACTAATTTAAACTAATGTTAGTTTGAATTAGTCCATGTTGTTAATTTGAACTAATAAGTTTGAGATTAGTTCAAACTAACCTTGAACTTATTAGTTGGAATTAACAAATTTGAACTAACTTTTCTTAGTGTAGATATAGCCTTAGAAAAACGAAGGAAGAGTGGGTTCGAAATAACAGAAAACATTTTTGATTTTCCATCCTCTCATGAAGTCTTCGTTCTATGTAACAATTCCTTTTGTCCAGATTAAGCCATGTTCTTCACTATGTAGGATATTCTCCTCTAACCTCTACTCGTGATAAGTGATAGTTAAAATACCAAATTGCTATCATCTGACTATCAAGTGTCTTTTCTGTCAAGCGTCTTTTCAAGAGCCTTAGGTGATCTGCACAAGCGCATACAATAACAGTGTTTCTACTGCTCTTCAGAGATCATCATCGTACCACCTGACCACTGTGGTAATAGCAAGGACACGTAATTTTGACTGGTTGTTCTCCGCTGATTATTTCAGAGAAATTACTCAGCACTGCAATCAATGTCACTTAATAGCTGAACTGTCAACATAATTCCATAGCCTTTTATCTGAAATTAAGCAATGGTTTTGAAAAGTTGTGAAACTAAAAGAATAAAGATTATATACTACTATAATAATAAACACACAAGAAGAATTAAAAATAATCTGAAAAGCTATTCAATATTACCTGCAAAGGGAAATGCATTAAGATGTCTAAATGAACAAGAAAAACTAAGTATGAGAAATTTATAAAGCTGCACATAAAACTTAAAATGTAACAGTCTTTCCAAAGTTTTTATGAAATGAGCTCTCTTTTTCTCCTGGCAAACTTTCAGAATTAGAGTAGATCTTAGCCATTAATTGGACTATTCCCTGTGTTTCCAGAATGTCTATGGATAAGTCAGAATACCCTGCAGCAAAGAAAAAATGCTCCATCTATTAGCTTGGGTCTAGGGAGACATGTTCAGTTCCCCCCAACTTCCTATGTGACTATAGCACCATCAGTAAAATGGGAACGACAGTATGTCCTTACGTCACTGGGGTATTGGGATAAATGCAAAGAAAACAGTGAAGTACTCAGATATGATGTTTGGAGTTTATTGAAGACACAGGGAGGCAAGGCCTTCTCTGATTGGCTGTGATGGCTCCCCCTCTTTCCCTGCCAATTCCCCTCCATGCTGGGAAGATTAAAGTTTTATGTCCCATGAAGCCTGGTTCCCTCAGTCGCCTAGGGAACCTACCTGCATGGAACATGTAAAGCTCAGCATGCCATGATCTCAAGCTGTGTGAGACTGACACCAGCCTTCTTACCAAAACAAGAGAAGAGTCTTCTCTTCTCCAGTTCAGTTTCAATTTCACTGCCAAGCTGGGCTAACAGACTGCCCACCCCTAATCTGAGTAGACTGATTGCCATCAGGGTGTTATCCTTCTTCCCCCTGCCTCCCACCCTATTCATTTATGGCAATTAATTGTCCTTTCTTCCTTCAGTCACATTTGTTTTCTAGATAAGAGAAATGGTAATGTAATGTAATGAAAAAACAAACTAGGGAAGTACAACCTGGATAGAGCTACTCTAAAGATGGGTGACAAACTGGTTGGATAACTATTCCCAGAGTAATTATCAGTGGTTCAGAGTCATGCTGGAAGGGCATAAGGAGCAGGTTACCACAGGGATCAGTTCTGTTCAATATTTTAATCAATAATTTAGAATGACAGCACATAGAGAGTACAGATATAAAGTTTGCCCATGAGACCAAGCTGGGAGAGGTTGTGAATGCATTGGAGGATAAGAATAACAATTCAAAATGACTTGGACAAACTGGTGAAATGGCCTGAGGCAAACAGAGTGAAATTCAATAAAGTTATATGCATAGTACTCAACTTAGGGAAGAGCAATTCATTGCACACACACAAAATGGGCAATGACTGCCTAGGAAGGAGTACTGCGGAAAGGTATCTGGGTTTCATAGTGGACCACAAGTGAAATCTAAATCAATGATGTACACCACTGCAAAAAAAGCAAACCATTCTAGAATGTATTAAAAGGAGTATTGTAAGTAAGACACAAGAAGTAACTCTTCCACTCTACTCCATGCTGATTTAGCTTGAACTGGGGTACTGTGTCCAGTTCTGGATGACTCATTTCAGGAAAGATGTGGACAAACTGGAGAAAGTGCAGAGAAGAACACCACGAATGATTAGAGGTCTGGAACATCCGATTTATAAGAATTGATTGAAAGAGCTGGGTTTGCTTAGTTTGAAAAAGAGGAGATTGAAAAGTGGCATGATAACTGTTTTCAAGTACCTAAAAGGTTGTCATGAGGAGGAGGGAGAAAAATTGTTCTCCTTAACCACCAATCCTATAACAAGCAGCAAGGGACTTACATTACTGCAAGGCAGGGTTAGGTTGGATAATAGGAAAAAATTCCTAACTGTCAGGGTGATTATCCAGTGGCATAAGTTGCTTAGGCAGATTGTGGAATCTCTCACATCGGAAGTGTTTAAGAGCAGGTTAGACAACCACCTGTGAGGGATGGTTTAAGGGGGTACTTTGTCCTGCCACCGACTGGACTCAATGACCTCTCATGCCCCCTTCTAGTTTCTATGACTCTATGAAGAATCTGCATGGCTTGTTGGAAGCACAGTGAGGAATGTGAAGATTTGAGAGTTTATAATGTTTCCGTCACAGACTTGCATAGTGAGACTGGACCACCAGTCATTTAACGTTTTATCTCAGGGACAGCCTTTATATTGATTTTAAAAGGCAATCAGCCTCTGCCTCAGTTTCTTCATTCAAAACAGGGATAATACTTGCATGTCTCAAAGGAGCATTCTGCAGCTTTCTTCATTGTATTTTTGGTTTCTTTTAGGTGCCTTGTGGTCACCAGATGGAAAGTGCTTTAGAAGTGCTAAGCATTTCCACAATTAACCTTTCATTCGTATGTACTCCTCATGGAACACAGGGGACAGGAATTTTATGGGGGAAAAACCCCCTCACAACAGAGGTTACCCAGTCACCCACCCAGTCTTTCTGCTGGAATATGGAGTGTCTCCCCCAGCTCACCACCTCTCATGCGACTGTTTGCATCTGCCTTCCTCCTGCCCAAACTTCTGTGTCTCTCCCAAGCTTCCTAATGGTGGGGAGGGTGATTTTTGTTTACACTTGGAACAGTAGGTCCCGTCACTGCCCCAGTCAGCCATGGAGAGAGGAAGAGCCTGAATGAGTGAGTCATCCTACAACAGCAAGCCCCCATCCCATGCTGACCCAGTTCCTGTCTTTGGAGGGGAATATAGGCAGCTGCCTCTCATGCTGGGAAAGAAGTAGGGAGGATAGGTAGGGGTGCGGAAAGGAGAGAAGAGAAGGAAATCAGCCAGAGACCGATGCAATGACTGTGGTGAGGGGTAGAGGAGGAAACTTGCAGCAGGACCCTTTCTTTGGGTGGTCATAGGGGTGGGGCCAGGGGTGGGTAGGGTACAGGGAGTTTGCCTTTCCCAGGGGAAGCTTCAAAAACCACTCATGAACACCATAGATAAGTTCCTAGTCATATTCCTGTTCCTGTACTCAGACAACAGAAGATTTAATATTTTTAAAGTACACAGGAGCTTGGGAATACTTTATGCTATTATTTTCCTTTCTCTGTAGCTATACATTTCATTTTAAATCCTTAAAAGTCACTCTACTGCTTTTGTGGCATAAATAAGAATTTTTTTTTAATTTATCTTGCTTCTGTGTTTTATTTGTGTGAAGGAGAAATGGGAGACTTTAAACTCCCAGGCAAAGAAATTGCATTCAACCATGCACCCTAGAGAAAGTAACTTTCCTGCATTAATGCTGGCTAAGGGCCAGATTTTAATACCCTTACCCATATTCCAGAAGTGGTCCTACTGATTTCAAGAGGGCCATTTGTGGACTAAGGTATTGTTCAGTGTGAATGAAGGTTCAGAATTTGGCCCTATGGCCCTAGTAATGTCAAACCTACTTATACTGAAGTCCTGTATGATTGTGAGGGGGAACCAACAGGAAAACTTGCTTGCATGCTGTGTGTGCCATATGTGTGCAACTCATACTGCTGCTCATTTATAAGGGTAACTCCACAGGTACCAAAGGAACTACTGGCCTAAATAAGTCCTCATTACAGTTTCCATCCAAGTTTTCCTTTGGGTTTCCCTTTTCTCGATAGAGTCTTAGTGTTATGGTGATTTTCCTGCATTTACATTACTCTTCATTTTAGACTGTTTGCATCCATATACGAGCTCTTAAATTTAACTCTCTACTTGTTTTTGGAACATTTACCTAACCCTATTTACCTGTCCTAGTAAAGTTTTCTGAAGATATTCCAGCAAGAGAATAAAGTAGTTACTCGACCATGTAGGAGTTTCTTACTTGCACACCAAATTCTCCACCAAGATATACATGTTCAACCATCCTTTACTATAAAGTAAGCCAAGTGCATATATCCAAAGCAGAAACAGTGGCTCTCTTTTCCTTCTCCTTTGCCTTAGCACATCTTGGATTTTGGTAGACAGTCTACTGTATCAACTTGATATGCTGTTTCTGGAATATTACTCCATGGTGACCATGGAGAAAAAAACCTCTTAATATAACAGGCTATTTTAATGGCTCATTTATATTCAGTACAATTCATCATGAAAAAAATACATATAAATTGTGAAGCTATTTATTCATGGGCTTTAAGAATATATGAATTTTTATCCGTAACAGCTTTTTCTTTATAAGGGGTGTCAAATATGCTGCCTATGGACCATATATACTCCACGAATCTCTTCCATTCAGCCCATGACTGTGCTCTCCTGGACCACACTCTCTCCCTGGGAAAGAGAGAGAGAGAGTATGGTCTCACATAAACAGTGGTCCCTGATGCCGCAAGAGTGTCAGCCCTAGTATTTCGATTTATGGAACCTGATGTACCTTTAAGTCAAATTTGGCCCACCACAGCAAATGAGTTTGACACCCCTGGGTTATGTAGTGTGACTTCTATTTAGATTTTAAAATATATGTTTTCATCTATGAGAACAAGCAGCCCCTACAGAAAGCTCTTTAGTTTATTATGTAAATGATATCTAGGAAACTATATTAAAAGAATTTTAGGATGGTATATTCAAGTACTCAAACATTAGGAAATTAAAAAAATCAAAGTTGTCCCTGTAACTTTAATTTGCCCCCCTCTTATGTGTATGCAGTATGATACAATCATTAATTACATGAGCACACTTTTCCCCATGGGATCCATATCTCATTCAGTGCATAGATGGAAGAGATCCAATAATGGGCAGTTATTCCATGTTTTGTTTGCTTCTCATTGTTCAATGTTTAGCCCTAGGCCTTATTTATTTCACACTATTCAAATCCTGCTCTGAAGACGAAACTGCTGTTTCATGAACCTTCCTACGGGGCTCATCACTGCAGCGTTTGAGTGCTTCACAAATGTTAAATTTATTTTCATCCCTGAGGGAGGTAACAGGGCAGTACTATCACCATTTTATAGATGGGAAACTGCACAAAAACAATGTCAAAAGCGTCCACTAATTTTGAATGTCCAATGTGCCTTGCCTCTGGCCCATGAAAGAACATTTTATTTCTTCAGAGAACAGCTGCTACTGGCTTCAGCTGTAGCTGTGAGCACTGAGCGCCTCTGCAGATCAGACCACAGGTGTCTCAGGTGAGGCCTCTTGGAAACGAAGAACACACAGTTAGTGACCACTTGTCAAGAGCATGGTTTATGCAACTTGCCTGGCACCACAAAGGAACACTGCAGCAAAGGCAGGAATAGAATGCAGTTCTCCAGAATACTATTTTATTGCTTTAACCATGAGATCATCCTTTCTTTTCCTGCAATCCTCTGCCTCATTCATTATGCACCTTTCAACTTCTGCAACAAATGAGGCAGGGCCCTACAGATTTCTTTACTACACACGGAAGTTAACAATATATTGCATAGCTTCCCATTCAGTGACCACTGTCTATCCTATGCCCTGAATAAGATAAAAATTAATGCAGAAAAAATCATTTATGATCATGTTCTGAAAGATTGGGGGGACTAAATTAGGGTTACACAGACAACCTTGAATTCTATCATTTTCTAACTTGTAAGTGCTTGACTTGGCAACCTTAACTTTCTTTTCATGCATTTTTATTGCATTTTCATTAGTTTAAAAAAAAACAAAACTAAAACACAGAAATTCCATCGCACAGAATCATACTGAATTCCACATGGATCATTGGCGGGGGTAAACCCTTCATATCCACACACATAACTGCCAATTGAGCTAAGAGAGAGAAGTAGATTGCAGTCCTTTATGTGGGACAGTGGTGACACATATTTTACCAGATGCTTTCACTAATATTTGCTGGAGAATACAGAGTTACATTCCAGACACTGTAGAGGAGTGTGCTATAGAGCAGTGGTTTTCAAACCATTGGTTGGGAACCAGCACTGGGTCGCAGAGCCTCACCACCCGCTGCTACGACCGAAAGATGAGAATGCATTGCTCAAAGATGCAATTGCTGGGTTATGAGCATAAATGATTTTTTTCAACTGAGGTAAAAAAGTTTGAAAACTACTGCTCTAGTGGGCACAGACTCTTCCGTCCCTTTCCAACATGTCAGAATCCTTTTGCCTCCAGCCTGTCTTGTCTGTTGTTGTCCTAGTCCTGGTTCTCCAACCTTTATCTCCTTGTTCCAGCCCCAGGTTTCCCCCTGTGCCCACTTAGCTCCATCTCCCACTCTCATCCCAGTCCCACCAGCTTTTTGTCTTAATCTGCCCCACCATTCCTGGAGGCCAACCTCTTCGCTGTCTAAAGTCAAGCTTATCTTCGCTTACTGCCTGGGTGCCAGTAGAGGGACCATTGACAGCACAGAAGACACACTCCCCACACTCAGTTCTTGTGTCCAGTACCACATTGGCCAACAGTAGCTGGCAGGAGTAATGGTGGGGAAAACCTTGATAAAAGCCCCAGCAGTTCCATGTTCAAGCATGTTCAGTGCAGACAGAACTTTTGATGAAGTTAGCTTTCAAACTCTATGGAGCACATGCAAATGAAAATTTGCAGGGGCTCACAACTTGTTTGAATTTTTGCATTTTTTTCCCCAGAAGTGGCAAAAGATAAGCCCCTAACAAATTTAAAGATTTTAGTGTAAAGCATGATGGCGCTAGAGTTTCTCAACATAATGGTTGTAAGAATATTTTTTTTAAATAAAGGCAAAACATTGTATTTTCTTCTACCCTCAAATCACTGCCATGTTTTTGCTGAAATATTGCAAAAACTCAGTCTAAGTCAGATAAAATTTCAGCCTAAATGGTAACCGCTGAAAAAGTCACAAGCAACTGAATTCAGTTTTATAAAGAAATGTGTAGGGCAACCTTAACCATAGAGGTCACTACCTGTTCTGCATGCTCTAATACAGAGGACACCAGATCCTCAGTTGGTGTAAATAAGAATGATCCAGCGTCTTCAATGGAGGTACTTTGATTTAAGTGAGCTGACAATCTCACTGACTATATTTAGCAAAAATGTTAAGTACCATTTATTGAATATTCCACAGATTTTTACAGATATTAGACTGTTGTATTAGGCAGTCATCACAAGGCGTATTATAATGCATAGCAAAAATCCTTATGAAAAGTGATAATTGCACATATGCTACCACTCTGAAAAGTTAAGTAACTTGTCCATCTACATTTTCCTCCTTCCCCCGTATTAACAACTGTCTAAATTATTAGGGGTTTATTCTGTCTTCAGTGCAAGCATATAAATGGAAGTTCTACATGAATGTCAAAGAAAAACTAAACCAATTAATGGGGTGAATTTCTAATTAATTTTATAGTCATCACACTTAAAAATGGACAAATGTATTGGAAGGTCAGCAACCAACTTTCTCGTCAGATTCACTTAATATAAAGAATCAACACCTAAAGCAATGAGAAATTCAGTTAAAAATACCCAAAATTCAAGGCCTCAAAATACTTGCAGTTCCCTCCACAACAGCCACCCACACCTCCAAGAGGCGTTATTTTAGACACTATTTTCTCATGTTACTTTTTATCCTCCAAATTACTATCTATGCAGGAAATTCAAGTGGTGCATGGAAGTTAATCACTCCCATAATTTGAGGTTTTACCAGTATTTTCTCTGGACTCTCTTAACATACTAAAAGCACTACCATCCTGTAGGGGGAGTGGTTGGGGTCCTTTTTTGTTTTTTGCCTGCACTGAATGTAATTTCTGCTGTACACTAGGAATCCTCTGCAGAGCAGTAACACATGGATCACATCACAAAGATGACTGATGTCTTGAATTACCAGACAGTATTTAAATATTTTGTTTTAAAGCATTAGTGAAGTCCATGCTCTCTCACTTTATGTTAAGAATTATTAATGCATAATAAAAACACAAACAGAATTAGTTCTCGAACAGATACCCTGACATTTAATCTGCCCAGTAAAATCCTGCTAGTTCACAGCATTTAGGGCAATCAGGGAATTCAATAAAATGCCTGTTTTTGCCCTCCACTGTCTGTAATTACCACATACCTGTCAAGTCCAAGAAGCACAAATCTTGTTCTGCACACACAATGGAGCAAATGGAGAAGGAGTCAGTAAAGACCTGGTTTAAAATCAATCGTTGAGAAGATGGCAAAGGAAAACTATTTATTGTGTCAGATTAGCAAAAGAGGATTGCATTTGTTATTACACTGTACTAGCTTGGTCCAGGTCTTCATGGCCAATGACTCCAAGCTTAACAAAAAGTAGTTGCTTGATAGTCCCTTCTAGTGAGATTGGGAGAGTGAGAGACAGACACACAGACTCTGCAGTAACATATTTTTATAGGTGTCATACATCACGCACTAAATGGCTGCCAGTTCTGCTTCTTTAACCACAGAACTTTTCAGAGAGGCTCAGTACAGTCTCTTCGGAATTTTGCACTGTACAATGCTGACTATAGAGCTGAGCTTCCTATGGGAATCACAAATGGTATTAGACAGAGCAGATTTAAAATAAGAATGCTGACAATGACTGAGCACAGAAAATAAACTAAAAATACTGAAAGGCACAGCTTAAAAGACACCAGCAATATGCTCAGTTCTCTGTGGTATTAGGAAACAAAATGAGCAACACCATGAACTGTGGGGGGAGGGGCTGTCATCTTTGCATATAGGTAAGGGCTGTTATTTTGTTTGATTCCGCGCATTTAAAGGGTGGTGTCCACTTCTGGCACTGACAGTTTTGTTAAAGGACAACTTTTTCTGATTGTGCCGGAACACAACAATGCTGGTATAATCTACTGCAATCCAGAGAAATGAAATATGACACTGTCATCTCTTTGTAAACCCCAGTGATTAATAGAAATTAAATTTATAAGTGTATACAAGGACTTTCAAGGTCCTAATCAAGGAATAACAAACACTCATCCTGATCAGTGTCATTGAACTTTTCTCACTTATCCACAATGGGGATCCAAAAATCTGTATTTGACATATACGAGTTAATGATTCACTCTTGCAACTCAAAGGCACTCATGGTCTGGACCAATCTAAAGATATTCTGTACTGTATTCATTAACAAAAGGCAACATACTGACTCAGATACAAACAGTAACAGCAATCTTTACAACTGTCTTCATGATCGGAAAGTATTTAAAGCCCTTTACTCCCTGATTCTAAGAAGTTAAAAGATAATAATAGGCTTTGAAGAGATTAGCTACCTGGTCATTTGGCAGTAACTCCTGTTGGGATTTTAATCTGAAAGCTACTTGAAGCTAAACAGAAGCCAGTCTTCACAAAAACACTCCACTAAA
Organism: Podocnemis expansa; assembly: GCA_007922195.1. NCBI lineage: Eukaryota > Metazoa > Chordata > Testudines > Podocnemididae > Podocnemis > Podocnemis expansa. Next base: position 221,833 of record ML682021.1, on the reverse strand, counting down.
CAGAAATAAATGTCCAGTACATAAATGACAGAAAAAGAGACTTCCCTGGATAAGTAAGCACTTGAAAAAGTCCCAAGACTCAACCAATATTACTAGAGCCCAAATTTAAGTTAAAAAAATCTATACAGGTGGAATTATATGAGCAAACCTTCAAATACTTGCTGTCACTCCTTCAATAACCGTCAGTCACATCTCTAGTAATGTAAAGAAGTGCAATTCATACTGTTATGGCAGAAGTCACCAGGGGGCACCATTATACATAGTCTTCCAAGTTCTTTTACTTCATGTTAAAGCAAGTTTTGACTCCTGGGAATACCTGTTAGTAGGGCTGGCAAGATAACAAGTATTCCATTTTAGGAAATATTTCAGGTTTTGTAAGTAGTTTCATTCCACATTAGAATAAAACTAAGACCTTCCAAATTCTTTATGAAAGAAACTAAAGAGAAGGACACCCAACCGCAGAACAGTTAGTTATCTAGTCATAAGAGCACTGTTTCGGGATATGGATGACCCCTGTTCAGCTCCCTGCTCTACCTGCTTTGGAGCAGTAATCACCAAACTATAGCGTCATTCTTTTTCTAGTAATATTCAATTAGTCCTGTAAAGTACAGCAAGATTCAACAGGAGAGAGTGCCCAGTGAACCAAACTGAGCAGGGATCTAAACCTGAGTCTCCCACATTCCACAGATATATTCTAAGGCAGTGGTTCCCAACCAGTGGGCTGGGACACACTGGTGTGCCACAGCAACACTCAAAGTGTGCCATGGGCATCCCCGAGAACTGGAGTTAAAGTTCCCTCCCTGCTCAGTCCAGCCATACGGGCTGTGCAGGGCTGGGAAAGGTAGGGGTTAAAGTAAGGGGGAAGGCACCGGAACACAGTTCTGGGGCCCCCTATTTTTAGGCAGGCAGCCATCTGACCCCCTAAAAATAGAGGAAAGCACTGGAACGGGGAGTTCCAGAGGTCTCCCTAAAAATAGCAGGAGCAGCTGGAAGGCAGCGTTCCAGTGGCTCCACCATAGGCCCAGCCAGCAGAGCTGCGGGAGGCTGGGAGTGTGTCAATCTCCCCCTGCAGGGCGGAGCAGCTTGTGTCAGGCAGCCTGCAAACAGCCCAGGTATGGGTTTGGGGGGGGGGGAGGGCTATTAGGAATTGTGTGCGGCAGGTGTGTGTCTGTAGCAGAAGTGGGTGAGAGTGGCTGTGTAGCAGAGGGTGTGTAGCTGGGGGGATGGGGTGGCTGTGTATGTGGGAGGTGTAGCTGGGGTCTGGAGACCTAGTTCTGAACCCTGCAGTGACAGGAGGGTCCATCACAGGCAATGGGGGTTGGGGGAGGGGAGGATGGGACCCACTGGAGTGGGAGGAAGCAGCAGTGGGGTGAGGATTTGCTTTGGGTGGAAGTGAGCCACTATGGAGAACGGGGAAGTGGGCACTGCATCATGCTCCCCTATCCTACCTTCCCACTCCCCAGGTTCCCCCCTGCCCTCCCACAAAGCCATTCTTGTTCTCCCTTCCTCTCACCTCTCTTGCCACCCTTGTGCTGCTCCCCACATGGCTGCCCTTGTCCTCTTTTGCCACCCCTGCCCTGCCCTGCTCTGGTCCCCACACTCACTCCTGCCACTGCACGACTCCTGACCTCCCCTGCTTTGCCACCCCTGCTTTGCTACTCCTACTACCCCACATAAGAGCATCTCCAAAACTGTGTCATGTTTCATGAATATTCATAAATAATTTAATTTGAATATTCATGAGGTGTTTAACAGTGGTGTGCCTCAAAAATTTTGAAGGTATCACAGTGTGCCATAGCAGAGAAAAGGTTGGGAATCACTGTTCTAAGGAATGAGGTCTGATGATTCTGGAGTGTCTCTCTCTCTTGACCTCTCTCCTTCTATATATATATTCCCTGGTCCCTGTGCCTAGAAATTACATTCTCAACCTGTGAAACCATTTAGATTATTTTTAGTCAAAACATACACTTCCATGAAAAGTGTTGGCATTAAATATCAGCATTCTATGAGAAAAAAAAAAACAAACAAACCAAAAACCACATTATCTATAAATGCACAATTAGCTCTAGTTCTGAGGTTCTGAGTTGTCCACAGTGTAGAAATTGCATTGGGAGAGGGGAGCTGGGTGAACAAGAACAGTATTATTTTTAAAGAAAAACAAGCAAGGAGTCCTGTGGCACTTAAAGACTAACAAATTTATCTATCACATTCACAGTCTTGGGAGGATATAGTATTATCAAGACCCATGCTTATATTTTTATTTAAAATTCAGAGCATCACAAAATAAGGATAACTTACGCTACAAATTAGTCCCCTAAAAAAGTGTGCAAATACAAAATAGTATAAAAGTTCTGTTCTTCACTCAAATTAAACTCATTAATTGGCAGAGAGTTAATGAGAGTCTAGAAAACCTCCCAACCTTAGATGTGATTGGCACACCAAGCACCCGTGTATTCACACCCTGCGCTCTCTTGTAATAATTTTTGTACAAAATATTCCTTGTGAGCTTACAATTTGAAAACCCATAACTCACTGATGTAATAATTCTTATGTGATATATGTATGTGGTAGCTATTAAGAGTTATATGTATACTCATATACATTGAGTTTCATATGTATATATGAAAGAATTATGACTGAAGTGTGTGTAAATCAGGTATATCAGGGGAATTGGTAAATAGGTCTCCTAAATATAGGAATGTGTTTTCCCCAACTGGGAGTTACTTCCAAAGTATTTTGAAAGACAGTAAAAACGTAAACAAGTTCCAAAGGCGCAGCCATGTTACATATCATGTAAACAGGCCTATCAAGATAACAAAGGGTGGAGGCAAACCTTATATTAAGACAGCAGGTAAACAGCATGATGCCTACTGCTAGCAGGAGAGAGAAGCTTAGTCTGGATTTACTTTTCAAAGAATAAATTGAAAAGATTTACTGGTCTAGACCAGGAGTGTCAAACATGCAGCCAGTGGGCCAAATGTGGCCTGTGAACCTCTTCCATCCAGCCCGTGACTACACTTGGCAGGACCATACTTTCTCCCTAACAAAGAGAGCAAGAGAGAGAGAAAGAGAGAGGTCTTGCATACCCAGCACTCCGTGATGCTGCAACAGTGTCAGGTCTCACGACATCACGTAGCACTGGGTATGTGAGTCTTTGCTCCATGAGACCATTCTCTCTCCCTAACACAGAGAAAGAAAGTGGTATCACGGAGTGCAGTTTTGTATATACAACACTCTGCAGTGCCATGAGAGGGCCCTAGCATGTTGATTTATAATATGTACAGTCCACTTAAAGTATATTTAAGTCAAATCTGGCCTGCCATAGCAAAATTCTATGTCTATGGTCTAGACAGATGGGCAATAAGCAACTGAATCAACTGACTATATAACGTTACTGTGTTATAAAAGTGCATAAAGTAAGGTCTTTTCTGACAACTAACGACACATTGGTGATTAATATCAATGTGATATATATGTATCAACACTATATAAGGAATTATAGACACTCATTGATGTTAGGCTGAGAGTCTACCCAAACAGGAGGGAATGTTGCAGCTAGCTGTCTCTCATATAATTAACCTTGGCAGAATTACACAATGGAAGCCCCGTGTACACAGAAATCATAAAAAGGATGGAAGCCCCCCAAAGCAAAGAATGTGTCAGGTTATCCTGCCTCTTGAAACTAAATCACTGAACTTTGAAAGCTATAAGCAAAGACAGAAGCCATCCCTGGTGTCCATTACAGACAGAAACAATGCAACAGAGGTCTTCCAAGTTGAGAAAGATGGGTTCCAAGGAAAAGCTGAAGTCATTAAAACTGGGTATAGGTAAGAAACCCGTGTAAGTAAAGATTTTTTACCTAGAATACAAGGGAAACCAGATCCTTGTGTTTTTGTGGAAGTTCCTGACTGAAATCCGCCATGGCTGCGAAGATGATTGGTGTGAGAAACTATCTTGAATGGAGCCTATATCTTGCTAAATGTATTTTCACTTCTATTTTCTTGTAACCTTTTCAAACCCTCTCTCTCATTTATACCTGAACTCACTTAAACTGCTCTCTTCTTTTGCTAATAAGCTTGTTTTATTGCTAATCTAAACCAACAGTGTTGATTTTGAATTAAAATGAATGTTAATTCCAGTTAATGAGGCTAGCTGGTGGGTTGTGTCTCTTTACACAAACAAATTTTATTATCTCTCTGAAATGTCTGGGAGAAGGCTGGACATTGCCAAGTGCATGGTTTTGGGAAAATTCAGGAATAACAGTGTGTTGGGATCATACTACAAGGTGGGGAGGTACAGATAGGGGAAAGTTACTTATTGTAAAAGGATGCCACCAGTTCAAGTCTAAGGTAATGATATCAAATTTGCATATGAATTCTAACTCTCTAGTTTCTTTTTGAAACTTTGATTTATAATTAAGCTGCTTAAGTACAGCAACTGATGTATCTTCAGTGGAGTGAGCAGGGATATTGAAGTTTTCCCTATTAGTTTTTGAATGTTGTAATTTCTGATGTCAGATTTGCGTCCATTTATTCTTTTGCACAGAGGCTGTCCTATTTGTCCAGGATATAAGGCAGAATGGTACTGTTGGCATACATCATATTGGTGGATAACCAGGTGAATGAGCACTCGATGTAGCAGCTGGTTTGATTAGATCCTATGATGGTGGCAATGGGGTTTGTTTCAGGATATGTGCCTGTTTTAATGTTTCTGTTGTTTGGTCTGTAGTTCCTTCATTGAGCGCTCATTTACCTATCTCTACCTCCCCACAGTCTAATATGTTGTTCCACACCGTTTGAGTCTAAACAACTGATTTGATCTGCTGACTTGGACTGACTTGAACCTGTGACTTACATGTCCCTGCATTTATTTTCCTCCCATTCCATAAGTTCTCCATCTTCAAGCATCTGATGCAGTGGGATTTTCTCATGCATTAAATAAATGTATTAGTCATTAAAAGTGCCAAAGAACTCCTTGTTTGTTTTGCTAAACTAGACTAACATGGCTACCCCACTGGAAATATTACCTCTTGACCTTCGGAACACCTGCAACAACTACCACGGGAAGAAGAGCATGTTACATCAGCTTACACAATAAGTCCTACAGCCACATCATATGACTATAGCTCAGTTGAGAGACAAGCCTTCCAAAGGCAACTAGCAGCAAAGATTTTCACTTGGAATGCTGCTTGTCCTTCTCCTCAATCTTTTCATCAGTGATAGTTTAGACAACAATGTACTCTGAGATTAAGAGCAGGAGCAATTATACCATAACTGTCTTCTTCCAGGAGCATATTAAGTACTAGGGACTGCCAGCAGGAACTTGGGACTCCTGAAGTGTCAAGGAATCTGGATGCTAAAGCTGGTTTTAACTCTCAGCCTCAACAGAGTACAAATCATCAATGGCTCTTAATATTGTGGAAAACTAACTGACTACCCTAAAAGTCACCTGAATCGTCTCTTACAAGGACGGGGCTCAATTTAATGAGATTTTTATCCCAAAAATTGGCATTTCTTTAGATTCTAATTGCATGAAGCAAGAAAGATGAGAATACGTCATCCAGAATTCCCATGGAAGTGAGAAGTACAGCTTTAGGAACTTAACATCCACAATTTTAAATGCAAGTAGGACTGCTAATGGGGGAAGGCAGAGAGACAGGGGAACAAAGCTGATCTGAGACGTTTCAAAGGGTGTCTTCTTGAGTTTCCTCATATCAAATCAAAAATCTTGTTTTATGCTCATGCATTACACATGAGATTTGTTCAGACTTTTAACTACCCTCTGGGCAACAACTCAGATTGTGCTCCCCATGTAGGTTCTCTATCAGGTTTCTGAGCACTTTGCCTTGAATTTTTTCCCCTCTAGTTAGCAACAGGGGTGGCAAGAAGTATAATAAAGCTCTGAATGTATCTATAATTTGATTTCTGCATAGCCATCCATCACCTGCCTGTTTTGCAAAAAGACCAGCCGCATTAATCCATTTCTGTGGCACCTCAAGCCAAATAGCTCAGTGAGGGCCCTGAAACTGCTCTCAACTCCCTGAAGTTAACCAGTCAAAAATGTGATAAATCAACAGGTGGTCCACATACAATTAACGGGGATACAATAATTTCAGATATATTTTATTCAGGGCCTTCATGGAGGTTTTTTTTGGAAAATGTTTAAATATCCAGAAAAGGGGAAATGGATATATATGTTAGGAGTTAATAAGGTCATGTACTAACTGTCATCAGACTTTTACTCAAACCATAAGAGGTAAGCAATATAGAGCTAGTAAGCACTAGAAGATAGAGAGAGGGGAAAAAAAGATGGAGACAGCTAGCATGGTTGTTACAGTGCTGTCTGTTGAGCATAACACAGACTGGAATTGATTTGCATTTTTCCTATTTAATTAAAGAAGGGTGAAAAATGTGACAGTTTGAGATAAGAAATAACAGCACCATTCACATACATCACCGCAGCTTTATTATTTAGTAAAATACCTCTGCACTGGTTACAATTATGGACAGAATACACTGTAAAGATTGTTACCTAACTCTTATATATTATAGCTATCTAGCTGATTCCAAATAGAAAGCTATGTTAGAAGAGCATTAAGATTCCACTGAGAAGCAATCAAAAATCAGAAAATGTCAAAAGTTAATTACAAATTTAGATGCTCTATATGTGCAATTTTAACATTTGGCATTTAACGACTTTTGATTGCTTCACTGCAGAAGCACAGCATTCTTGTAATATAAGTTTTTTTTTTTTGGACCTTCTTAAGGCTTTTTGTTCTTTAAAGATGGCCATGTACTTTTGGTGTATAAAGTCTTTTCAGGATCAGGTCCTTAATGTCTACTCAACTCTGAAATCATTGTTTTATTGATCCTTTTCAACTGGAAAAAAAAAATGCCAGTAGACAGGCACCAGATAATTTCTTCTAGCTGTATAAACAGGGCTGGATTTAGGGGCAGGTGACATAGGTGATAGCCTAGGATGCTAGGCTTGGAGAGCTCCAGGTTCTGGGTGTTATATTTGTTGTTAAGCAACGAAAGTGAAAACAGAATGCCTGAAGTAAAATATTTCAGATATTCTGTATTTGGATTTATTTATTTTTCACTACCCTCCTAGAATGCTCTGGACCTTTTTAGAACCTTCCAGGCTTTCCGAGAACTACATTTTCCTCAAACCTCCTACTGTGTTTTCAACCATTCCCTCATGGGTATATAAAAGGCAAGGTATCACCAGTCAGTCAAGTGAGATATAAGAACAAAGTGAAATAAGTTTGAGTTCAACTGCGATATTGTGAATGTTGTTTTATTATGTAATTGTGAAATTCCATTTGTGTTTCTAGACTTGAAGTATGTAATTAGCAACTAATAAATGACATATTTAATGAGATATGTTGAACTTCTATCTATGGAACAATATAATGATTGATATTCTTTGATAAGAAGCTGCCATAATGTTACCTCTAGAGACAATGGATTTCAAGATGGCATCACTGCTGCCAAAGAAATAGCAGAAAATTTAGGAGTTCAACCTGGTATTAAGGTCTCCCATGTTCATCAAAAGAAGAGACAGCTTGGTTATGAGAACAGAGATAAGATTATGGGAATCCTGGGAGGAGGGGGAGAGGGAAATATTTTTGTTTGCTCATTGATACTATTTGAGTGTCTATCAAAGCAAAGTTTGGACAAATGAAAAACCTGTAGGGTTTATTAAGAGCCCAGCTGACAGAAAAACATTTGAACAGTCATATGGCCCTTCACCAGACCCTGCCACATGGATGTCAATGATAAAGACTTCTATGTCAAACTGAACATCCATCACATCTTGCCACACAGGAAGCACTCTCCACTCCAAGTTCTCCAATTCATTCATTATGCAGAGCTAAAGGACACTCTTTTGAATGTGTGGATAGTTTTGAGGATCCTGCTCTTGCTGCTAGTCACTGTCACAAGTAGTGAGCTCAGCTTTTCAAAGCTCAGGCTCATTAAAACATGTCTTAGCTCAGTGATGACTGATGACAGACTGACATTACTTGCTGTTTTATCACTCAAAAATGCTACTGAACAGTACTTTCTCTGAGACCACACTTCAGTTCACAGAGACAAAGGCAAGAAAAGTGATCTTTTGAACTAAAAGACTAGGGTTAGCATTCTAAGACTGTCAGCAACTGCAACATTATTTAACATTGTTCTACCCAATTTTGATGAACAGTACAATACCTTGATATTAATACATTTTTCAGTAATTCTTAAAATTAAAAAGTTTCTATAAGCATATTGGAAATGAATGCTTATTTGCGGCATGAATAAATAGACTTACAGATCCTGGTGTACAAATATGACAGGAACAAATCATGCATGCGAATCATGCATCAAAGTTGTGAAATAAGCTACAAATGCAATAAAATATAAGACATTCAAAAGTTTAACAAATGGAGGAGGGTGCCAAAAATGCTGTTGTGGGGTGCCAACTGATCTTGGGCCAGCCCTGCATGTACGGCCTCTTCTTGGATTAAGACCCAACAATTTCAACAGATAAGTTTTATTTCCACCATTATTCTGTCCTTTGTTCCAGCAGCTAGGATGGCTTTGTCTGATAGATCAAAAGACATTGCATTTATAGTCCTTTTTATAGAAAAAAATTGCTGGCAAGCTTCCTGAATATTTGTTGAGTTATGTTTTTAAAAAGGGATGTGTTATAAACTGAGAAACAACAAGCCTTGTCAATGCTGGAAAAGCTGGAGCACTGAAAATTGGTATTTCATGTGCTGTGACCATCTGAGTGGAACTGACTGCCACTGAACATGCTTTGCCTTATTTTTTTTGACTTCTTGAATTTCAGGACAGCTTACCATAAACAGACTGGAATGCATCCAGTGGTGAATGATATTATGTTAGAAGGCATGAAGTTAACAAAACAATTTCCATTATAAACCCCTTTGAGAGAGAGAGTTCTGAGCATGAGGAAGAAACCCAAACATAAGCCCTGTGTCCCTACAACCACTTTATAAAGTTATTTAAAAATACTGCCACATTTATACATAGCGATTCAAGATGGTCTGAATTTCAAAATTTGGCATTTGAAGCTTACTCACTGAAGTACAAATCGTGAACCTGGTTGCATGCTTGTGCAGAGAGAGGGAGGAGGTAAGAAGCCCTTTTATTCTCTTGCACTTGCAACCTGTACCTTGGTTATTCTGTATCTACCTCTAAAATGGTATGCCTCTCCCATGTTTTAACCCTCCCCAACTTGCTTGTCAGTACAGCTGAGCCATCCTGGAGAGACAGGTAAACTGCATCAAGAAAAAGGTTAACATTCATGTATTATGGAAAATTTTAAGTCAAGGTACTTGTACTTAGAGCAGCAAAGTTAACACTCAGTGCTGGTCTGAATTCAGAGTGGCTGCGACACCTTTCAAGGTCCTGTTTGACAGCTCCTTCCTCCTAATCATGCTAACACACCCTGTACTAAGATTATCCTGCCTCTACAACACGTGGTGCTTTCTCTATAGCAACTGCCTGGTTATGGCCTTATACTTAACTTTACATTGATGAGGAATTGCAAAGCATGTGAAACAGGAAACTCATATCAGATCTAAGGATGGATGAACAGTATTGGCCTCAATTCATTAATTAGTTCCTTTTATGTTACTTGGCTTACACCACCCTATATATTTTAAATGATTTTAAAAGTACATCACATGAAGACCACCAGGTGACTTGTGTCTTAAGAACTTACTGTGTCTCTCCATGTAATGTCATGGTAAGGATTTCAGGCAATTCTGGCTTTTGGGCCTCCACATGAGTTTGAGCCCTTTATGCCAGGTATAAATATTCAGGTTCGTAAAGCTTTTTTTTTTTTTTCCTACTTAACATTTTAGTCATTTTAAGTATTTATACTAGCAATGACTTTTTAAAATTGGTAAATTAAATAGAAAAACTTTATTAATGCAACAGCAAGTTAGCACAGTTAAAGTCAGCAAATGTCAGTGAATTCAACTTAATCTTCCACAAGCAGTGTTAACTCAGCTCATTAAACAGATACTTAACATTTCTGAACCTGGTTTTCTGGTTCATTATGTAGCTTAATATGTTACTGTTTTACGCTATCAAACATATATAGTAAAATATGCAAGATATGCAAGATGAGAGTGTTCAGATTCTTGCTGGAACCTTATGCTCTGATTTTTGGTGACGGCCTATAAAGCCTCTTTGTTGTATTAAAAATGTTATTTATATTGTTACTGTTTTGGGACTGAGGGAAACTCCACTCCAGTAGCTGTCTTTGATAGACTTTAGCCCCATCTTTTGCTGGTTTATAAAAGCATAATCTGTGTTTAATTTAACAGCTTGAAAAAACATGAGAAACATGAGCATTCATGAAAGAACCTTTGTCATCAGCTGCAAAATTACCAGGTATTGTACATGTGCAGCTCCTTTTTTGATCAATAGGAGCCAATCTTGTGAAGTAGTGACTGCCTCATGTGAGATGATTTCCATGGGAGAGTGCCTGGCACCTCCTAGGCTGAGGCCTTCCAAAAGGCAGATTATGATGCTGCAAAAGCTCACCACCCTGCTTAGTTTTAACTTTTAAGTCTGCCTACGTTGGGTTACTCACAAAGTTAAGCACGTATTTGCTGTAGCAAAGTCTTGAAAAGTAGTCTCTACTTTTAAACTAGGAAAATTGATGTGAATACCAGTTTAAAAAAAAAAGTCAATTCTTATTCATATTTTTAAATGAATTATTTTAAGTTTTCCATTTGTGCTCTCATTAAAAAACTAGAAAATGTTAATTATAATCAAACCATCTTCCAAGACATTCTTCACAAATTCTTTTGGTTTCCAATGTGCCTGTAAAATTGACTTTAAAAAAAAATAATCAAAAAATAACTACTACAAAACAAGGCCTTGGATGATTCTGGAAGTCTCATAAAGCAACAGAAAAATCAGAGATATTTGAGCATCTGACACAGAGAATAAAATTTAAAAGCATTACTAGCACAAATGAAGTAAATATGAAAATAGTATTATCGGACAAACACAAAAAGTGAAATGTCCACATATGTGAAATATGGCGTACTACACAATTTTCCAAGGATGACATAAGGAGCATAAACATAAAGCAAATCATATGTTGCTGATACATAATCAGAGGCAAATGAGGGGAAAAAATACCTTAAGAAAAATGGCCAGTAAAAAGTATTATTTCCTGAATATGTAAACTTCAAAAATGTAAATGAAATATTATAGTCTATTAATAAATATTCCAGTTTACCATTCCAGATTTATTAAAATTATTATAGCAAACAATGTATTTCAGAGATTGTGTCTAATTCTAACTCCTATAGTGTACTCAGTCTGATAAATACATAAATTTAACTTTTATTTTAAATGACTGTACTACAGTCACAGAAGATGGAACCTACCTAGGCTATTCCTAACCCACTAAACTTGGTGGCTGTGCTGCAGGGTCACCTCTTAAAGTTTTAGAAGCTTAAATTCTTCTCCAACATTAACAGCAGCAAGATGGCTCATCCTTGATCTGATCCAAAGCCCAATGAAGTCAATGGGAGTCTTATCGTGGACTTAAGGGCTTTGACTAAGGCCTGCTGTTGATGTTGTGACAGTGTCAGAAAGTAAAGACAGAATAAGCCAAAAAACCCCAAAACAAAACACCCTACCCTCCCCAACCTTTCTACAGACATGCAGTCTTTCAGTACAGGAATGCAGTTCTGAGAGCTACAAAGGGAGCACAAGATGTTTGAGGTCCTGACAGAGAGCAGTCACCTTGAGAGTACTACATTAACTTGATTTAAAAAACACTAAGCAAAACCAAAAGACATGTCAAAAAAGTTCACAATGTTGGAGAAAAACTTAAAACAAATAATGGTGTCCACTAATTAACTGTGAAAGCGATCCCTCTGTAAATCCAAAATGGTGGCCCAAGCAGCAGTGTACTGAAAATGGCTAACAGGAAATATAGCTGATGAAAAAGGAATGGGAAAGCATAAATATATATATATGCAGGTGACTGGATAGTGTAGTGGTTAAGAGCGCCATAGTGGTTAATACCGATGCCCTTTGATACGGGAGACCGGGGTTCAAATCCTGGTGGGTACCTGTCTACCTTCCCAGTAGGGGTCCTTGGGCAAAAAGACCCCCTAACGCCTTACTTGCCTAACTTGAATATGAGAGTGACACGAACTAGGAGAGTCATGCCGGCTCGGACGTCGCCCGGATTAACAAGGTCTGCGCCAGATGTTGGGGAACCAGGACAATCTGATGATAAGTGGGCTACTGGAACAAACCATGCATGGACGAGACAAGAGAACCTGGAATTGATGGAATGCTACTACAACAGCAGACCTAATGAGAGGGGATATATGAAACGTATGAGGGAACTATGGATGGACAAAAGACCTACATCCACACTAACTGAGAAACAGCTAGTTACCCAACGCTTCAACATAGTAAAGAGGCAGCTGCTCTCACAAGGGGAGATAGACCAACTCCACATTACCTCCCAGACTCAAGAAGAAGCCCCAGAAGAACAACTCGAGGTGCAGCCAACACCTGCAGCTGGAACTTCACTGCCACCCCCTCCATTACAGAACACAGCAGCTGATATCAGGCATAAGATCATGGATAAACTAGCTACAGTCAACCCTCGAGACCGATTACCAAAGCTCGTGGGAGAAGTACCATCAGATAGTGTGCTAGAAGATGCCAATAGAGCCCTAATGACAATTCCTACTACCACCATCACTGAAACCAAAGAACTCGTATACGCTACAGCCTCTGTAATCCTGGAGATGCTTGGCTTACACAATCAAGAACAGCAGCAATACATACCCTCCCTGGAAAATGAGGTTGGAGGATAAGATCAAGGCAACCCGGAGAGAAGTTAGCCGGCTGGTGGAACTACAGAAGGGTGTAGAGATTAAGGATAAGACTCGGCTACTGAGAAAAGACGAGGGCCTGACTCCATCTGAAGCCCTAGAGACTGCTAAGCAAAGGCTCACAGCACTGGCCACCAGGCTAAGGAGATACACTAGAGAAGCAGAGGCCAAAAAGATAAATGCCCTGTTCTCCAAAGAACCATCCAAGGTGTACTCCCAACTGCAGTGCAACAACACAATAACAGCAGAGCCACCAACAGCAGAAACTGAAGAGTACTGGAAGAACATCTGGGAGAAAGAGAAGACTCATAACACCAGTGCAAAGTAGCTGCAGGACCTGAGAACAGACCACAGCAATCTCCCAGAACAGGAACCAGTCACCATCACAATAGCTGACATCCAACAGCAGGTCAAGAACATGAAGAGCTGGACAGCACCTGGCCCGGACATGATCCACACCTACTGGCTAAAGAAACTAACAGCAGTGCATGAACACCTAGCAGCACAGATGAACCAGCTGCTAGCAGCAGGCTCCCACCCAGACTGGCTAACACAAGGAAGGACAGTGCTGATCATGAAAGACCCCCACAAAGGAACAGCACCATCCAACTACCGGCCAATAACCTGCCTCCCCACAACATGGAAAGTCCTATCAGGCATCATAGCCACCAAGCTACAGGACCACTGCGGGGTTTGGTGAGTGTCAAAGCCACTGTCCTGGATGAAACCCACAGCATCCAGGAGTACATCAGTAAGATGGCACCCAAAGATGAGCTGCTGAGAGAATGCCTGAGGCAGCAGCAGCAGACATGGGAGGAAGATCAAGCAGAAGAAGTGCCATGGCAAGACAAGACCCTGCATGGGATGTACCATCGACAGATAGCTGAGGTGGCTGACATTGGGAAATCCTACCAGTGGCTGGAAAAGGCTGGACTAAAAGACAGCACTGAGGCACTGATCATAGCACAAGAACAGGCACTGAGCACCAGATCCACTGAAGCAGGGGTCTACCACACTAGACAGGACCCAAGGTGCAGACTGTGCAGAGAGGCCTCAGAGACAGTCCAACACATAGTGGCAGGATGTAAGATGCAGGCAGGAACAGCATACACTGAACGGCATAACCAAGTAGCTGGCATTGTGTACAGGAACATCTGCACAGTGTATGGGCTAGACCCTCCCAAGACCAGATGGGAGATCCCACAGAAGGTCGTGGAGAATAACAGGGCTAAGATCCTGTGGGACTTCCAGATCCAGACAGACAGGCAGGTATTGGCCAATCAACCAGACATCGTGGTAATAGACAAGGACCAGAAGACAGCGGTGGTGATAGATGTAGCAGTGCCAAGTGACAGCAACATCAGGAAGAAGGAGTATGAGAAGCTGGAGAAGTACCAGGGCCTGAAAGAAGAACTAGAGCGGATGTGGAAAGTGAAGGCCAAAGTGGTCCCGGTGGTGGTAGGAGCACTCGGGGCTGTGACTCCGAAGCTGGGAGAGTGGCTCCAACAGATCCCAGGAACAACATCAGAGCTCTCTGTCCAGAAGAGTGCAGTGCTAGGAACAGCTAAGATACTGTGCAGAACCCTCAAACTCCCAGGCCTCTGGTAGAGGACCCGAGGTTGAGGATGACACATACCACCCATAGGGGGTGAGAGAGGAATTTTTTAATTTATATATATATATATATATATATATATATATTTTAGATTATAAACATATTAGAGACCTTCACAATCCTAGAATCACTGGCTGATTTCTTTCATTAAACTTTGTATTATTAGCCCTGAAAATTAATTTAAAAGACATCTTTTTAAATCTACAGCCTTTCAGTGTGAAGACTCTGGCAAGAAAGCAACTGTGGTGGTTAATTGTTTCTGACCTGAGAGCCAAGGATTAAATCCTGAAAGCAGCAAAATAAGAAATCAAGTTCCAATGGAAGCAAAATGTTCTAGGTTTTCCTAACAGTACTCAGCCAGATTATACTGCCTTTTTTGTAGTCAAGACAGGTGGCATAATCTGTTTGGGAGAAGGGGTCCCTCATAATCACAATCCATCTTTCTTTCTGGCAGGAGGTAACATCTGCCTGGAAGGTGAGAGGCTAAGACCCAGAGCAATTCCCTCAATAGCCCAAGGACAGCAGGCATGACAGCTATACCTCCCCCCCCCCCCCCCAAGCACATATACAGGGAGAGGAAACTTTTGAAATGTTTAACCACAGAATTTCCTAGGAGAGAATACTGAGTCAATCACTCCTATCCCTAATCATGCTTCAGGTAACTTACAGAAGAAAAATCTCTGTTTTCTAAGACTATGCTTAACAATTTCAAAAGGGATAGCCGTGTTAGTCTAGTCCAGTACAAAAACAACAAGGAGTTGTGTGGCACTTTAAGACTAAAAAAAAAAAATTTAGTCTTAAAGTGCCACACAACGCCGTGTTGTTTTTTTATGCTTAACAATGTCAGTTACTAGGAACCAATAAAGCTGCTCAGTGACATGAGGATTTTGATCAAGAGGAAGACTAATTTTCTGATCCAAATACAGCTCTTTTTCTTGTTGACTGCTGAGAAATACAGAAGAGCTATCACTGGTGATTTGATTTGTAAACCCTTTTGTCCAGCAGTATTTCCATTGGCTTCAGAGCAACAAACTTACCCCCCAAGAACTGAGGATGGATTAAAGTCACACTATAAAAGCAACTCTTGCCTTCCGTTTTATTAAAAGCTCTCCAGATTTTCTGTGCTTCAACCAACAGCACCACAAGGCTTCTTGCTACTAGTACTCCACCTTCCAACAAGTCCTATGAGAGAACTGATTTCACAGTCAGTCTGTGCTAGCTGCAGGTGGCTTGTAATGTGACAGTTGCTGTCTGTTTTTAAAATTACAATTTGCAGACCCATATGTTGGGACCCACTGAAAATTTGCTAAGGTATTATTGATGTTAATAAAACTAGAAAACCTGCACAGTAATAATTTTAGATGCTACTTTCGAGACCTAATCATTCTCTAAACATAAAGGTAGATGAACACCTGTTTGTATACTCCTTGCTTAAAAATGTAAAGCCAATTTAAAACATTTTCCATAAAACCAGTGTATGGTGAGTCTAGTCACTTATTTGAAGAAATAAGTAAATTTTCAGGGTCTTCCAATGTAACTGGGGAGTATCAGCTTGCGCTCTCTGACCTCTGCTATCTGTTTTTTTTGTTATGTGGTCTATCATTGTAGGATCCAAGTATATCTGAGAGTGTGCATGGTAACATAAATAGAAATGCATACTGTTGAGTATAGTTTATATATAAGTGACACTAATATGAATAGTTTTACCACTGGAAGGCACAGGAGAGTCCAAAAAGATCTTTAACAAATGGGCTTATTCCATTTTTTTTTTTGGCTTTTCTATAATATATACAGACTACCTGAAAAGCAACTGTTGTTTTAAAAGGGTTTATTGATTCTTGGGTTTTTTACTTTTCTTCATGATCATCTGCTTTGGTCTTCTCTTATTTTACTGGTGGACATGTAAAAAGGAACCTTGGAAAATGTATATTGTTTATTCTCACTCATTATTTAAAGGAATGGTGTTAGATGTTCATCTTTTACAATTTGGAGAAATAACATTTTTGTTAAAAATATGACAAGCCCTCTCCCCCCAACCCACACTTAGATGTGAGAGTTGATATTTTTATCTTCCTTAGGTTTAAAGAATGGAGAAGGATTTGGGAAATGTTCACAAAGATACAATCCTATTCTTTTCCCTTTGCAAGTCATCTTTAAGGTCAAATCCTCATACCACTAGAGACAATGGAAGCACTGCCATGGAATTCAAAGACATCAGAATTTGGGCATCAGTGGTGCTTTCTGATGTAGTTGGGAGGGAAAAGCACTTTTTGAATATATGATAAGGAAAAGAAGTTTAGTGAATCCTTAAACCAAACGTTTTATTTGACAGAAACACGGTCTTCCCTTTTAGCCAACATAAAACATCCTGCATATGTGAATCTACATAAACTGTGCACATCTTTCTAATAAATGGGTGGGGGAAACACTTAATGGCTTGAAAAAGAGTGTAAATTAGCTTTAAAGTAGTTTATGCTGCAAAATTAGAAAGCTGCATCATTAACACTGTGCCTCCTAATAGCCTTGTTCGGCTCATGACATCATCTTAATTTCCTTGCTCCATGTCTGTTTTAAAAGTTTCTATCGCCAAAATTCCCATCACCACTGCTTCATAAGTGTTGACTATAAATATGTAACAAAACTAATTAGAACAGAAAGCTTTTATAGCTATTACAACTAAACTCATCGGCTCACAACCACATCAACAGAAATACTGGGTAAAATCATGGTTTTATGCTGCTGGTCATGATGGGAATGGGACGAGGACTAAGAAAGGGCTGAAAAGTAGCTACAGTCTTCAAAGGCACTCTGGCTGATTCAGCCAGAATATTTCTAGGGTAGCACACATAGTGGGAACTCTATGACCTCTTACACAGTGCTGGGTCACTTCCCTAGCCCTGAACACCAGCAGGTGTGAGGGATGGAACAAAGGCTCTTCTCTAGCCCTCCCTCTCTCTTTCTCCCTCATCTTCCTGATTGTGGTTGGCCCCTACTGGGGGGAAGAAGCTGGAAAGAGTGCATGTATGTGAGCGTGTGCTTACCCCTCTGTGCACCCGTAGAGCTGGCCACAATCTGAATTATAGTATCTTTATTCGAATTGGCCACAATTCAATATTTTTGGTTCACAAGAAATTTTAAGAACTCAGAATTTGATTTCATTGTGAATTGGGCCAAGGCCAATTTTTTAAACCATTTTTTCTCTTAAGCTAGAAATCCCCTCAGAACCATTTGTTTTAGAACCACTGACGTATGGTGTTTCTAAAAGGAAAATCACAGCTGCTGACTAAAATTGACATTCTTCTCAGTATCACTACTGCACTGCATGGCAAGCTGCTCTGGAGCTGTGGAATCTGAATGGTGGGGCTGTCCTGGATCTAGGGAATCTGAAAGCCCAGCTTCCTTAGTGGCTCACCAGGTGATGCAGACAAGTGTCCAGGGTTCCTTCAAATGCCTGCCTTTGATTTAAGGGAAGTTCAAACTCAACTTGGTTTCACAAGACATTTCAGGTTCAGTGAATCAACATTCCAGCCTAACTGTTTCATTGGGAAATTTCTGACCTTCTCTAATGTTTATAGAGTGGTCCAAAGTGCAGAAAGGCAAATCTGCTAAACTCTCACATATGTTGGTTTATCCCCTGTGCATAGGCCCGCATGCCAGGTTTGGCACATGTGCTGATGGTTGTAAAAATCTGCCCTAAATTAAATGTTCAAAGAGCCTGCTGCCCAGCATCAGGTTCAAGTATTTTCATGCACTGTGAGGAACTGTGTCACCCTTAGAATCATAGAATCACCCATAACATCCCTCTGTCCTGTCAGGTTTCAGAGTGTGTGCATGCACTGACAGCTATAGTGATACTTCATTCAGTGTAAGAAATGCAGAAGCAAGAAATGCAGGTGGAACCAGAGCTCTCAAGTGAACAACACTCAAAGAGTCACATCAGTTTTTTGAACTGTGATCCCTTCACCAACCTACACAGAAAAAAACCCTGCAAAAAAAACAAAAGGGAAAGAACACTTCCATGTTATTTCCTGAACCAAATGAAAGTAGGGTAGAATTGACATTCTTCTAGATTTTAGACCTCAACAGCATGACCCTGTGAGATGCTAAGTGACCTAACACCCTCCTCCAAAGAACTCTCATTTCTTAGTGAAGTCAGTGGTAGTAGAAGACTCTCATTACCTCTTAGGCCAGCCCTTGCCCCCTTTTTTTAAGTGATATCCAATGTTCCCTCTAAGCTGTGTCGGTGTGCAGCTGCACAGTAGCCATCACACACCTGCGCAGGCATCATAGACTCCTGCGCAGCAGGGAGCTGAGGCCAGGCTGGAGGAGTTTTCAAATCTCTTGCCATGAGCATGTTCAGATGCATGCTTAGGGTGGGAGCAGCCTAGCCAGGGAACAGCTCCAGCCAGGTAGGAGGGAAGGGAACCTGGAGGTTGGGGACAGGGACCTGATAGGGGCAGGGAGTTGGTAGGCAGGTCAGGAGAGGGATCAGGGAGACAGTAGTTGAGGGGGTTAGGGGAGACTTCAGGGGAGCCAATGGCCGGGTGGGTTAGGGAAGGGCCCAGGGAGCCAGCGGCTGGGTGAGTTAGGGATGGGATCAGGAAACCGACAGCCAGGCAGGTTAGGAAAAGGGTCGGGGGAGCCAGTGGATGGGCAGGTTAGGGAAGGTGATCCAACACATCATCATGGGAAGGAGCTGCAGCAGAGCCAGGAGCAACAGGACAGCAGTGAGCAAGGGCCTTGGGAAGCATCTCATTGTTTAATGGGAGTACTTGGTCCTGCCATGAGTGCAGGGAACTGGACTCAATAACTGGTCACGGTCCCTTCCAGTTTCAATGATTCTGTGATTCTATGGTAATCAGGCTCCACCTCCATGGGTAGGAGCCAGCTCCAGGGGGCAACACTGGCCAGCATGGGGCTCCTTCAAGGGTGCCACCTGCCCTGCCTGGTGAATCAGTACCCAGCTGTGCAGAGGAGGCCCAACTTGTAGTGGAGGGTGGGGAGGGCTGCTAGGCAGTTAGCCAGTGCAGTACCCCAGCTTCCACAGCACAGAGAGGCAGGTGCCAAGTGGGCTGAGCAACTCCTGGCAGCTTCTGATTTTCTGGCTCTTGACAGGTGCCCAGTTTGAAAAGGACTGTGCTAAATGGAATGCGGAAATGTGAGGGGCATGTAACCCTGCATACCCTCCC
Organism: Podocnemis expansa; assembly: GCA_007922195.1. Classification (NCBI taxonomy): domain Eukaryota; kingdom Metazoa; phylum Chordata; order Testudines; family Podocnemididae; genus Podocnemis; species Podocnemis expansa. Next base: position 202,137 of record ML682021.1, on the reverse strand, counting down.
CATTCCAAGTATTGCCTCTGTGGCGACTGGTGGATCAGCTATCCCCGCTGGGTTTCTGGGGACCATACGCTGAGCCCAAATTCATTTCTTCTGTAATCAGTGACCAGCTGCAGGAGCTCTCTCTGTCAGTTGCTGCTCTGGCCTTTCCCCCTCCAACTGTTTTTTGTGCTCTGCTAGCCTTCTGATATTGTTCCTGGTTTTCCTTTAAACCTGATTTTGTGAAGCCCTTTTGCTTTGGGTGCCTTAGAACTTTGGGAAATGCTTCAGACACATTTCATTGTGGGATGCTTTGGCACCTGCCATTGCTTTTATGCTGTATTGGCAGAGTACTTGTTTCTTAAGGTCTGAAGTCTATAAATAGAAATCTCTGCAGCATCTGATCCATAATCCCTCCATATGAAAAGTTAAATTCTGTTCCACTTTGTTAAATTGAAATTTTGAGAGTTCATCCATTCAGCAGACATTTCCTTACTTTTGTATGCATACCCATATGTC
>ML682021.1:143032-193252 GCA_007922195.1 Podocnemis expansa | reverse complement strand
ACACACACACACACACACACACACACACACACACACAGAGCCAGACATACCAAAAGCAATGACAAAATATTTTCTATAGGCAACAAAACAACACACTTTCCATGCATTCCCATACAACCAACTCCTGGGAAGATGTTTTATCTGAGCAGCAGCACAGTTTTGTTTCTATTCACATTACTCACGGGCCAAACATTGAGGTCCTTACTCCTTCTGAATTTATGCAAACCTCTCATTAACTTCTGAATTAGAACTAAATAGTTCAACCTTATGTCAGCTTTTTTCATTTGCCATGGTTACTGCTGACTTTGCTGTTAGAAATGAAGCGTATTATAAACAATATCTGTACCCTGAAAAACCAAACAAACCAACCTTGTCAAACAAACTGAGCAACCCAGATCAATGACCTATGCATAAATACATTTCTGCCGGTTGGAATTACCTCTTTTGTGCTACTTGCTTCAACACAAACATCTAATTTTACTCAAGTGCTGGTGCCATGGGGCACTAGAACTTAGTCAAGCAGTGAAGTGTAGAAAATTAGCTGTGTGAACATGTACTGTATGCAGAAGCTTAAAGTGATCCTTTTACAAAATAGGAATAAAAGGCCACTGGAGCTGTGATAGCGTGGTGTGACCTGACACGTCCAATTAAAAAAGAAAAAAGAAAAAGAGAGAGAGAGAAACTGTTTTGATGATTAAAATATTCCACAGATGATTATTGCACTAAAACAGCAGAAGGGAGTGATGCAAATCACAGGAGTTTGCTGTGAGAAAGAACAAAAACATACTTTCAAATGTCCTCAATTTGGACAAGGCCTTGAAAACATCTATTGAGGTCAAACGATCGATGTGAGAGCACTGTCTTGTAATTCAATGAGAGCACTGGAGAAACAGTAAAACTGTGGTACACAACCATCAAAATTAATTTTTCACTCTCAGCAATTTACTACTGCAAGTGGAAAATAAAAAAAAAAATAAAAAAATGAAATACTAGCACATTTTACAGTACAGGCCCAAATTACCACAATGTAGAGAATGTTACTGCAGGCTTCTGCATCATTACTGTGGAATAATATAATTTTGGTATAAAGGAGAGGCATAAAGTAATAGCTGGTCCAATGGATCAAGTTCGGAAATGACATAACTTGCATGTTGTTCAGTCACCGGTTAGGTTTTTAGTAGCTTAGTCCCACGTATTCTACTATTGTGAATTCATGGAATTGTCCAAAGGGATCTGACATTCTGCAAAACTGCCAGGGGAATTCCTCTTTTTCTTTCTTTCACTCTGGAATCTCTCATTTTGCCACAGCCAGGACCCAACATTTATTTCTCCCAGCACTCTGGCTGCAGCTTCTGGTCTTTGCTGCCTTCGCTAACAGGGGGAATGCAGGATTTAAAGCAGCACATTTTTCCTGCCCATGTAAGAGGAAGCCAGAAAACAAGAGAACTCCTCTCTTGGCTCATCAGAAGTGTGTGTGTCCATGTGTGTTAGGGAGAGGGCAGGGATCTGCAACCTGCAGCTCTCTATCTGCCACCTTGTGGCTCCAGGACCCCCTGCCACTGGGGGACCCTGCAGGTGGCTTGCACCAGGCTCCAGGTTTTCCCTGCTACCAGGGGACCCTATGGGTGGTCCACGCCAGGATCCAGGCTCTCTCTCCTCTCTTCCCCCCCCCGCCACCATGGGACCCTGCGGCAGGCACACTGGCCCAGCTCCCTGCTCTACCCCATAAGAGGCTACATCCACTGTGGCTCTCAAAGCATTTGGTTACTGATGGAATTTTTAAAAATGGTTCTTCTTATGTTTTTGGTTGCCAACCCCTGAGACAGGGTGACTAGACAGCAAGTGTGAAAAATCTGGATAGGATGGAGAGTAATAGGCAAGACTCCAAATATTTGGAACTGTCCCTATAAAATCTGGGCATCCTAGTTGGGGAAACCATGGCAGCCAGCCTACTAAACTGGTAAGCTGCGGACAAGAGAGAGAATTCTATGGAGTTATCTATTTATTTAACACACTGCTGATGATTTTTAAGACACACCCTCCTTCTAACATAACACTGAAGCTGACAGTTAAGGACTCTCGCTTCAAAAAAGTGTTATGTAATTTATAGACAGCCCTTATGCCTGAAGTGTGCAGCACTAGGTTAAGACAATCCAGGGCCTGAAGCATACCAGCAGATAACACTCCAAATTTAATGCAAGCTAAACTGGTACAATTTACATATAGCAGCATAGGAAGAGAGGGGTTCAGCAACTGGTGTAACTAACACCAGTGTGCAAGTTAAATTAGCTCTCTTCTTGCAATTTTATGACACCTACTTAGCAGCCTCCTGGTAAGTATATCTCATTAAGTCAGCTGCATAAGGATCAATTCTGGCATAGTTTAGCAGTTGTGTATGTAGGTGCAGCCCTAAACCCTTTACAGCATAACATTCATGCTCCCTCAGAAAGGGACATCCCTGGAAATTATGTCCATGCCATGCACCATCAATCCCTGTGGAGCCATGCCAGCTGCAGCTACTGGCCCCAGGTGAGTTTATACTATGCTCAACCCTTGTTCTACCTCAGACCCAGTCAGAAGCAGTGTGACATAGTTATACAGACCTAAGTGACGCTATAGACAGCTCTTTCCCATCAACTTAGCATCTTCTTTAAAGCACTAGTCATGGAACCTCATGTACCAAAGAAATGACGCCAACTCAGGATTGCCAACCTTGCATTTTAGTCTTTACTGATGAAGTTGAGATTTTTCACTTGCAAAGTAAGCTTTTTACTAGCAGCAGTAAAATAGCTTGCTCTTGATTGCCCAGGTTCCCTGCTACTGCTGAGGCTCCCCTGGCTGCCAGGAGTGTGAGCTCTTTTCATGGTGGCAGAAATTAAACTGCTCCCCTACCACCACCAAAAGAAAACTGCCCTCAGAGGCAAATTCAGCAGCAGGAGGCTTGAAACAAAGCAGAGAGTACCAGCTCTGGACAGTTTCAAAGGCTCTTAAAGGGGCAAAGCCAATTGCAGCTCTTACAGCAGCAACAAGCTTCCAGGAGAGGGACCACCTTTTCTTTCTTTTTTTTTTTTTTTTTTTTTTTAATTAAAATCGGACATTTTTCTTTTACTTACAGACACCAGCAAATGTCCATACTTTTTTACCGACTCTCTGTAAATGTTTAGACAATTAGGAACCTGAGTGAAGGCTGAAGAGGGGAGCCCTGGGGCAGGAATCTGCCCCAAGACAGTAGCAAGGAGGAGCTGTGCTGGCAATTCCAGTGCATCGTGTGCCCACTCAAGTTTGGCCCTGCCGCCTTTCTGGCCAACATGTAACTTACATTGCTTTAACTATAATAAACCTCTGAATCTACTCCTGTGCCTTTTCTATTTCTGTATTTAATTGAGTTTGGCCCTGAAGCTCACAATGCAACTAGCCACTTATTTCTTGCTATGGCTCATATCACTCTCATTTCTTCCCACTACAATGGCCTTAGTAAAACAACATGAAAGGGCTTGATTTCAAGCACTTTAGTCAATGAGTACATTTACAGAAGTGCACTGAAATAATACCCCCAAGCTAGTTCACATTAAGAGTAATACAAAAGCCTATTGTGGATGAATGATAGAAACATAATTAGCAAGGGTTCACATCATTCCCAAGTTGCTATTATTTAGAGGAGCCCTCTCTACGTGGAGTTAGGCTTTTGACCTACTCTGAATTTCAGAGTCAGTGGTAACCGAGAAATGAGTGTATCAGAAGAGCAAACAGGCATAGTATGAAATCACAACGATTTCATTAGTTGATAACATAGCCAAGCCCGACTGCTGCTAAGAGATTTGGCAGACAGCAAGCTGCATTTATGACCTGAAGCTCTGTAGCGAAAGGGGGAGAGTCTCTCAGAAAGATTACTATAATTTTTGCTCACGTTTTACAGTGTTGCTGAAGAGATGCCTCTGCACCTCATAAACACAGGCTACAGCTGCTCCAGGGGATCAGCTAAGCATAAGCACAGGAGCACATCTCCAAAGTCATGCAGAAATTACTAGTACTACAGTTTTGTGGTTTATTGGCCAAATGGTACATGATTAATTTATCCGATTACATAAACTGAGGAAGTGTGGAATCAAGAAACAGGGTTAGACTAGGACTGCAGAGATACCGTCCATGCAGCTAATGATAATACGGGAACTTGGAAAACACTGGTTTTCAGGTTTCCTAGAACTGACTTCTACCACTGGCAAGAAAGTTCACTTCAAAATCTGCGCTAGACATTGCAAGCAGCTGATGATGCTGTTTCAATAACTGCATATCTTTGCTAATTAAATACAAATCATAACTCAAACCCAACATAACTAATGACTAGTCCCCAACTTAAAAATGAAGGAAAATAAATGTAGGCACCCTGTACTTGAAGGACCTTTGAATTTAATTAGGAGGCGAACATTTAAGCAGAACTTGTATGCGGCAAGTTCTGCCACTGGGAGACTAGAACTCCCACAATCTCTTGGAAGAAGGGAGAGACCCCCTTCCTGCCCCTCCAGTGGGCACAGGATGACTGGGTGGTCTCCATTTTGGGGCACAAGCACATGGACCTTTCCAGAAGCTGCTGGTTATTGCTCATGGGGGTCCTGGGACTGCTGGAGGCTTACTCAAGCAGGGATCTTCAAGCTTGGTGGCCTTACTCAACCCAAAGCAGGGTCTGAGCCTAGAGCTGGCTGACCTGGACCTGCAGCGAGTGGTGTGTCTGCCCTCTCCTCCCTCATCTTGGAGCAGGGTTTATAAAGGAAGGGACTCTGCAGAGAAACTGACTGGGCTTGAGAAAAGGCAGAATGACAGTCCCTTTGAACCAGGCCCAGGACTACTAACATTAGTTGGGCCTACTCCAGATCTTCAGTGTCATACTGAACACATACACTGAACCACCAGAGTGCTGCATTGTCGCCTTTGTCAAACCTTCAAGCATGCCCATGCAAGAAAGGAGTCAGGGTTCTGGACTCTCGGGGAGTGTAGACTCTGGAGGTGGAGTTAAAGGGCAGTTTAAATGTCAGTTAGATAGTTTCATTATCTACTGTATTCTGAGTCTGTTCATTGATTTATTCAACTGCCCATGTGATATTTAATTTCAGCCTGTAATGCCCAGTTTCCTTAATTTGAGTAAAGGTTTATTAACACTAATTTAAGTAATTGCATGTATTTTATACATAATTGCTATTTTTGAATTAGACCTATGACACAGATTATTCTTATTAGCATGTGTTTAGTCCTGGAGGCTCCCAAGGCATGCCACTGAGCGTGTACAGGATCCAGCCATGTTGAGGCCCTGCCAATTGTAAAGTTCTGTAAGAATGAAGGGATTGCAACAGAGTGGTAAGTAAGAGGATTCCCACTATTCCAACATCACCAATTGGATACTCAGGATCTCCTTGTCATCAAACTTTGGCACCTGGGCACGCGTGAGTGTTGCCTACTCCCAAGCAACCCAGGGAGAAAAGGGAGGGGATTACAGAAACAATGCATTTCTTTCATCTCCTTATCCATTTCTCTGCTTCACTAGTTGCATTGCCATACAGAACATGTTCCCTACTTTTACAATATTGCCTCCCTCAGGCCCCAATCCTGCAATGAGCTCCATATGAGATCTGGGTTGTACCTGCATGTAGAATAGTGCAGGATTCAAACCTAATACCATTTCTCACCACTCAATAAATTTACCAAGGAATCTTTAAAATTCAGGGGATTGGGTCAGAAGCCTCTTCATATAGGACCTGACCCAGAATCAACTGAAATCAATGGAAAAACCCCCATTTGACTTCAGTGGGTTTTGGATCAGGCCCATTCTGAAGCAAATTTAGGCTTAGCAGAACTCACAAAAATATATATATATTTTACTATGAAAGGAGAATTTTTTGATAGAGACTATCCAGGTTTATTTAAGTATACCTTCTCTTTAAATTTTCCCTGTTGTGGGAAATTATGGGGGTGTCATACATTATCTAATGACAGTAGATGGGGTGGTTCAAAAAGTTATAGCTTTATAACCATTATAAACACAAATGCCATTGTCCTTAAATCAAACTTTATTAAGTTCTCAATCAGCATTTTTCTTCCTTCACCTATCTGCAAATTTCAGTTATTAGTCAATGGAAATATTATTTTCCAGTTTGTGTGGACAGTGAAATTGATGCTTACTGACATTCTACTGATAAAAATCTCATCTTTACAAACCTAAACATATACTGTAAAATATGTACTCCCAGGAGACTCCGTAAATCTCCTCCACAATAAATTTAGTTTCTGCCACTCTAGAGATGCACACAAATTTGGTTTTTAAACCATGGCTTTAATTTTCAAACTGGTTAACTTTGCCTGATGTGTTAGCTATACATTTAACCTCACAGAGAAACATTTAGGTGCTTAAATACTACCGTTATGCATTTATACACCAATACGAGCACCAAGGTGTGTGCTTGCCAAATTATATGTCTCATGTTTTCTGCATGGCTACAGAAAGTGGTACCAGTAAGCCTATGAATTAGAAAATCAGACCAGGTATTATGAAAAGACCCTGATCTGTTCCACTGAGTTAGAAAATTGGGCCTATCTTTAGAATGATTTTCTTTCTATCTCCCAGTATGCCAGAGAACATCTGTGGCATCCTTCCAGGTGAGAACAAAGACATCTTTATTTCCTTGCTGGTTTACCTGTGGGGATAGCAGGGGCTGAGGTTGGGAATTTGTTCTTATGGGAGTTCTATAATCTATCTGACTACCAGACTATACTGCAATTTTGCAATTCTGTGTTTTAGCTCCACACGTGTAGCCATGTTAGTCTGTATACAGCAAAAAACAAGAGTTCTGTTGCATCTTAAAGACCAAAAAATATCTTTGGGCTTAAGCTTTCATGGACTGCAATCCACTTTGTCTGATGCAGCCCATGAAAGCTTATGTTTGAAGAAATTTGTTAGCCTTTAAAGGTGCCACAGGACTCTTGTTGTTTTTGCTGTGTTTTGGCTACACTTTTTAAAGAAAGTCCAGAGGTCTTCAAGTATGAGTGTCTTATCAGTTACATTTGATACTATTACAATTTTATTAGAAGTTTTACTTTGACTCTTTCTCTCTTGCTCTACCCTCTGAAAAGCTGCCCTAGGGTACAAGGTCAGTCTCATACATTGAGGCTGTAACTTTTCTCCTAAAAAAAAAAAAAAAAGAGGGCTGTATTTTATATCTGTAGCTGTTCAGCATAGGCTGGAATTTTAGAATGATTTTGCCCTTTGAATAAAATAATCCTTTTTTACATATTTGAATAAGGCAATTGGGCTAATGCATTTATATGTAAGTGGTATTAGAAAAGTAAATGTATTTAGACTGAGGTTAATCCCTGAAAGCGAGACCAGAATCAGGCCCAATATTTTTTTAATTTATTTTTATCACACATCATACAGAATAAAAAAGTTTGGTGCTTTAAAAGTCAGTGTCCTTGGCAACTCCTGTTCTGCTTTGTTTTCTCACTTTTCTGTGGTTTAGAAAATATTATGAACATTTTCTCTGTGTTCTTCATGAGTTCATTTTCTATTCTCTATGGAGTCTTATTTCATAACATAACAGATCGTACGAATAACCTCCTGAGGGGATAAACAAAAGCCAGGTGTCCCAAGCTGTTTCTTTTAGATCTGTCAGCAGCCTTTGATACTGTTGCCTGTGAAATGTTTACATGCGTATGGACCGTGTTAGGAATAGACAGGACTGCACTGGAGTGCTTCTATTATTTTCCCCTCCACCCAAACCCTGAATATTGGGCAACTGCTCAGCTGAGAGAACTCTCTGTTGAAGGATATGGGAATGATCTTGTCTGCCAACCTGCCTATTTGATATGTACACAAGGCCATTAGAGAGAGGGATAAGGTGAAGTATCATGAGTACGCTGATGGTAACTAAAACTGGGTGGGAAAGTTTTTGACAAAAAACAAGAGCAAGAGTCCTCAGAATAACAAAACCTCAGTGGTCAGGGCACTCACATAGAGCCAAAAGACTCAAGTCCCTACTCTGAATCAAGCAGAGCAAGGAGCTGGGTCCTCACTTCCAATGTTAGTGCCCTGGCCACTAGCTATTCTAGACTCTCTTTCTCTCCCCCCTTCCCTCCACCGCATTCCCATCCTGGACCCGAGAAAGTTTTGTCAGAACTGGTGCAATCCCAGGAGAAGCTTCAGTTTTGACAAATCTGCATCTCACAACAAAAAACAGTTTCATCAAAAAATTCCTGCCCAGCTCTAGTGATAACGCTCATTAGCATTATGTTCTTTTTGTCAGACCTTGCTGACTGACTTTCCCACTATCCACTTAAGTAAGATGTTTGGGTAAAAATAGCTGTCTGAAGTTTCATTCCAGCTAAAACAGAGATGAAGACTGTGGACTGGGAAAGACAACTTGAAGTAGCGACAGTATTGTCAAACTGCATAATTAAGCAGGTATGCCTGCCTTCCATTATCAAGTTTTGAACTCCAGGAGTCCTGTTGAATCCCAGGCTCCTTCTAGTCTGCCAGACTACAGTGGTAGCCAATACTAATTTTTTCCATCTACATTTGACTAGGACCTTTGTCTTCATATAAATTACTGCAATGCCTTTTCCTTCATACCTGAAGCCCACTCACAACTAAACTACTGCAGAATTTAGCTACCTACTTAGCTGAGTTTTACAAAGGCAACACATTATCCTAGTTCTTCAAAGGTGGTATTAGGTTCCAGTTTCTATGCAGGTGCAAGTCAATATACTTTGGACCTCTAGCTTAGGTTTGGGTTATGAGTGTCAGTGAGCACATGTCAGTGAGCACGCTTCTCAGGGTTTTTCTTCGACAGTGAAGCAAGCCAGACACTTCAGCTTTCAGATTTGAGCCCTCAGTTCTGGAATTTGCTCCCTCTACTGTCTGGCAGAGACCAAGTCCACTGACTTCGGGGTACGTTACAGGGATATTTACAAAGCGCTCTTACCTTTGAACCACTAGGTAACTTAAGCTTCTCAAGCCTGTACGTGTAATAGTTGATATTCTAAGAACCAGTAATATCTTTGCTTAATACAACAGCTATATCTTAACACTTTCTTTTGAAGGATGCTAAAGAAGTGGGTCATATCTAAATTTGCAGCTGTGTGTTGAAGACATTTATTGGTCTGTTTTTGTCCAACTATATTGAAAATGCACAAATTATATTTTAAGACCATTACTGCTGAGTCCACAGCAACTAGAAGCTCAGAATAGCCAGTGAGTTTTGCTCTTCCCACTGCTGCTCTGATACATGAGTGGTCATGTGAGCAGGGGAATGACATCATAACTTCACAGCACTTCATGACAATACCCTCCTGAGAAAAGAACAAAATCTCAAGGTAAGAATAAGATGCTGTGTTCTGTGGAAAAGGTGGCAGCAACCATGAATCTAAAATATACTCAAGCCTTCATCGACATTTATGCAGTTAAAAACTGAAGCAATTTTGCAGTAAAAAAAATGTCAAGTTTTGTGATATGTTTCTTTTTTTCTTCTTTTCCTAGATTAGAATGTGATTGCCATAGCTTTAAGGATTATATTGTTGATAAGGGCTGGGAGGCTGCAGAAGGAAATTGCATGCAAAATGTCATCATTGCCATCTTACCCTATATGACCTTAGGATTCAAATGCCATGAATCAATGTTTAATGCTGCTTAATGTTTTATAAAGTTTTCCCTGGTATGTCATATATGCAAAAGCTGGCACCTGGACCAGCATCAAAGTCTCCCAAACTGGGGTTAGGGTGAGCTCATCACATCGTGATAAAAACTAGTCTCTGTTCTCACTGTGGCATCTTGCATTAATAGGAGTTCATTTTCTCACAATCACCACCATTCATCCTGAGTGCAATGGGGTCTGCATCAAACAACTCCTCATTGAGCTGAAGAAAACAGGGAAATAACTGCCGAGTTTTCCCGGTTACGCTATTGATAGTTAAGCGCTGTTCTCTGTGGGGACGTACCAGCTTAACTCCAAAAGGGCTATGACCTATTTTCATGATTACTGTTGCGTTAATGAACAAATTGTTTAAAAAAGGGCATGCTACAAAAGTCTCAAGAAAGAACGAGACTACTGCAAGAGCAGGCTGTGTTAGATAAAACAGCTAGCTCAGGGGGGCTAGTTGTTGTAATCTTGAACTGAGAAACAAAATAAGTGTGTTTGTACAAATCTGCAAGCACATACAGGCTGAGAAATTGTCTCTGTATTGTAGCTCTAAATTCTTTTATCCCTGAAGTTGTTTCAAAATATTCAGATTTGGGGAATACTTAAAAACACATTCTGCCCACATGCTTAACTGTGTTGTAGCTGCAGAGAATAATATAACCAGTCAGCAGCACCAAAATACACAGTTTATTTTCAAGAGTTGATGTCTTGTGATTGTTTTCTTCAGGTAAGCACAGATCAAGACAATATCTTGTTTTCATTGGAGTCCTCCAATATTACCCATTAGCTGGCATTAAGGTAGCCTGAGATACAAGGACAGCAAGGTCAATAAGCAAAACTAGATTAGAATGTAAGATCCATCAAGTTCTCAGGCCTTTCTTTGTTCTACATAAAGCCTCCACACATTGCTTGACTACTGACAATGAAGGGTTGAATCTGGTAAGGGTGATCATCCCTAAGGAGAAAAACTCAGACATGCATTCAGTATCCCCTGGGCATATACATTTATATAATAGCAATATGGAACCCATTCTTTGCACATACAGAATGTGTAAACCACCAGTCACTCCTCTGAGAATATACACATTCCAACACTGAAATTACTGGCAGAATTATTGGGCCACGTTGTCAGCCACACAGGCAAGATTCTCTACTGTCGAAAAGATCTACACAGTGTAGCAGGAGTGGATGGTTGTGTGCATGAGTATGCGACAGAGAGACCAGCCAGAAGTCCCTGATTCTCTGTCTAGCACTGCACAACAACTTCCAAAGCCATGGAGCAGCATGCTCCAGCCATGTGCCTCTCCAACCTAACATGCCCCCCTACATTAAGGTTGCAGAGAGAAGGTAGTGCAGGAACAATTGAAGCTCATTGCCACTTGGATACTTCCAGTTTGCTTGGTGCCAACAGTATTTTTACCATGACAGAGACTACAACCTTTAAGAGAGAGACTACCCCATCACCAGAATAAACACCACCCATATCTGTAGACATGGAACTCAAACCCTGGTCTTGAGCTCCAAGTCACAGGCCTTCACCAAAATAGGTGCAGCAAGATATCATCTGTCAAAGAACTCTAAACTGTGTAAATCACATATCTGTATATGCGGAAGCCAGTGCAAAAAATTTCCTTTTAATATTAAAGGTAATAGGAGTGAGCCCCTAGTGATTTCCGTAGAAGTAGAAAGGGGCCCAGAACACCACACAAGAAAAACCGTTAATAAATTTGTTGAATTACAAATCCTTTTTCTACAACTATTACTAACCTTGAGTGTAACTGTTTGCAAAGAGTGTAACAGCCTTTATACAAGGACACTGAGATAACAAAAGCAACTACACACCTGTGTTAATAACAGACTTGTAACTGGACCTGCAACTTCCTGAGCAGTCCCCTCATAGCCACAGGTTGCTTTGAGGCAAGCTGCCTGTTTTCATTTCTTCAGAATCCCTTACAGCTCACTCAGCACAAAATCACTCCCGTTCTAGGAGCTCAGTCTACTGAGCACTCTGGGTGCACCCTGACTCACCAGGTCCTCACTCCAGTGTCAATTTCCCTTTAGGCAGGGTGTCCCCAGCCCTTGTTCCCAGAGCTCCATCCCAGTTCAAAGCTCATCTAAATTGGAGTTCAGCTATTCAGGCCCCTGCCCCCAATCAGCATCTCTCCTAGAGCTCTGTCCTAATTCAGAGACTGTCCTGGCTGGAGTTCAGCTTCCTACCTTTGACTGGTCAACTCCCCTAGTTAACAGCATCTTCCCTGCAGGAGTCTTTCTTGCTCCATGCAGTTTTCTGAATCTCCCATCTCTTGGCATCTTCTAGGGGAATCAGCCCCATCAGGCCCCATCCAGGACATTTAACATGGCACAGATTAGTAAACAAACTGGTCCAGCCAATCAGTTTAGCTGGCCCCAGGCCTTGAGCCGTAAAGGAGTAAGCCACCCCATTACAGATGTTACATCACTTTCTACAAAAGAAAATCCAGTGAGGGTGTGGACTTACTGGGAATGCCATGAGCAGAGTGACACTAGGCATGGTTCTCTACTGTTCCAGTGATTTGCTCCTCTTTTATATTCTCTAGGCACTGGAGTATAACTCCACTCCATGCTTTTCCTTGGATCTGGCCCCTCAAAGTGGAGGAGATGGACAAGCATTGTAAGCACCCATATGTCCACTATACATGACTAATGAGGGGGCCCATACATACGGCCATCTAAGGAATATTCCAAGGTTACTCTCAATGCAGGCAAGTTTCTTGGCATACAGTGAATGGTATGCACAGATGAAACTGGTCTAATGTTTCAAATACAAATAGCTGATTTTTTAAATGACTTGTAAAATGACCTGAAAACACATTTTTTAAAAAAGGTTTTATATTTGAAGCTGGTTATATTCTCAGTGACTGAAAAGCTACCACCTCTTCATTATTAGGGATAATAATCCTTCACAAGAATAGAGTGATCTGATGACTCAATTTTATAGGGACAGTCCTGATATTCAGGACTTTTGCTTACATAGAACCCTATTACCCCCTCACCCCCACTCCATCCTAATTTTTCACGTTTGATATCTGGTCACCCTACACAAGAATGTCAGAGAACTGCAAATATGAGGAGAGGCAGCAAGCATCCCAACACACAATATGGGACAAAATTACCTCTAACAGATCTTCAGTCCTACTTATTAAGACAAGTGCGCATAATTATTCTATATGTAATACATGAACAGGTAGTGTACCTGCATAAATTATTTGCTGTTATTTCTGAGAAAGATTATATTGTTTCTCAAATCCAGTATAACCTGTGTAATGGTAGGACTGTGTATTTAAAAAGCATGTAATTGAGAATTCCCAGGTTCACTCTTTTAATCAGAAAAACAAAAATAAATTCCTCAGTGTTCAAACAAATCCATTAAGAAGGCAAAAACCAATGTGAAGGCAGTAACCACAGCTAACCCCAGCTTAAAAGACTTTGTTTGGACTGATGTTGCTTGGAAAAAAGAAACAACCGCTTTAAAAATAAGCTGATAGTATTCAGCTAGCAGGCTTCCATTTTTAAAATGCTGGCTGTAAACAATATATATTTCTTTTACTCTTTGCATAAATGGCTTCAGCCAAATCTGCATCAGAGGCAGCACAGGTAACACACTAGGCTGAGTATCAGGAGAACCATGCAGTTCCTGGTTAAACTACTGACTGGCTGCAAGACTGGGCAAGTCACTTCACTTCTCTGTGTCCTCTGATCTCCCAGCCTACCCTGTCTTGGTCTCTCAAAGGGTAAGTTCCTTTGCGCAGGGAGTCTCCCTGTCTACTACATGTTTGAATAGCATTTAGCACAATGGGATCCTGATTCTGGTGGGAGCTCTAGATGCTAAAGTCAGCCAATACAAACCCATGAGAACTGCTTCACGCATATGCTGGTCATGCTGAAAGCTGATAATTTTCCACAAAGGCTCTTGAAAGCCACAGGATACTAGGTATTTCAGTATTCTTTTGCTAATAATAAATCATTTAACACAGCTTCAAAAACTCCCAAGCAAAAATTGTACTGTTTTTACTACTATTTGTTTTCCTTGGGGGTCTGGTTTTTAGAGAAAGCCAGTATATGTGGCTAAGAAGTGCCTTGTTGCAAAAGGCTGGAACCATCGATAGCCACTTGACTGTCTTGTCAAGCCCACATATTTTATAATGATTTATTACTAAGTAATTGGGCATCTTGTCTGATAATTAAACAATTTGCCACATGCCCGACCTCCCTATGACAATTCTCTGACCTCATGCATCACATTTTTCAATTCAAGAGGGTAACTGATCAAAAAGCTCTTAAGCCAGATGAAAAGTAAAGGCATTTACATTGGTTTCACATCTAACCTTACTTAAAAGAGTATGCTTTCCATTGTTACTGATGATTATCAATGCAGCCTGGACTTGAAAATCTCTCTCCCCCCTCCCTCCCAGATAATAAACTGCTGGACAACAGTGATGCCTTACAATGCATCATAATCTCAGTGCAAGTATAATCCCTTGAGTCGGTCTCTGACCCAGTTTTCCTATTTGTCCTGTGAATTATGATGCCTGAAGTGACTTTTGGGTGCAAAACTAACAGAGACAGTGGCCTCAATTTTCAAAAATGACTAGTGATTTTGGGTGCCCAACTTGAGATATCTTAAAAGGGCCAACATTTGGAGATGTGTGGACCTCACCTCTGAAAATTAGTTTAAAGGTCTCTTAAAACAACTAGTCACTTTTCAAAACTGAGGCCATTAATTATCTCAGTCTGTGAAAGGAGGCTGCAGACTGTGCACCACTGGCACACCAAACACTTATAGTCACACCGTACCAAAGACTGCTTTTATAGCATTTCTCTTTGCAAGCATTCTGTGTTTTAAATCTGGGTATCCCATGTCTTCTTAATGCAGAATGTAGAGTTGACAAAGTAATCACAATGATTCGCAGTCTTTACTACCATTCCAACCTTGTTTCCATCTCACTTATGAAGAAGCTATCATTTTACTAAAAGCCTAACAATGAATTTTGGAAGCAGGGAAAATGCAACCACTTCTGGTGAATTTGTCAGCACAAGGGTATTGCTATAATTAATCTGTGGAGCTGTAATTGTGTGAAATCCTCATAATCACAAAGCTCTTTAATCTACAGACATTCTCTCTAGCCATGCCCGATTTAACAGCCTAACACAATGCAGGATAAAACAAAGATTGTGTAACCTGCAAGGGTGGGCTCAAATTCATTTACTTGCCCCTCTCCAGTGCCTCACAGAGAAACCCCTGCAGAAAGCAGCTGGAGAGCCAAGATCCAATCTGTTCAGGACTCACAGCGAAGACTGCTCAGAGTTCCCATCCCACAACAAACTATTACTCAGAATAAACATAACAATGAACTTTATTAACTACCTAAACAAACCTTATTCTAAGAAAGCATGATAAATTTAAACAAAACAGCAGGAAACCCAAGAGTCCCAAAGTTCAGGTGGAGTCACCCTTATTTCAATTGTAGTCTCTAAGTCCTTGAGGCTTAAATGCAAAACAGAAGCCATCCTCATCATCTCTAGCTGCAGGAATCTTCAGGCGAATGCCATGCAGTACTTTCTTCCTTCTATGTATGTAGCCTGCACTACACAATCAGGTCGCTGGCCACCCAGCTCTCAGTTCTATTGCAGACAATCCCCCTGCAAAACCGTCCAAAGCAGGGAGAAAACATCCTGCAGCCCACTCTCACTCAGCTTCTTTCACTCAGTCCCTGAGCACAGGCACGCTGCAGTTCTCTCTGTTTGCTTCTCTCCAGGCTACTCCTCTCAGGCTTCTCCCTGGGCATGGGATCTTCTCCCACAAAAGCTCATGCAAAAAATAAATCTGTTAGTCTTCAAGTGTCACAAAATCTGCCCAGCAATGTAAGTCAGCCATAAGGGATCTCTAAAAAAGATTATGCCTTTTTAGGCACATGGGTTTGAACTGCAGGAAAAAGAAATTACGTTCCACCTGTCATTGGTCCACATTACAGAGCTCAGTGTTGTACTATTTCCTTCATGTCAGAGATGGAGCTGTTATCATATGAGATAAAGTCTGTTCCTTGTTCTCCAGCCCAATTCCAGGAGGCAATGACTTCATTGTAAAGGGTGCTCAGCAGCACCTCACAGGAACAGGATTTCATTGTCCATTTGTGGAGAAACGCAGCCTTAAAAATCTAGTAATTTTGCTGCCAACATAAGGAATCATGTCAATTCAGGGAACCCATACTCAAAATGCAAGCATGCTGTGGTCTCCTTCATGCTCATAAAACCTACTTTTGATCCCACTTTCCTCTCAAACTACTTCTTATTTCCTTTCTTCCATTCACATCTTAACTGAGCTTGCCATTAACCAATAATAACCTGAGTTGCCAGTGTCATCTAGTCCCTGCAATCTAGCATCAGCATCACCAAGCTCTCTACCAATTTCCTCATAGTCAGATCTCAGATCTCTATTCAAGATACACTCACCACTGTTACTACTGACAGTTTATCATTTTCAAGATATTGCACTATATGGAAGTATATAGCTTTGTGTATCACTGCCTTTTCTCCTGCCTCACTTCCAGCATCTCATTGCCTTTCAATCAAGATTCAGAGTTTTTGTGAACCTCTATTTCTTCCTTTACATCCAGTCTCTTAGAGCTCATTTGCACACATTGCTTCATCTATCATCTTTATGCCTGTGAACCACAAATCTGCCTCTCCACAATCCATACTCCTCCTGCAATTCAATCCCATGTCCGAGTCTGCCTCTGCCAATATTTCCTGGATGTTTCATCATTATTTTTTGCATGGCCAAAACTTAAATTCCCTTCTCTTTCACACCAAACCCCCAACCTCTGGCACTGCTGACCCTCCATCACCCCTCACTATCATTCAGCTCCATGGACTAGGAATCATCTTTGAGTTCACAGAATCATAGAATCAAAGGGTTGAAAGGGGCTTCTTCAGGTCATCTAGTCCAACCTCCTGCTAAAAGAATGACCACTCCCACTAAATCATCCCAGCCAGGGTTTTGCCTAACCAAGCTTTAAATGTTTCCAAAGATGGAGATTCGACCACTTCCCTAGGTAACCCATTCCAATGCTTCAGCACCCTCTTAGTGAGAAAATTTTTCCTAATATCCAGTCTTGAGCACCCCAACTGCACCTTGAAACTATTGCACCTTGTTCTGTCCTCTGTTACTACTGAGAACAGCCTAGCTCCCTCCTCTTTGGAACACCCCTTCAAGTAGTTGAAGGTTGCTGTCAAATCCACCCTCAGTCTTCTCTTCCACACACTGAATAAGCCTAGTTCCTTCAGTCTCTCCTCATTAGTCACGTGTGCCAGTGTCCTAATAATTTTTGTTGCCCTCTACTGGACTCTTTCTAATTTGTCCATATCCTTTCTGTAGGGTGGAGCCCAAAACTGGACATAGTATTCCAGATGTGGCCTTGCCAGCGCTGAATAGAGGGGAATAATCACATCCCTCCATCTGCTGGCAACACTACTACTGATGCAGCCCAATATGCCATTTGCCTTTTGGCAATACGAGCACACTGTTGACTCATATCCAGCTTCCCATCCAGCATAACCCCCAGGTCCTTTTCTCCAGTGCTGCTACTCAGCCAATCAGTCCCCATCCTGTAGCAGTACCTGGGATTTTTCCATCCTAACTGCAGGACTTTGCACTTGTCCTTGTTGAACCTCATAAGATTTCATTTGGCCCAATGCTTCAATTTGTCTAGGCCTCCCTGAATCCTATCCCTGCCCTCCAGCATGTTCACCACTCTCACCAGTTTAGTATTGTCTGCGAATTTACAGAGCGTGCAATCTATCCCTTCATTCAGATCATTAATGAAGATGTTGAACAGAACCAGCCCCAGGACCAACCCCTGGGGAATTCCACTAGTTAGTGGTTGCCAACTAGACATTGAGCCATTGATCCCTACCCACTGCCCAATAATCTAGCCAGTTTTCTATCCACCTTAGGATCCATTCATCCACACCATACTTCCTTAACTTGCTGACAAGAATGCTGTGGCAAACCATATCTAAAGCTTTGCTAAAGTTGAGGTATTTCACATCGATGGCTATTCCGTCATCCACACAGCCACTTATCTCATCATAAAAGGTAATCAGGTTGGTCAGGTTTGCCCTTGGTGAATCCATGCTAACTGTTCCTGATCACACTGTTTTCCCCCAGGTGTTTCAGAATGGATTCTTTGAGGGTCTGCTCCATGATTTTTCCAGGGACTGAAGTGAGGCTGATTGGTCTTGTAATTCCCTGAGTGCTCCTTTTTCCCTTTCTTGAAGATAGGCACTAATTTTGCCTTTTTCCAATCATTCGGGACCTCCCCCACTCACCATGAGTTTTCAAAGGTAATAGCTAGCAGCTCTGCAATCACATCAGCCAACTCCCTCAGCACCTTCAGATGTAGTTCATTTGGCCCCAGAGACTTGTGCATATCGAACTTCTCTAAGTAAACCCAACCCTAACCTGACTTTCCATCACCAAGGACTGCTATCCTTCTCTCCATTCTGTGTACCCAATGTCGTAGCCTGGTAGCTGATCCTGCCTGGTAAGACTGAGGTAAAAAAAAACATTGACTACATCAGCCTTTTCTGCATCCTCCACCACAAGGATACCTGCCCTAATCAGTAAGGGACCTACACCATCCCCAATCCTCTTCTTGTTACTGACATACTTGAAGAACCCCCCCTTCCTGTTATCCTTCACATCCTTTGGTAGCTGCAACTCCGATTGCCCTTTGGCCTTTCTGATTTTATCCTTGCAGGCCTGAGCAATATCTTCATATGCCTCTCTAATCACCTGTCCAAACTTCCATTTCTTCTAAGCTTCCCTTTTACGTTTCAGCTCACTGTAGAGTTCCCTGCTAAGCCATGCTGGGAACCTTCCATATTTGCTCTTTTTTCTGCACATTGGAACGGTATCCTTCTGTGCCCTTAGTAGGGCTTCTTTAAAATAAAGCCAGCTCTCTTAGACGCCTTTACTCTTCAGATTATCCTCCTAAGGAATCCTGCCCATCAGTCCCCTGAGGGAGCCAAAATCTGCCTTTCTGCTTCTTTCCTTTCTTCTTTTGATCAGGATCCTGAACTCTAGCATCTCATGGTCAGTGCTGCCCAGGTTGCTATTCATTTTTACTTCCCCAATCATTTCTTCTCTGTTTGTGAGTAGCAGGTCCAGAGGTGCAAGGCCTCTAGTTGGTTCCTCCAGCATTTGTACCAGGAAGTTCTCCTTAACACTCTCCAAAAACTTCCTGGATTGTCTGTGAACTGCTGTATTTCCCTCCCAGCAGATGTCAGGCTATCTGAAGTCCTCCATGAGAACCAGGGCCCAAGATCTAAAAACTTCTGCTTGTTCTCCATAGAAAGCCTCATCTACCTCCTCCTTCTGGTGTGGTAGTCTTTAGCAGACACCCACCATGCCATCACCCTTGTTGCACCCTCCTCTAAACTGAACCCAGGCACTTTCAACAGTCTTCTCTCCATCTTTGTAGTGGAGCTACAAGCAGTAGTTCCTTTCCTGTGCCAGTACCACCAATTCTTCCTGCTTGTTTCCCCAGGCACCTTGAATTTGTGTACAGACACCTAAAATACTGGGTCAATTGCCCTACTTTCCTCTGCCAACTGTCTTTCCTGTTGCATTTTCCTCCCTGGATTTTCTCCAGCTGTCCTCCTTCCCTACTCACCTCAGGTATTAGGGCTTCATTAGGACACCTAAGATACTGATTTGATTCCCCCCTCCTCAGTTCTGATTAGATTCTCTTTTATCCCTGCTGTTGCAACCCCGGCACCCCCAAAGTTCCATCTCTTTCCCCAGGTCTCCCTCATTATGACTTACTTGTGGGCTTTGGTCACCTTCCCCCTTCAAACCTAGTTTAAAGCCCTTCTCACCAGGTTAGCCAGTCTATATCCAAATATGCTCTTCCGCTCCCTCTACAGCTGGAGTCCATCTCTGCCTAGCAATCCTTCT
The DNA here is from genome assembly GCA_007922195.1 of Podocnemis expansa. Taxonomy (NCBI): domain Eukaryota; kingdom Metazoa; phylum Chordata; order Testudines; family Podocnemididae; genus Podocnemis; species Podocnemis expansa. The sequence goes on along the minus strand of ML682021.1, from coordinate 173,575 downwards.
TCCCAGAAGAGCACGCCATGGTCGAGGAAGCCAAAGTCCTCCTAGTAACACCATCTTTGCAGCCAGGCATTCACCTCCAGGATTCAGCTCTCTCTGCTCAGGCCCCTACCCCTGACTGGAAGTATTTAAGAGAATACCATCTGCACAACAAACTCCTTCTCCTGTGCTCCCAGAGCCCTGTAGTCACTTTTGATCTGCCAAGGGTCACATCTCGCAGTATCATTAGTGAATACATGAATGAGTAGCATGGGGTAGTAGTCAAAGGACCGGAAGATTCTCGACAATACCTCTGTAACGTCTCAGATACAGGCCCCTGGAAAGCAGCATTCCTCCCAGGATGCTATGTCACGGTGACAGATTGGTGCCTCCATCCCACTCAGAAGAGAGTCCTCGACCACCACTTCCCTGCATCTCTTCCTGGGTCTGGTGGTTGAGGTCCTCCCAGCCTTCGGGGCGCATGGCTTCTCCTCTTCCATGTCATCCCGCGTTGCCAGGGCTGCATAATGGTTCTTCAATACCAGGGAGGGTAGAATGGGAGCAGGGGTGGAGCACTGTCTGCTGCCAGAAGTAACCAGCTGCCAGTGTCCCCCCTCTGCCAGAACCATCTCATCCTTCTCCGATGATGTGACAGCAGTCCTCTGTACCTGGATTAAAAAAGCAAGGAGTCCTGCAGCACTTAAAGACTAACAGATTTATTTATTGCATGAGCTTTTGTGGGAGAAAATCCCATATCATGAGACACTCTGAAGATGGGGGAACTTGCAGAATGGGATGAATATTTACATCCCATTCTGTAAGTTCCCCCACCTTCAAAGTGTCTGATGCAGTGGGATTTCCTCCCACAAAAGTTCATGTGATAAATAAATCTGTTAGTCTTTAAGTGTTGCAGGACTCCTTGCTTTTTTTTGCTGAACTAGACTAACATTGCTGCCCTTTTGGAACTTGTACCTGGATAGTTTCCTCAGCCTTAGATGTCTCCTCATGGATGCTATCAAGGAATTTCTCTAGGGCATGGATACTCCTGAACCTGGCCACCTCCTCCTGCAGCCCTCCCACCTGCTTCCTGAGCAATTTCACCAGAAGGCACCTTTCACACTGGATGATCCCTCCAACCTGGTTATCTATGAGTGGAAAATGCAGGCCACAATCCCTGAAAATCCACACCAGGATCTGGTTGGGAGACATTCACGGTTAGAATGTCTGTCTGGATACAGGTGCAGGTGGAGGAGACAGAATGAGTGTTGGCAGAAACTATATGACTCTTCTTGACCATAGTGATCCCCCTAAAAACAAAAACAAACAAAAAAAAACCCCATAAAATCCTTCTTATGAACTCCCTCTAAAAACTCTCCTGTTTGCAGTCCCTTGTTCCCAAGCTCCCCCTAGTTGCTCAGCCACTGATTTTTAATGCCTTCTCTGCCTAGGTCAGCCCTTGCCCCTCTATAAGCACACAGGAAAAGAGTAATCACCAGGCTGTTTGAGGCTGATCAAGGGTGAGCAGGAAACAATGGTACAAACAGCCCCCAGACACATAATCAATCACAGTCCCACTTCACACAGTAACTGACAAGTAACAGAAATCACTCAAAAGAAAGACACAAACACACAGTCAGCAATTCACTCACCCAAGGTTTGCTCTCTCTCTTGCTTCTTCAGCAAGGGGATCTCCTTCACTGCCTTCTCAAGGCTTCTCCTTAGCCTTCCTTCTCCAACTCCCCTGTTTGTAGTCCCCTGATCGCATGATGAGTTCTCACCTTCCCGTGTCCCTCTCGCCCAGGTTGTGTCAAAATCTTGCTGCTTTTTTTCTCCAGAATGTTGCTAAGATCTGGATTTTTTTTTTTCCACTGATTCCTGAATTGATCCACTGGGCCTTAATCTCCTCCCTGCACAAGACTCACTTATTCCATTACTCTTCAATGACCCTAGCCGACTAATAATGGCTAGGTGGATGGATAGGTAGGGATGACAGATTATATATAATATTACAGGTACAATAATATGGTTTACCCATGTCCTATCACACTTTGTATATTATTATTTGGTGCAGAAGTTGTGACTTCCTGCATGTTCGGACAGCACCTAGCACATTGTACGTACTACTGAAATACAAACGAATAACAATAATTAGTAACAGTTGCTGTATAGAAGCTAGTGCCTTTTCATGGTGTCCTGGCTCCCTGCTACTTACCCCCAAATCAGGTTAAGCATTCACAAGGGCAGTGAGAATGAGCTTCTCTGCCCCTTGGCTCATCCAGTTTACGGGGTATGATTATTGCCTCCTATAGCAGGAAAACCTCTGAAGCTATCTTACGAAAAAGAATAATTCTTACAGTGTGATAAACAAGGCACTTAGCTTTCTTTGCATGAATGGATTCATTATGTGCAGATGTTTGGTGCACTCCTACAAATTTTTATGGGTGAACAAATCACATCATTATTGTGTTATTTGACCAGAAATGAAGCATGGCCTAATGCCATCTGCAAAAGTACATGTCTTTTCAATTTAGAACCTCAGGCAAATTTGAAGGACAAAGGCAAAATGAACTGGGATATACCTGGAGATGCCAGATGATTTCTGCAATGAGTAACAATTAATCTGAAAGTAAGAAATTAAATTTGTTATTACAGTATGGTCTCTTAAATCCTTTATCTGTTCTGGCAGTTTTACTACAGTATCCAAAAAACAATCTTAAACTGTACCATGATAAAAGCTTTGAAAGAACAAAAATAAACCAGACACAAAATATTTCACTGTACCATGAAAACAAGTCAAACAGTGATAGCATCTTGTGAATTCCATTCATGCCTTGAATTAAAAAAATGACATAACACATACTTATATGGGAAACTAACGAAAAGAACTCCAGTGTGATTATTAATTGCGAAAAATGGGTGCCAGTTATGTGACAAAGAGTTCTTTATTTTTAAATCTTATGGTGCTAGAATACAAAATCCTCTTTCAATGCTGTGGAACCTTGATAAATTGGACAAAATATTGACTCTGAATGATCTTCATGTAGCATAGGGAGTACAAACCAACACTGGCTAATTCTGACAAGATCCAGTATAAATCAGAAAATCTTATCCAACCCCAGAGAAATCTCCACTGTGACAGAAGAAATTCTAAGGTGAAGCAGTTGGAGAAATGCCTAAATAGCTCATTGGTCAATATACTTTTATTAATAGAGAGATACATCATTGTCAAGAAAAGAAAGCAACACTTCCGCCCTCCCTTGCCCTTGGCTAAGACTGACCGATGGACCCAAATATCATGGTTCACCAAAATGGAAAACATCACATACACATAAAATGAGTTGAACCAAATGAATACTTCATTGAACTCGGACTTCATCTTGTGTTAAAACAGAGACACATTTTGCTCCCAGTGGTTTCTACAGTATATGGGTATTAATCTAAATATCTGCTAGAGACAAAGGAAGTCTGAACACTGTTTATACTCTCATGACACTGGCTCCCAACAAAGAAACTCTGTAATAAACAAAGATCATGCTTCAAAATCTCAGACCCATACAACTTCCCAATCTTCATTTCCCTGCATTTATTTTGAAAATATATTCTGTTCAACAAAGATGAACTACTCACGTGAGCATAGCTAAGATGTTGCTATTAATCAGACTGCCATCCTTGAAAACTTTGTCGAACCACATTCTAGGTAAACTTCCAAAGAGGTGGCTGTGTTAGCCTCGTTCAGCTAACAAACAAGGAGTTCTGTGGCATTTTTAAAGACTAGCAAATTTATTTATCACATGAACTTTCATAAGATTTTCTCGCACGAAAGGTTATGCAATAAATAAATTTCTTAGTCTTTAGGGCTATGTCTACACTAGCAAGTTAGTCTGAACTAAAGAGCCTTAATCTGAACTAATTTGAACCCTGTCTACACTAGACTTTGCCTAGTTCAAACTAAAAAAAATTGGCAGGTTAGTTTGAACTAACTGCTTAGTTCAAACTTATTTGTATTTTTAGTTTGAACTAGCACAATGTAGACATGCTAGTTCGAACTAAATAAGTTTTTTTAATTCGAGCTACTTAGTTCAGACTAACCAAGTCCGAACTAAGATTTTACGTGTAGACATACCTTGTAAGTGCCACAGGACTCCTTGTTTGTTCTTTGAAAAAAAAAAAAAATCCCTGGATGCTCTTCTCAAAGCCATTTCCATCCTTCTTAACATTTAATTCCTTTCTCTCATGTCTGTAAGTTAATTTTTTTTTCCTGTAAACTAGTTAATCCAGTTTTGCGAAGGGTATGCTTTGCATGAGGCACTCACAAGAAATGTGATAATAAATTAGAGGGTCTCTATATTTAAGATGCATAGTTCACTTATGCCCCAGTCTGGGAAAATTCTTAAGCATGTACATAGTTCTAAGTATTTGAATACTACTACTGAAGACAGTGGTTTAGCTCAGACCACTTGTGTACTTAAACTTAAGGACATGTTTCTATGTTGCTATAAACTGGTATATTAGATATTAAAGCAACAAGTAAGGAAAGAGAGATACAGAGACAGAAAGCAAGCATCAGTAACAAAATTCAAACAATTGGTGAAACAAGTCCTCTACGCAAACATCATTCCAGCACAGCATATTTTTATAAAATACCTATGCTGTCTGAACAAGGTAATAGCAATGGCAATAACACATTTCTATGAAGCAATATTTCCATCACGTAATTATCTTTAAACTAAACAGAGTTTATTCAAACACCAGTATTCAGTACATGATATGTATCTCTTCTGCAAACCGAGAGGTTCTATTTATATTTCACGTAGTACTACTCCCCAGCTTTTAAGGTTGTGTCAGTCTAATATCAACTACATTATTCTACAGTTGCTGAAAAAATTACATTCAAATTCCTATTGATGGTATTTTAGAAAATTTGTGTTTACATCCTTTCTGACTATGAGGCCGCGGGAGGCAGGTTTAAACTCATTACTCTGTTTTATTCAGTCCTCATTCATGTAAAAATTCCCTCTGAAATCACTGAGAGTTTGCCTGATTAAGGACTGAGTAAACAAACTCCAAAAATTAGAATCTCAGGATTTAGTTCTTTCTGTACAGCAAGCTATAGAATCATAGAGACTGGAAGGAACCATGAGCCTTGTGGATAGAGAGGAAGTGGTGGATGTGATGTATCTAGCCTTTAGTAAAGCTTTTCATACAGTCTCATATCACCTTCTCATTAACAAGTACGGTCTAAATGGAGCTACTATAAAATGGCTGAAAAACTGGTTGGATAACAACTATCAGAAAGTAGTTATCAATGGTTCACAGTTATGTTGGAAGGGTATAACAAGCAGCGTATCTCAGGGACTGGCTCTGGGTCTGGTACTGTTCAGTATTTTCATCAGTGATTTAGATGATGGCATACAGAACACACTTATAAAGTTTGCCAGTGATAACAAGCTGGGAGGTACTGAAAGTGCTTTGGAGACTAGGATCACAATTCAAAATCATTTGGACAAAGTGGTGAAATGGTCTGAGGTAAACAGAATGAAATTCAATAAAGAAAAGTGAAAAGTACTCTGCTTAGGAAAGAACAATACATTGCATATATACAAAATGTACAATGACTGCCTAGGAAGGAGTACTGTGGAAAAGTATATGAGTGTCATAGTGGACCACAAGCTAAATATGAGTCAACAGTATAATGCTGTTGCAAAAAAAGCAAACACCATTCTAGAATGTATTAAAAGGAGTATTGTACGTAAGACATGAGAAGTAATTCTTCCACTCTACTTGGCCATGAGTAGGCCTCAGCTAGAGTATTGTGTCAAGTTCTGCGCATCTCATTTCAGGAAAGATGTGACCAAATTGGAGGAAGTCAAGAGAAGAGCAAGATGAATGATTAGTGGTCTGGGACACTTGACTTTTGAGGAAAGATTGAAAGAGCTGGGTTTGTTTAGTCTGAAAAAAAGGAGACAGAGGGGACATGATAACAGTTTCCAAGTACCTAAAAGATTGTTACGAGGAGGAGGGAAAAAAGTTGTTCTCCCTAACAGCCAATGATAGAACAAGAAGCAAGGGGCTTAAATTACACAAGGGAGGCTTAAGTTGGACATTAGGAAAAAATTCCTAACTGTCAGGGTGATTATCCAGTGGAATAAGTTGCCTGGCAGATTGTGGAATCTCTCACACTGGAAGTTTTTAAGTGGAGATTAGACAAAAACATGTCAGGGATGTCTTAAGAGAGTACTTGGTCCTGCCATGAGTGCAGGGGACTGGACTCAATGACCTCTCACGGTCCCTTCCAGTTTCTATAATTCTATGTCATTGATTCCAGTGCCCTAAACTCATAGGCAGGACCAAGTACCCAGCCAAACCATCTCTGACAGGTGTTGTCTAACCTGCACTTAAAAAGTTCCAATGATGAAGATTCCACAACCTGCCTAGACAACTTATTCCAGTGGTTAATCACCCTGACAGTTAGGAATTTTTTCCTAATGTCCACCCTAAACCTCCCTTGCATAACCTAAACCCACTGCTTCTTGTCCTATCATCAGCAGTTAAGGAGAACAACTTTTCTCCCTCCTCCTCTTAAAAGCTTGATACTTGAATACTGTTATGTCCCCTCTTTTCCAAACTAAACAAACCCAGCTCTTTCAATCTTCAGTTTATGATCAGCTGTGATCCAATACAGGTAAACAGGGCATCAGAGTCTGATTTCTCAGTTGATATTACTGCCATCAAAGCCATTTGACTCAGTAATTTGGATTTTTTCATTAATATTTGGGAATTTAAAGGCTTACTAACCTGTACATGAACTATATAGAGAGGGGGGCGAGAGTAACAGGAGAAGTATCCTGAATGAAGGAGAGAGTGAGAAATGGAAGTACAGGGACAGGATGGCTTATTTCCCTCTAATAGCATCGTCATTATCCCACTGTAGAGTGGGGAAAAGCATTGAGAAAAGAGGAAGAAAGGAAAAGTGGTAATAGAACAAGTTTCTTATAACACCACCTTGTGATCAGGAAGAATACCACATCTCATCATCCAAGAATGAATTGTTTATGAAGTAGAAGAGATGAAAATGGAAAAAGGAAGATGAGTGAAGAGAAGACGGGAGAATGTGAAGCAAAACAGCAGGAAAGTACTGATCAAGCTTATTCTGAGATGGGTTGCTAGTGTGAGTTCTTTCCCTAGTATTCTAATCCCAAATTAGCAAGAAGTCAGCATTTTTCTTTTGCAACTTATAGTTGTCATTATGGACTTGATGTGGGAAACGATGAAATTTGATGGTCTGTGTTACATAGCTCAGACTAGATGATTGTAATGGTTTCATCTGATCTTAAAAGCCTACAAACTTCTACAAAATCTACAATTGTATAGTATACTGCGTGTCTTTTCTTTTATATCTGGTGTTGCATTTAGGTCTATATTCTTATAGTTAACTAGAATATAATGACCACTGAAGCAGCAAGATAGAAATGCAAGGAAAGGTAATCATCAAGTGATTCCTTTTCTTCTGGGAGAAAACCCATTTCTCCCTGTGTTTGGTCACAGACTTTAAAGAATAATATCAGTAAGTGTCCATAATTCCTCATGTCCACAAGCAAAAACAATGAGAGTCCTGAGACACTTATGGACTTACAGATCTCTTCTGTTCTCGGGATCAGCTCTTGATAATTATCTGTTCTGTTCATTCCTTCTGAAGCACCTGGCATGAGCCACTGTCAGAAGACAATACTGGCCTAAATGGATCATTGGTCTGACCCAATATGGCCATTCCTATATTCTTAGGAAAAATAACTAGCTACCTGTCGCCAGTGTAAATTAAGTGATGTAGAATCAAAGCCATGGAAGCACTATTTACATATGAATCAGCAAGGGGGTGGAGCCTGCAGCCCCAGAAAACTTTCTGGCATCTTGAAGCACAGTCAGTGAAGTTTGGGAAGATATATGGCATCTACATCCTGGCAGGAGAGAAAAGCTTGGCCTGGGTTTACTTTTAAAAAAATGCATTTCAAAGTTTTACTGGACTGTAAAAAGAAAGGAGGGAGAGCACCACAGTTGTCCATCACTTGGGAGATTCAAGGGACTGGAGTTCTTAAAGTCACAGAACTCTGGATCCTTCAAATCGAGGGAGAGAGAAGTCTCTGGGAACTGAATAAAAGTAAGGAACCTACTTAAGCAAAGACTGTAACTGACAGAAATTAAGGTTTCATCTTGGAAGTCTATTTTTACTTTTGTTGGCTGGTAATCCCTTCTATCTCAATTTCTTATACTTGATATAACTTAATTCTATGTCCTTTTCTTAAATTTATTTTACTTCTATGATAAACCAATTCAGGGCTGTGATTGAAATAAGACTCTCAAATACCAGTTAAATTAATGAGCAATTTTTACTATGTCTTTAAAGGAACAACAAATTACATAACATTTATGAGTGTTCCAGGAGACAGTGACAGGACATGGAGACATCATGGAGGAACTGGGCAGTTGAGGTTCACTGTTTGTTACCAAAATGCAAAGTTTGAACTGGCAGAGTCCTGAGGAGCTTGCTGGCAAGGCAAACAAGCCATGTGTGTCACATAACTCAGCAGTAGCATAACTCATACTTGGTGACGCTGAGAGGTAAACTCACGGTTCTGGGAACCCAAGCAGACTGTTCCACTGGCAGATGATTCCAGGGAAATTTGGTACTGGGAAGCCACTGGGATTGCTTTGCAAAAAGAAAATGGACAGTGAAAGCCAGGGTGTGATCCGGTGTTGGGGTCACGGCTGTGACTCACAGCACTGAAAGCACTGGAAGTTGTGGGCAGGCAGTGAACCAACTGCTTACTGGTCTGGGTAAAACCGCAAAGCACAGTCATAACAGCAAAATGTCAATGCAGCACAGAGAGTAAGAACAGGTTAGACTGCTAAGGATTTCACCTAAATCTTCTCCTTTTTAAGTCGCAAAAGGGGGCCAACTTCAGCTCAGACATAAACTGGATTGTCAACTCCACTGTGTTTTTTTAAACAATGTAGTATACAACAGGCAAGCACCCAGACGCTTCCAGCTCACCATAGCTTGGCCTTGGACATGGAAAATGTAGCTGCCATTTTGACTTAGCTTAAGATATTCTTTGTGCCTACAGCTAAGAGCTTCCACAGTCACACCGTGAAATACAAATCAGAGCTGAACTTTAACAGGAAGAATCAGCTTATGACAGCAAAGCCTATACAAAATGGTATGATGACTGGTTCTTTTCTATCACAGTGTCACTCAGAGACCTCAGTCTCCATGAGTTAAAAGGATATAATGTGTTCACTCTGTACAGTGGTCCAGAGGAAATGATTTCATAAAGCAAAATAATGCATGAAATTTTATTACCACCAGTTTTTTTTCTCAATTGAACATCCTGGAGTGATTTCAGTCTGGATTTGGTCTGGTTGCAACACTAAGGCTGTTAAGAACCACCAGTGTCTCTAGCAGTCTACCTCTGTATTCTAAGTATCAGTTATTAATGATCATTACTGCCAACTCAGATTGGGGTCTGGCATAGAACCCTTGCAGTTTTCATGCAAAGTGCAAAAGAATCTTCAAGTATCAAAACCAGCCCTGACCTCAGTTTTACACCTGATCTGAAAGATGAACAACATAAGGTGCCTTCTTACAACAACGAATAAACTATCACCCTGTTAAGGAAAGCACACAACAAAATCACTATGAGCACCAGCTAAGGTCTGTTTCGCTGTGTCACAAAGAAACAGACCTTTGTAAAGGAAGTGAAAAAATAAATTTTAGAAAGTTTAAAACTTACAACTGGTAAAATCTGAACTTCTCAAAAAGATTTTGGTTGTTCTTAACAAAGAGACAATGAACAAAATTAAGCAACACTCTCCCTTTATATTCAGTATCAAGAAGGCCAGTAGTTCGTAAAGGAAAACATCCAGGGGATATTAAAGACCCAGTTTTAACCTCCTTATATTGAGTGGTAGCTAACATTGTAAAGAACCAGGTATTCTGCAGTACAAGTACAGGTGGATGAATTGTGCCCCTTATAAAAGTAGCACTGTAAACTGTGTGTTGTGTTTTACCAAAGATAGATAAGGTGTGCTCCTTGGGTTGCAGACATTAACATCCAAAGGCTACTTTGTGAACCTCTTTTTCATATTGGCGAACAGTTACTCATAGGGCAGCCCTACTGACATCAATGGAACTGTCTGTCACAGAAACTTCTCCCCAATGTGAGTAATAGGTTCAAAACTGGCATTAAAAGACAAGAAAAATACACACTAGAGAAAGCACAAAGACTATGTTCAGAAAAGAGAAAATGGAAGGATCACTGATAAGGAGGAATTGAAAAGAGAGAGAAGGTGATTGGCAGGTGATAGTCCATTTGGAGTAATGAAATTAGTACTTTAATGCATTATATATAGATATAGATGTTTATATCTATATTGATATTGATATATAACCAATTGGAGTTCAGCAACAGTATAGCATTAAGGAACGCTAAGTCTCTGTCAACTTTATAGCCCCTGCACTATCAGCAGCCAGGTATCTAGTTTTTGCCTGTTTGTATCACCAGTATTTCTTTACCTATAGCACAGAAATAAATAGAGAAGATGAAAAAGAATTTTGCAATTGCAAACACATGCTCAACCATTAACAAAGATGTGGAAAAATCTGCGGCTGTTATCAACCATCTTCCGTTCTCTGAACCTCCCAACTATTGCATCGAGGTCTAGGTCATAACAAATGGAACTTTGTACATCTCTGAATATTGCTGTCAGCTGTGAGACTCAGAAAAATTTAATCTCAGTCAGCGTAGAGAATAGGAAGACTGATAAAGACAATCAGCAAAGGAAAGGTAACAATCTCAAATCCTGGTCAATGCATAGGAGTTATCTTACATATAAGATATATTAAAAGGCAGAGAGCCAGAAATGATTGTTTTTAAAACATCACTCCAACCTAAACAAAAAAGGAATAATGAACAAAATCAAGCAACACTCTCCCTTTATATTTAATGTCAAGAAGGCCAGTAGTTCACAAAGGAAAACATCCAAGGGACTAGAGACTAGGCACTCGTACAATGAAGATAAATGCATAGGAGGTAGGGACCAGTAATTAGGAAGGATAAGGAATAATTTTACTGTTCTCTGTGCACATCATATGCAAATTTTCTAATGTTTGTTTTTGGCAGTGTATTGATTACTGCTAAAAGGAAAGAGAAAGTTAAATGGTTTTAATTATTGCTTATTTAAAAGGCCCAAATCATACACAACATTCAAAGCCCTTATTTTCACTCTGCTTACTATCCTGCTGTGACTAAAACTAGTCTCTTAGTCTGAATTCACACCAGGATGTTTGCATAGTGCTCAATATAGAATGACCAACTTAGTACATACTGCACTGCATTTTAAATGATATTGAGATCACTTTATTTGTCACAGTGGTGGATGATTTAGGGCTTATCTTCACTTGAAAAACTAAAAAAGCTATTCTGGAATAACTCCTCAATGTGTGGACACACTGATTCTGGAATATGAATGTTTATTCTAATTTATTTTAATTAATAACACAGGGAATGATGGCAGATAATTCTGGAATAAGAATTTAAATAAATTTCCAAGTGGAAACAATTCCATTTAGGCTCCAAAATAAGCACGTACATTTTCAAAGGAACTTAAGAGCCTCTAATGTATTGAACAGTTTTCCAAATCTGTCTCCGAGCCCTAGTCTACACTTTGGGCTTTTATCAGTAGCTGTCGACCGGCATTTATGCAAGGCACATAAAATGCCTTGCATAAATGACAGGAATTTCCTAAACCACCAGGACACACTGGGGAAAGCCAACTGCAAATACCTTGCAGTTGGCTTTCCCCTACATCTCCAGGGAGCCAGGACTTCTGGAGCCAACTTCCAGAAGTGTAGCAGCAAGTCCAGACTTGTTGCTAAGCGCTCCTGGAACACCGGGCTGATGGTGGCAATCTTGCCGCTGTCATTGTAGACATAGCCTCAGTGTCACAAAAGGAGAGGATGGGAGTTCAGAACTTAAAATGCTCCTTTCTTTTTGAAGCCTAAATAAGAGCAGAGAGCTTTTGAAAATCTGGCTCTAAGCACCTATGTTGAGAACTTGAAATCTGACTATAGATAACACCACCACTAACAAAAGCCCCACCACACAGAGACAAGGTATGTTTATGTGGCAGTAAAAGACTTACAGCATGGCTGAGGCTGGCCCCATTCAGCTGGCTCAGATTCACAGGGCTTGGGGTCACAGGGCCTATAAAACAGCTATAAAACAGCAGTGTAGACATTTGGGATCATGGTTAAGCCCAGGTTCCAGGTCAAGGTTGAAAATCTACACTTCTGTTTTTATAGCTGCGCAGCCTAAGACTTGTATAACAAAGGTAAGTCAATCTATGCTAGACTGATTTATAACTAATTACTGCACTGGCTGATGTCTACACTACACTCCTTGGGTCAGGAGTGCTTCCACTATCCTAAGAGGGGCACTGTGGAAGACTGAGAGCCTGATCTCTTAGCCCCACTGGCAGTTCCTCAGCTCCTGGCCGGGTATCCCCCTTCCCTACTCCCCTGTTCTCCAGTGGGGAGCGGAGTCCAGCTGCTCTGGCTTCTTGCCCCCTCTTCTGCTTCTCCCCCACCACCCACAGGAACCTCACAGCTTATCAAGTTCAGCTCACTCATGAAATTGACACAGCTGTCCCACTCCCAGCTGGTGGGGGAATCTAGCTATCTGGGACTTCTGTGAAGGGGGTCCAGCCGCTCAGCTCTTCAGAGGGGTGGGGGCAACTGGGCATTGGCTGCCCAGCTTTCTTCTCAATTTCACTGCTATAATGGAGCCATGAAACTGACAAGAATGACAGCCAACAGTCAATGTAAGGTATGCCCTGTCTACTCTGACAATACCAACATAAATCCTATGCCTCACATTGAGATGGTTTTATTATGTTGCCACAACAGGGGAGTTACATCAGTAGGAGGAACACTTCAGTGGGATTGCTTTGTGAAAGAAATTAGTTTTAAAGACATATTTAAATGAGAAGGAAAATGGTATTTGGCTCAGAGAAAGTTGTAAGCTGCTTAAAGATGTCTCAAAAAAGAGAAAATGGGTTTTTTTCAGATAGCAAATGCCAATGAAACTTTGAGATAAGACTAGTTCTCTTGAAATATGTTTTTTAAAATGGTGTGGATATTAGTGAAATCATCGCAAATGAAACATTCAAATAATGACACCAGCTCAAGCTGGGTTTTCTTAAACTATACAAGAAGAGGTTAGAGAGACTACAGAAAAGTGACTTTTGTTTCAAGTGAAAAAACAGCCTACACATAGACACGGCTGCCCCTTTGGAACTTTGCTTCAGAGGTCAGACAGGTAAAACACAAGGGAGACAAGATAAATACAACTGTTATCTTCAGCTCCATTAACTGGCTGTCGACACATAGCCTTCTTCTACACTCGAAGGCAGAAGTGCAGCACAGAAAGTATGAAAGATAATGTAAATGGAAAAGACTCTACTTCATCTGGGACCCTTTTCTACAATCCTATACCTTACTTGCTCCAGAAAGGTCTGAAAACCTTGACACGACTACTTGTTCTTTGTATAGTGTAACTAAAAGACTCTTCTCTAGGCATAGTATGGGAAAGCATGCAGTAATGTCACAACATGATTGTATGCCATAAATTTTAGTGTATGAACAATCTGAATGAGGTCACATGATGACAAAGACAATGAAAATGCAGATTTATTTACTGCATAACATTTTATACATTTAAAATTTAAGCAAGTTACAAGATATTTTGTGAAAATGCTGTTTGTATAATTTCCCAGTGTGGTGGGACTGATTAAGCCAAAACCAGACTGGGGTAGTTGAAGATCAACTATTAGACAAAAGAAATAGTGGATATGAACTCTACCGATGTCTTGGTTTCTCATCCCTTATTGATAGCCACACAGAGGCAACAAGACATAAAAAGTTTCTTTAAATACCGAAGGTGACATATACTTTTCAAGCACATTGTAAGGATGACCCATGTTATTAGCAAAGTTCAACACAAATTTGATGTCCCTTCATTTTTATTGCTGAAAACTATATACATGAGAAATGAAGAATCATGCAACTGTGGTTATAAAATGAGTCATTTACACAAGAGGAAAATCCCATGGCATTTTAAGTTTCCTGCATGAATTATTTTGTGTCCCCCTCATTTTCGGTCTCTGTCACAAATAGCAATGTGCAAATGTGGCACACAGGAATGGCTTCAGACAACAAACCATTCCTGTTGGTGGGGGGGGGGGGGAGACAACCCAGCTCTGAAGTATGTAAAAATCAAGCTTGCCTCCGCCTTTGTCCAGTGGCATCAGTGGCACTGGACACAAGCCCCAAATCTCAGCGCCAGTGCCCCAAGTCCAGCCAGGGACTCTGGGCCACACCAACCTCAGTCCTGGCCCTGGCTTCAGGCTACCAGTGCCAGGATACAATGCCAGCTACAACTCTGGATGGTGACCTGGGGCCGGGCCACCAGCACAGTCGGGCTCTGGCCCCCACCCCAAATGGAGACGCAGGGCCAGGCCACCAGTGGTGGTGCAATCTGACTCTAGTTCTGGCCCCAACCCCATCTGGGGACCCGGAGCTGGACTGCCAGCAGCCGGCCCTGACCCAAGACAGAGACCCAGGACTAGGCTGGCACCAGCCTGACCCCCAGACAGGGAGCCGGGGCCAGGCCAGCAGCAGCAGTGCATTCCAGCTCCAGCTCCTGCCATGGACAGGGACCTGGGACCAGATCGGACCCAGGAGCCAGATCAGGCCCAGGGGCAGGGCCAGTTTGGCAGGGTAGAGCCCAGGCCCCTTTCTTCAGGGCAGCGATGCCCCTGCCTTTGCCCATCTAGGTAGGGACCCAAACAAATTATCAACAACCATTCAAAACTTTGGTGGTAAAGGAAAAAAATGAACCTGGATCTGACCAGCACTCCATTTGGAGTTGCAAAGCAAGAGCTTAACTGTGAAAGATTTCCAAATCTAAGCAAATCTAGTTTTACCCATTGTTAGTAGATACTGATATTTTATTATTCCCTTTTCTGGAAAACTAAAATAAAAGTTCAGAAGAGTTATTTCTTATTTAGTGGGAAAAGGGTGAGGCCCTGGAACGGGTTAGCTAGGGAGGTGGTGAAATCCCCATCCACAGAGGTTTCTAAAGCTCAGCTTGACAAACCTCTGGCTGAGATGATTTATTTGGAGATGATTTAGTTGGTCCTGCTTTGATGAGAGGGCTGGACTAGATGACTTTCTGAGGTCCCTTCCAACCCTAATCTTCTATTATTCTGTGATTTACTAGCATCTGTTTTTTAAATACCTGGGAGATTTCCAATGACACGATGCCATTGGAAGTACTCCCATGGGAAATATTTAAACTCTGATTTGTGCTAAATTCTAATGATAACCATCATGGTGGAGCACCCTAATATTCCTTAATTGTCTTTATTGGGAATTAGGACATGCAGCCCCTTGCAGGATCAGGCCTTTAAACTCTTAACTACTGGTATCAAAGCAAAGAGAACAAACCAAGAAATTGCCATACCATCAAAAGAATCTGTAATGACTCCGTTACACAAGAATCAATTCCTTGCATGGAAAGTTAGTTATTGTGACTCAAAGTAGTAACACTCCCTCTCTGGTCAGAGGAATTTGCCAACTCTCCCAGAATTTATCAAGCATGCTAACTGCAAACTTATATCTAATGTCCGTAAAGTGCGTCACCTGCCACCTCTACAAAAATTGTTTTACAGAGCTGTTCCTAGAAGGTAACAATGAGGCATATAATGATTCAACCTGTAGTAGTTCCAATCCTATATTAAAAGGAATGTATTAAATTACTGAACTGTTTTCAACTCTCACTTACTCTCATTGCATGCAAACAAAAATAGCTAGCATTAGGCTTTTGTCACTGTCTTTTGTTTTACTGACATCCTATGAGACAATCTCGGTGATTATGCTCTTGCACTAACATGCAGCCAACACAGCCAGCTCTGAACCTCATTCAATAGGCAGGCAGGCAACTCCAAAGTCCAGGCACCAACCAATTTGGGATGCATGAACTCCTGGCAGCAAAATAATTATTTTCTCAGAGGTTCTTATTGTCTTCGGCACACCATGAATTCTGTTCAAGTTAAATGTCAATTTATCATTCTACAGCACTGGCAGCAACTGACAGACCGGTTACAATCATTAAAGGTGATGGAAATTACTTCTGCTCTTATACTTTCAGATTTTTTCTTCTCCTAAACAACTGTACTAGAGGAAAGGTAGGTAGGAGCTCTGAACTTTCTGAAATATCTTGCATTTTTTTTTAAATGTGCATCTTCAACAGACCTCTCAGCTTGTCACAGCCACAATGTAGAACAGAGACCCATAATGAAGGACATAGAAAAATTATTAATGTAGGTTACATAATAGACTTAAAATATTATCTGATTCACTCCTTCATGGTAAATAATTATCTGTGAGCAAAATCCCACACAGTGCTGAGCTTTGTGGTCATGATCCTGCAGAACATTTAAGCACTTCAGGACTTCATATCTGTTTAAAGTTACGGGGGTTTTGTTGGATCAGGACCAGAGTTCTCAGCATCTGGCATGACTGAGCCCACTAATCTCAGTTTCATGATTCTTTTATATTTGATGTAAATAATTTTCAGCAACAGATGCAACTTGGGAAGGGCCAGTTTCATGAAGTATGTTCCCTACTGTCACTATAAATTATTTCACCATGTTTGTTAACTGTGAGATAAAAATCAACTGAAAGCCACCAAATCAATAAAAGAAACAAACATTTGTGAAGAGTGGTCAAAATAGCTTGGTGTTATTTAAAACAAGTCACTTAGACTATCTTTCATACAGTGTGTGTTCCTTTTATTGATCTGGTGGCTTTCAGTTGATTTTTATCTCAAAGATAATAGATGTGGTTGTGGCACGTATTGAAATAATTTTTAGTGATATTAGGGAATATTTTATGAAACTGTGCCTCATTTTAAAAAGTTAGCATTGTTAAAAACTCAGCTAAACAGAAAGTTTTAAAGCACTGAAAGCTATAAGTAGAGACTATCAGGGAAATGTGTTTCTCCAGACAACCCAAAAGTTCTGTACCTGACCCTGAAAATCTTGCAATTCAATTCAGTGAGTGGAAATATATTGAAACTGGTGCCAGGACATAAGCACATTTGGGCAACAATGGAAAGTAAGAAGTAGAACTGTGCAGATAAAGGTTAATTTCATTTTGCAAGGATTTTGATGTTTCTAAATTTGGTTTTGTTCCAGTTAGGAACAAAACCCCCCAAATTTAAAAATTCTTCACAAAAGGAAATGGTGCACAGGCTTGAGGGCAGTCTGCCTGGTTGTGTTGCCATGGATCCATGGTTCCCAGTAGTAGTTACTTCCCTAAAGAGGTCCCTATCCATGTCTAAATCAGATTCCAGTGGTCTGTAACACACCCAAAGCACTATCCCTGGAGAAACTCTAGTAGCTTTCTTCCTCAATGTGATTTTTATCCAGATTGATTCTGTCTTGTTAATTACATCACTTTGAATTTCCTTGCAGTTTACCTTCCCATTGATATACAATGCCACTCCCCCACCTGTGCCTTCATAGCTCTTTCCTAAAGAACATATAGCCTTCAATATCAGTACACCAGTCCTGACTACTATTCACCATGTTTCTATTAGCCCTATAATATCTAGTCTCACTTCCTCTACCAGTAGCTCCAGTTTGCCCATTTTGTTACCCAGAAGTCTTGCATTAGTATATAAACATTTTAGTTTTTGCTGCTTGGCCTTACTCATGTTCTTTGCCTGATTCAGTACAGTCATTCTATGGCCAATCTCTCTTGCTATCTTGGCATTTACACTACACCTCCCTCTAACCTCCATGCTGCTCCCTATTTGTGTCCTTTCTTGTTTTATTTGCCTTCTTTTCAACACTAATATCAGGCATAGAGATTATTCAGGCATCTCCCAGTCATCTCCCCACCTCCCTCGTTTAAAGCTGCCTTGATCTGTTGTGCTAACCTTCCCCCAGAAGTCTGTTTCCCTCCCCACTTACGAGCAGCCCATCCCAGGAGAATAGTCTTCTGCCCATGTGTGCCTCCCAGTGACCCTACATGCCAAAGCCCTCCTTATAGCACCACTGCCTGAGCCATCTGTTTATCATCGAGATCTTCTCACACTTTTGTTGTCCTCCTCTAGGTACAGGAAGAAACCCACTAAAGATCACCTGAGCATCTAGTTCTTTGAGAGTCCTCCCCAGCCTGGCACAATCACCTTTGACACATTCTAGTGAGAATCTATACCTACATCATTTTACCCACATGAAGGACAAACAGAGAATTATTTCCCACTCCCAGTAAGATCCTCTTCAGCCTTAGATCAACATCTACTATCTTCGCACCCAGCAAGCAACATACCCTTCTGTTCTTGCAATCAGCTGTGGTTATAGGCTAGTCTGTCCTCCTCAGCAAGGAGCCTCCAATCACATAGACTTGCTGTTTCCTCCAAACAGTGTGATTCTCTCACCTACCCCCACCTCCTTCTTTTTTGGGAGAATAACAGATTTTTTAGATAAAGGAATGCAGTAAACTTAGTTTACTTACATTTCAGCAAGGCATTTGATACTGTTCCACATAGGGAATTATTAGTTAAGTTACAGAAGATGGAGATTAATGTGAATATAGTAAGGTGGATAAGGAACTGGTTAAAGGGGAGGCTACAGTGAGTCATACTGAAGGGTGAACTGTCAAGTTGGAGGGAGGTTACCAGTGGAGTCCCTCGGGGAGTGGTCTTGGGACTGGTCTTATATAACCTTTTTGTTACTGACCTTAGCACAAAAAGTGGGAATGTGCTAATAATGTTTGCAGATGACACCAAGTTGGGAAGTATTGCCAATACAGAGAAGGATCGGGATACCATAGAAAAAGATATGGATGACCTTGTAAACTGGAGTATCAGGCATAGGATGAAATTTTATAATGGGAAGAGCAAGGGTATGTATTTAGGTGCAAATAAGAATTTTTCCTATAAAGTGGAGACACATCATTTAGGACAGACTGAGGAAGAGGAAGGTCTCAGAGTACTGGTTGATCACAGGATGACAACAGAGGTGGCCTTTGGCAATTGGGGGCCCTAGGCAAAGGCCCTTTATGGGGCCCCTTATGGACCCCCCAATGCCACCCTCACCAAGGCTCTAGGCCCCCATTGCCACCTTAACTGCCCCACCCCCCCCAGACCAGCCTCTCTCCAGCGGTGGTAGAGCAGCGCTCCCCGCCTACTCCCAGCCAGCTGCGTCTCCCCAGGGAGAGGGAGGAGAGTGGCCAGCGCAGCACTGCGGCTTGCCAGGAGTGGGGCCCCCTGGAGCGGTGTGCTCCAAAGATTTCTGGCCACTTCCAGGCCTGGGGTGGCCGGAGATCCAGGGCCCAGTCACCCGCGGTGGCAGCAGCTGCTTCCAGCCCTATCCTAGGCTGGGCCACCCATGGCCGTGGCTGCTGCTCCCTACCATGTCCCCAACCGAAAATCCAGGGCCAGGCTGGCAGCAGCAGGCACCTGAGGCCAGGTCACACTCAAGCGCAGAATTGGGGCCAGGGGAGTGACACATGGCCAGGAGGCACAGCATGGGCCAGTGCCCCAGATCCTTCCCCCAGGCAGCGACGCTGCTTGAAAGTGGCCAGGGGAGATGCCAGCTCCCCCATCCCCTGGCCACTTGCAAGCAGCCAGTGGAGATGTTGTCCCCGCAGCCCTGGCTGCTTGCAAGGGGCCAGGGGACAAGCTGGCTCCCCAGGCAACCTGGGGAGATGCTGGCACTGTTTGCCCCTGGCTATAGAGAGGGATTTGGAGCCAGCTCAGACTCCTAGTCCCCCTCTGCCTTCCCACCACCTGTGGAAAGGAGCTGAGGTGTGCTGTCACTCCCAGCCCCTCCCCACAAGTGGTGGAGGGTTGGAGCTGGCTCCTGCCAGTGATGACAAGTGACCTGGGGCCAAATTGGGCACCGGGTCACTTCTCACAGTGGAAGGAGGTTCAGCAGCCTGGTCAATTTCACAGAAGTGAAATTGACCAAGCTGCAGAGTCCAGCCACTCCTCAGCCTGGTCAATTACACTCCTGTGAAATTGACCAGGCTGCCAAGCCTCCTGCCATAATAGGTGACCAGGGCCAAATTTGGAAGCCCCCACTGCCCTTGGAGAGGGAGTGGTAGCCAGGTCGGGCTCCTACCCCCTCTTTGCTGGCCCTGCCACCTGCAGAGAGGGGCTGGGAACCAGACGCAGCTCCCAGCTCCCCCCTAGAGGGCAGGAGCCAGATCGGTCCCTCGTCTGGATCACCCCTGGAGCCTATTGGGCCCAGGGTACCCAATCTGGACTAGGGGCGGGATAGGAGGAGGGGCACTCTGGGTATGTCTGGCTCCTGTCCACGCAGACATAACCTGAAGTCGACTTTACAAGATCAAGTTAAAGTCGACCTTGTTAAGTCAACTTCCAGGAGCCCCCCAGTGTAGACACAGCCTCTCAGAACTACAGATCCTGGAAACCTGGACTGGTGAGGAGTCAAATAGGTGATTTGTCAAGACACCTGGGTTCTAGCAGAACTTCAGTGAAATGTTAAAATTTCACCTATTCCAAAAATGTTTCATTAGACTTTTTCTAATCATCTCTAGTCAAGAGATTAACCAAAAAAAAAAAAAAAAAAATCACTGAACTTAAATCACCATTTTTGTTGACTCTCACCATCTGCCACTATAGCTCAGCATGCTCTAGCCCAAGAGTGTCCAACCTTTTTGAGTGAGGGGCCATATTGCAATTCTTTTCTCATCGGGGGCTCAGTGAGAGAATTTTTGATAGACAAAATTTTTGCTTCCACTGTGTACAGAGGATAAGGGGAGACAGGGTTGCCTGTGTGAGGGGGCAAGGCAGAACGTGGGGAGCAAGGCAGGACAGAGGAGCATGGCAGAAGAGAGGAGGGGAAGAAGCGTGAGGTGGAGGAGCAGACCAGCTGGGTGGCAGGACTCAGCTACTTCCTGACAGGGACCCCACCAACTCTGCTCTCCTCACTCCCTGCCAAGCACTGCTCAGGGAAAGGAGAGCTGTGGTGGGGAGAGAGAGAGGAAAGCAGAGTCAGACAGAAATCCTGGCAGTGCTGCAGGGGCCACAGGTTTTGGCACTGGGCATCTCTGTACCAAAAATACTGAAGGGTAGAAATTTCTACAGAAGAGTTTTTGCCACTAAGGCCAGGGGAAGGACAGGGGTGCTAGGGTTTGGGGTGTGGGAGGAGAGCAGAACTGAGGGGATGTCCAGGTCAGGAAATAGCTGGGTCCTGCAAACCAGCCGTACTGCTCCCCTGCCTCTTCAGCCTCCCGGAACTGCCACAGTTTGCCCTGTGTTTGTCCCCCTGTTGTTCTCCTCACCCCCACTTAGCACTGCTCTCCTTCCCCTAAATTCTGCTTGCCCTCAGGCTTAGTTCTGTGCCCACTTCCACACCAGAATGAGCACAATGACAGTTTAGCTGGCAAACCCAAAAGGGCTTAATCCAGGCCCTTTACAGCAATCTGGCCAGGCCACACCTCCCTGCAGCTGTGAGCAGGGCGGAAAATTGACAAGGGTCCTGGCCAGCCCTGGCTCCCAAGCTCTTGTGGCAGCACTCCATGAGCCACATGAAAGCCCTTGGCAGGCCGGAGTCTGGCCCCCGGGCCACAGGTTGGACAAGCCTGCTCTAGCCCAAATCTCTATGGGAAAGAACAGTGCCCAATGCAATAGGGCCTCAATATTGAGTGAAAGCTTCCAAGGGCTACTTTAGTGCAAATAAATTTTACTGGACTATAATTACAATTTTATTTAATTTTTGAGAGGAACTGATAACCTCTATGTCAATGTTGTTAAACCAACCTACAGAATTCTGTCACAGGGATGTAATTTTTTATTACATTATACTGGTTGATATAAGGCTTTTCATAGGAAGACTATGACTCCATTAGAAGTCTATATATTTAGAGAGTAATTGCTATGAAATGTATTTAGTTTCTACAGAGCACTATTGATCTTAACCCCTTTACATTGCCTAGCACTTTGCCATAAAACAGTCTTATCAAGAGGGCATCCTCACTGCTTGAGATGATAGAAGCCTATCCTAAGCTTTTCTGAGGTGGAAATCTGCAATAGATTGTAAGCTGCTTAAGACAGGGACCAGTCTTCTTCTCCGAGCATATGACACTCTAAGCCCTTTGTTGGGACTGACACTCAATGAATTATTGAAAGTCACTGTCTCTTTGCTTGGGGAAACATATGGCTGTTCGAAAACTGTTTGATGAACTCTGTAATCTTTAAAACTGGATAATTTGATGGTTAGTTCTTTCTTCTGGACTCTGGTCCTTTGGAAACCAAGAGTGCTTCTCTTGGTTTCCAGTGAGCAGAGGGCAAGAACCAATCTGGAAAGAATAGAAGTGCACCTGTCATGTATCTCATGATTGAGGGGACACACAACTGGAATGTAGTGAATATGAATGGAATTCTTTATTCAAGCTGCGGGATACATACAGAGCCCTCTCTGGCTCCCAAGCTAAATAGCATAGCCTGTGTGGCTTAGTGTCACCGTGCAGGTCCTTCCTAAGTCCTGGCCTCATTTGCTTAACAGTGAGTGCACTAATTATTACCAAACTATTACTATAAATTCCTAGTTTTAATTTGTGATAAAAGAGGCATAATGATCTCATTTTTACATAGAGCATCTGGTTAAATCTCCAGTAGTAAATTTAGCGATAGAGTTAGGGATGAAGAACAAGAGTGCAAGAAACATGCTTGCAAATATGATTAGACTTTCTTGAGCATGGCTGCTCCATTATTTTGTCAATAACAAAGCTAAAGGATTGAGGTGACACCAGCATATGAGGAAAACATGCTGCTGGGGTGTCTGAAAAACATGGATGTTTTTGCTTTTCAAGTTGATGTGAACACTCAGGATTGTGATGCACATTTCCCAGCTTTTACACAAAATACATGGCTTGGTATAATTCTCATAGACATTCTGTTCAGTCTCTCTCTTCCTGAACGTAATTGGCACAAAGAATATTTGACATGATACATGGCTGCATGCAAGACAAAAATATCCTGTGGGATTGCAGATGGGCTTTTGTATAGCTAGAACTCTGCAGCAGGCCACAAAGCAAGTCTGCCATGCCTTTGTGAAGGAAGGTGCTACATCTGCTGCATGGACTCACTGTACAATTTCATGAGAGCAACTGGCATTTAAAGATCTTAGTTCACAACTAAGTTAAGTCTTGCGACAGATCTCGTCCACTGAAAACTATATCAAACCTCAATCTGTTCACACACATTTGCAAAACTGAGTGAAAACATGGGGACGGATCATGACATGTTCCACACTGAAGCCTGCTGGCTCTCAAGATGAAAATTACTGGGATCATTTTTTTTTTAACTGGGAGACTGCAAAAGCAATTAAGCAATTGACTGCAGAAACAGTGAATTCATCTATTTTTTTATGTGGCCAAAAGAAGCTTTGCCTTCTTGGCTTTTCCACAGACATCTTGGGAAGACTGAATAAATGGATTGCAGGTCTGCAAGGAAAGAACACCCCCACCCCCTTCAGCTGAGTGATCAAATCACAGGATTCATGAAGAAAATTGTTTTCTGGCAGAATAATCTATTGAAGAGAAACTATTAATCTTTTCTGCAGCTTTGCAGGTTCCTAGATGACAAAGAAATTATTCAGCCTCCCACACAGCATCTTAGCTAGCTAGAGAAACAATTGGCATCCTTTTTCCCTGACTTGGTCATGATAAACTAAGATTAGGTGAAAAACCCCTTGCAGTGTAAGCTTGATGTGAGAGATTTGCCAGCAGCTGAAATTGAACAGTTCATTGAAATTTCCTGTGATCAATTCTTGCAAGGAACATAAGCCTAACTTTCTCTCTCTGAGTTCTGGTTCAGCATCAAGAATGAATATTCTGCCCTCTCAATACTTATCTTGAACTGATGGTGCCAGTCACAAGGATGTCTATCAAATCTCAGCATCAATCCAAAACTGATATGACATCAGATATTCAATGTGCAATTTCTATCACTCTCCTTAACTTCAAAAAGTTGTACCAGAACACACAAGCCCATGTGTCATATTAGAGATGGTAAGTTCACTAAACAATGTACTTCATATGCAATTCCTTGGATTCCTTGATCACTGTGTTGCTTTTTGCTATCCATCGTCACGGAAATCAATAAATCCCAAAAATGGGTGGTGCCAGCAAAAAATGTGGAAAGTCCTATCACAAAGGATGTCATAACAGAGTGAAGGAACTACCGAAGAACTATGTTGTTAATCCTTTTCACCTAAATGGCTAGTCAGAGTTCAGGGCCCTGGGGATATTCCAGTTTGGAGTAGGAACTGACAATACAGTCTAATATTTTTGTGGATGGTATCTTATTTATTTATAAGAAATGTAAAGATTTCTCTGAAAATACAAGGAATCAAACGCGGGACTATGTCCTTGCTCACCGTATCCAAATACTCTTTTCAGCCAACTCCCCAAAAGTTCTCTCTGTGGGCTTTTTCCAGGGTAGTTGCTAGCTCCTTATTTAGTGTCTGTCACTTTCTTGTCACTCCTTCAGCTTGTCTTTCTCTTTATCATTCACATACTTTTAGTCAAATGCCCCTACCTCAACCAGCATACAGAATGGAGTTGCACAGGTGTCCTTAATTCTGGCATCTCATAACAACTCAAGGGTTGACACTGAAACATTAACAATCTTATTTTAATGTAGTTTGTGTGTGTGTGCTATAATACATGGTACTAGTAATAGAGAGGCTTAGTCTTTTAATAATAGACAGGAAAAAAAACTTTGGAATTAGTCTTAAATAAAACACACTAATCAATCCCCAACTAAATCTAGTATAAGGAAGAAAAAAAAAAAACAAACCACCCTGTAGTCTTTATTTTGTTAGAAGCATACTTGCCATCCTATTTTTAAGATAAGTTAGTCACAAGCTTTCGTCAAACACAAAGGGATACGTGAGCCTGTCCAGAAATTAGCATCATGGGAGTGGTGCATTCCACTGGTTATCAGCAGGGCCGTCCCTTGGTGGGGGCAGGGTCCAGAGCCAAGCTGATTGGGGGGAAGGCCCACGCTGGGGGGGGGGGGGAGCCAGTCCAGAGGCTGGCCTCCAGACACCCCCCCATTGCTAGTCCGGCCCCAGCACCTAGTGCTGGTCTGCCCCAAGGAGCTGGAAGGTCTGCCAGGTCCTGCAGTTGGCATGTCCAAGTCCCATGCTGCCCCCAGGCTGGTCACTGCCATTCTTGGAGGGGGGGAGAAGGGTGGCTGAGGCCAGGGGCCCCACAAAAGTGGGCAGCCCGGGGCCCTAGATGCCTTAACTCCAGCCATGATACCCAAAGCTGTCCCTGGGGGAGGTGAGGGGGTGGGAAGTCGAAGGCAGCTGGATGGGGTGGGAGCATGGAATCCAGCCTCTGGGCCATCCCTCCCTGTCCCCAAGGCAGAACAGTGAGCCCAGGGGTGGGGCGAGCCAGCCCTGAGGCTGGGCTGTGCTCTCTGATTGTTTTACCCTGGCGTACGAGGCAGAATGGGCCAGTCCAAAGAAGGGGTAGGAGAGCCAAAGGAGTCAAATTAAAGTTGCAGAGACAAACTTAATTTTGGCAGAAATGAGAGTCCTGTGGCACCCCCTAAAGACTAACAAATTTCTTCAGGCATAAGCTTTGAGGGCTCCAACCCACTCCTTCAATTACCAATCATGAGCTTCAACCCACTTTGTCAAATACCAGTTCTGGTATTTCCTAAATTCACTCTGCAACTTTTATATTTTTCTTTTAACATATTTTTGTATACAATTTCTAGTTTTTTTAAAAAGGAACCTGAAAAAAAAACCAAAACAAATTCAGCACATGGTGTCATATTGACACTACATGCATCATCAGAGTTTGAACATTTAGATTTGCTGCACAGACTATTTAAGCTAACAAAACAGTGATACCACCAGTTGATTATACCCCCACCCCCTTCCTAATATGGACCAAAACTTGAGAAGGATGGGACACTTTGCCAGTGGGTTTTCAGAGATACCTGGTGACAGCAGAGGAATAGTGAGATTCACAAATCTTGGGTTCCATTCCAAATCCTGGAGAGGAGTATATCCTGGTGGTCAGAGACTCTTCTCTCCATGCCATCCATGTGTGACCCCTTCTGTCCCATTCCTCCAATCTGTCATTGCCCCTATCTTGTCCCTTCCTGACTCCTTATTCCAGTTTGTTCCCAAGGGAAGGGACTGCAGATGTTCCTTTCTGCCAACAACCATCCCTCAGTACTTAGGTCCAGCCTCCCACAAAGTTATGGTCACACTTTTGATTTGTAGGAAATTACCATGACAACAAACTACATTTACTTCTTAGAGGGGTGACTTGGTGATAACATTGGGCAAGGATCTTGCATTACAAATAAAACCGAAGTTAAAAACAGATCAGCACTGTTTGAGACTAGGAGTTGACTGGACTCCATGTAGAAGAAACAGACAGAAGGGAAGTAAAAAGTTCTAGAAAGGGAATTTTAAAACTGGCCACTTTCTGGAGAAGAAATTTTAAATTCATACACACCAGAAACCCAGCCAGTAAGACAGTATCTTTCACATGAAAAGAAGCCTTTAAAAATGTTAAGTTTGATCTAAACTAGGACTAATTTTATTTTTAAAAGTAAATAAAGGCAAGGTAATGCAAGATGGGGGAAGAGATTCCTCCATGACAGAGAGAAAATCTGTGCAAATCTGATCTTCACTGAATATTGATTTGTATGTGTTTCTCCACATATACTGCATTTCTCAAGCCTTTTTCCTGCACACAAGTCTATAAAATACATGAAGAAAAAATAAAATAAAGTAAAATAAAAAAATACAGGTCATAAAACTGCAAGATATAAAAATATATACTCCAGCAAAATCCATTGCTTCTCTTCTGCAACAGCTGTTGTCAGGAAGTTTGAAATCCATCTGGTGCCTTTAAGTATTTTATCAGCAACGCACTCAGTCTGAAAAAGTGCAAACTAAATGGAAAAGCACTAAACCTTTATTTAACGTAGATGTATTTAACCTAAAAGATGAGTGTGTGTTCAGAACCAAATGTAATGATGAAAATTGGCTCCTCTTTGATGGATCTATAGATACCATAGTCTACTACTTAAATGAAGAAAGCAAGCTTTGTTCAGGACTGAAAAATAATTGTGTTTACTGGGAAACCCATAGGGCTAGTTATGCCTACTTCCATCACCCATGTTGCAGATAAAATGAAAAATCAAAATCCTGATTATTTCTTTTTGGTAAAGATACCATATTTTATATATGTTTGTTTGTGTTTGCTTAAACAAACAAAAGGTTGACCTGGTCTCCTGGCCAAATTTCAACTTCAGTAATTACTTGGAAACACATCCTGTTGCCCTTAGGATGCTTTGGGCAATTTTAACTTGCTTTCATTTTGCTCCCTGTGATCTCATGATACCATGGTGTAATTTCTTTTATTATTAGTGTAGTAGAACTCTCAAGAGGCCCCAAATCAGAACTGAATCTCATTGTATTAGAATGAACACAGAGACAGTTCCTGCTCCACAAATTGTACAATCTAATTTATAAAAGCAATAAAAATATAATCAGTCTTCCTTAACTTTACAATCAGCTAGTCATCACCAGTCTCTCCACAGACTATGGAAGTGGATCGAAATTCAGCTGATAGTCCCAGAATAATCTCAAATGGACTTGGATTATTCTTCCTAACCAGGTAAATGAAAACTAAGTAGTTCTCTCATATGCAATAACAGAAGCTCCATGTTTCAAATTATAAAACAATCAGAACTAACACTTTTTAATACATCTGGTGTCCAAAATACAACACAAGTCTGGAATTATTATTAGCCAGGATATTTTACATGAATGTAACAGGCTATACATGTTCTGGCAAATGGGTGGGCTTTCATAGAATATTAGGGCTGGAAGGGACCTGAGACAGTCATCTAATCCAACCCCCTGATAAAAGCAGGATTACTCCCACTAAATCATCCCAGTCAGTTTTATCCACCCAAATCTTAAAAGTTTCTAAAGATGAAGACTCCACCACCTCCCTAGGTAACCCATTCCAGTGCTTCACCACCCTCCTAGTGAGAAAGTTTCTCCTAATATCCAACCTCAACTGCCTTGGCTGCAGATTGAACCATTGCTTCTTGTTCTGCCCTCCGTTACCACTGGGAATAGCCTAGTTCCCTCCTTTATGGAGTGCCCCTTCAAGTAGCTGAAGGTAGTTATCAAATCCCCCCTTTGGTCTCTCTTCATAAGTCATATGCCCCAGTCCCCAGTCATTTTTGTTGCCTTACTCTGGACTCTTTCTAATTTGTTCACATCCTTTCTGTAGTGGGGAGCCCAAAACTGGAGACAATATTCCAGATGCAACCTCACCAGTGCCAAATAGAGGGAAATAATCACACCCCTTGATCTGCTGGCAATCCTCCTACTTATGCAGCCCAATATGCCATTGGCCTTTTTTGACAACAAGGGCTGTTGACTCATATCCTGCTTCCCATCCACCATAGCCCTAGGTCCTTCTCTACAGAGCTGCTACCTAGTCGGTCAGTCCCCAGCCTGTAGAACTACATAGGATTTTTCCATCCTAAGGGCAGGGTTTTGCACTTGTCTTTGCTGAACCTCATGAAATTTCATTTGGCCCAATGCTCCAATTTGTCTAGGTCTCCCTGAATCCTATCCCCACCCTCCAGCATATCTACCATTCCCCCCAGCTTAGTGTCAGCTGGAAATTAACTGAGTGTGCAATCTATCCCAGTATCCAGATCATTACTGAAGATGTTGAACAAAATCTGCCCCAGAGCTGACTCCTCTGACAAGGTCTCTCTATTATTTGTTTCACAGATCCCAAAAATGTGATAGACACTAGACAGAGTCTATAGAAGACACTGTCCCTTTCCAAAAGACAATGCAAGCTAGATGGAGACATGACATAACAGATGAATGCAGGATGAACAAAGATGGACAGGCGGAGGTAAGGTAGGAGAGAGAGAATGGAAGCGAATAGATACACTGACTTTATTTTTTATAACTATTTAATAATTTAGATTTTATTTCACTGAGGTTGAGTGAGACTAAGGGATGATGGAGACTACTGTTGTCTGTGAATATGATGGAGAACTGAGTTAAAGGGAGCGGCAAAAAGAAGGGGAAGGAGGAAAAGGATTAGGGAGATGGGAAGAGAGCAACAAGCACAATGGACAGGGAGGCACAGTGAGAAGGAACAGTAGTAGGAAATGGAGTTATTTACAGCAGGAGGACAAGAATAGGATGAAAATGAACTAACAATCAAGTCTGAGACTTCACAAAGTGAGGGATGCAAGACTACTATGACTTGAAAATAACACACAAGCTGAAAATGATGACCCAGACTGAACAAAGGAAGTAGAAGGGAACCTACTGCATGGATCTCCTCACTGAATTCTCCACAAATTGCCCCCATCAAGAGATAGGATTCCCCTTTACCTGGCATGATGCAGGCTTTAAGATCAGACAGGACAGGGCTTGACAAAATTGCAGCCCAGCGAGGTGCCCAGCTTCGAACTAAGATGCCTAGCTGGATGCTGTTGACTGCCAAAAAACCACCGTTGTCACTGCTGGGTAGTGGCACAGGGCCCCCCACCACCTATATGCAACTCAATGCACTAAGCACCACTGCAGACACCAGCAGCTCTGTTTTTAAGCACCAGGGGCTGCTCTGCTACTGCAGTTCCGCAGCAGAGCCAGGTGCAATGCTACAAAACCCAGGCACCATGGTGACATGGCACCTGGAGTTTGTTAAGCCGTCATTGATCTAGTCTGACCTCCTACATAACACAAGTCAGAGAAATCCACCAAGTGAATTCTATAGCAGACTCATAACTACTGCATGACCTAGCAAAATCAGTCACAGGTTCTTTTCTGAAACCCTGAGAATCATTTGCTGAGGTACTACAGCATATGTACAGAGACCCCATATTACTATACCAACTTCAAGGTCCCCAGAATTCAACGGAGCTGTTCTCACTACAGCTTTATAGGAGCTGCACTAGCAGGATATCCCTCCCCTCCAGATTTTCCTTTAAATAGGGTCTCCCAGTAATGACTTGGCTCCACGGAGAAGCTCTTGTAGAACTTAACAGTATAGCATTTATATGACAGTTTTTCCATTGCAAAATAAAAAAAGAACATAAACATCATATTGATTTTAGGTTTCTAAAATTCTGTTTTTCACAAAAATTAAATCCTGTTCTGCCACAAGGATGGACTTACTAGCTTGGTCTCTCTGGCTATGTTCACACAGGGCAGGCTTGTTTCGAAACACCTTATTTCGAAGGACAAAAACTTTGTCCTCGAAATAAGGGAGAGAAATAGCAGGTCCACAGTGTGGACCTGCTATTTTGCTTGTGGAGGGAATTGCAGGCACCCGCAGGGTGCAGCGCAGAGGGGCGCTGCACCCCGCGGGTGTCTGCAGGGGACAGCGGA
>ML682021.1:129302-142932 GCA_007922195.1 Podocnemis expansa | reverse complement strand
TTCCTCCCAGGGTGCTTAGCACCCTGGGAGGAAGTTCACATGTTGTTTCAGAACATTTTGTTCTGAAACAACATGTCCGCACAGGGCTGTTTCGAAACCAGTGGTTTTGAAACAACCCTGTTTTGAAACCAAATGAGGTTTTAGCTGTTTCAAAACAACGGCGGCCATTTCGAAACAAGCGCTTTGCTTGTTTCGAAATGGCTGTGCATCGTGTGGCCATGGCAGTTTCGAAATAAGAACAACCCCTGTTGTTTCAAAATAAGAAATGTGTGTGAACATACCCTCTGTCTCTAGTATCTAGAAGTTTATTCTCTTTATTCTGGAGTATGGAACACTTGAGTGTTAATTCAGCCAGAGAGTGATCCAAAGCCTGCTGAAGTTAATTGGAAAACTACCACTGATTTTATTGTGTACTCTTCCAATACAGTCTAAAAAAACCCCCAAAAACCCATCACCTTAAACCCCAGCCTCTCTCACAGAATACATATTTTGCTAATAAGAACTCTGTACTCTTTTTGGTTACTTTATGCATGAAAATTAGTCATACTGCTTTTTTTCTCCCTTTGAATGTTTCTGAAATTAAAATATTTTTAGGTTTTGGGGTTTTTTAATTACTTTGAACAAACAAAAGATATATAAAAGAATCCTTTTAAATTCATGCTGCTTTGAAACAGAACTACAGGGCACTGCATAATTAGCTATTCACCAACCTAGGAAGCAAATGCTGCTTTATACCTAGACAAACAGATTTTTATGGAAAGAGTTAAAGTGCTCCTGAAATACTAGACTGAATTATTAGGGTTACAGCTGGGTAAGGCTCATATTTTGGCATGGTGTTATGACAGGGAGATCTCAGAATACTGGGAGTTCCAAATGCTTCTTTCTGAACTATTACTTACTGACAGTTGCACCTAAAATGTGCTAAGCTCTTTCCTAATACAGAAGCTATAGTCCCTCAGGGACTCAAATCTATTTTGCAACACAGATGTCTTCTCCCCATGAAGCATATTTAAAAAATGAGCATAATGTAAGCTATGGTAGGGGGAAAAAATAAGTAATTCATTGGAAATTACTATGTTCCATTGATAGTGCTGGAAGATGTCTTATGTACAGCATATTAACAGTACCAGAGACATTGTGACACTCTGTTGTCAAGACTTCACTACAGCACCTAAAGATCTAATGTATATACAATATGAATTTACAGTATATCCATACATGCTGTATACCATATGCCATTCACAGTTTTATACACAGTAGTTCTTTTGCAAATACTGTTATTTGTGCTTCCCTAAAACCAGTGTACATTTACTTCATTTGTTTTCCTCCCCCTCACTCTGAAAAAGAGTGGTATTTCCTGTCTCCCACTGGAAAATATTAATTCTTTAAAACAGAAAAGCTCATTTTTCCACTTCATCTGATGCTAGTGCTGTTCAAACTCTTCTTGAGGAGCACTTCCTGTCTTTGTGCTCTGTATGCTGTCTCCGTTTTCCATGCCAAGAAACCTGCTACAATGCCAGAGGACAGAATTACTTCCTCTTTCTGTCCAATTCACATGAAATTCAGCTGGAAACTACTTCTCTGCTATTTGTGCAAAATCACTTGGAAAGTGATAAAAAGGGGCGAAGGCTTCAATGGCAGGATTCTTTCCACTTCTGCCCAGTATTCTGAGGCAAAACAGCTGTAGTAGGATTATTTTTATTGCCAAGATTATATCCAGTTCGGAGCTTGATAAGCAATGGCAAACCCTCTAGTACTAGATGCAGAGGATCTGGATGGTCAGCTCTTTGTACGCTCTCAGCTGGGTATACCGTTCTTAATATCTTGGCATGATACTCATATATTGTCTCTTGGCTACCTTCACTCTCCCAATCTATCTGGATGGCAGGATGCCAAATTGGCCAAACTCCTGGTCTCCAACATAGGTGACAGGCCCATCCTGAACAGCACTGTGGTTACCATTTAATTTGCAGGAATTCAATTCCATATTCCAGCACAGGTAACATATGCTTTTTGAGGCATGAGTCACCTGCTGATTCACAAATGCCAAACAAGCATGCCAAATGCATCAATAGCCAAAGGGGTGGGGGAAAGGGGAATCAAGAGTTGAAAGGTATATCTGCTTGCCCCTTGGCTAGTCTATATTACAAAAGATGTCTTGGAACATGGGACCAAATGTTTATAACTCTTATAAGTTACCAAAGTGATCTCATGTCTTGGAGAACAAGTCATCTAGGGAATGTCTACATCTGAAGTGATATTCTGGATTACTCAATGTTTGTGTGACATTTACAGTATAACAATATATGTATTTATGTGCATAGAGATGTATCTATCTATTTCCCTAGGGTCTCTACATGCTAGTTGGTTATAATACATCAGTATTTCAGGAGAATATTTTTATTTCAATAAACTATGTAGGCACCCTGTACTTGAGGGGCCTTTCAATTTAATTAGGAGGCTAACATTTAAGCAGATCGTGCGTGCTGCAAGTTCTGCCACTAAGAAACTACAACTCCCATGATCTCCTGGAAAAAGGGAGAGAGACCTTTCCTGCTCCTCCAGGGGCACAGGGGAACTGGGTGGTCTCCATTTGGAGACTGAGTGGATGGCCCTTTCTGGAAGCTGCTGCTAACTGCTCCTGGGGTTCCTGAGACTGCTGGAGGCTTACTTAAGCAGGGAGCTTCAGCAACTGGTGGCCTTACCTAACCCAAAGCAGGGTCTGAGCCTAGAGCTGGCTGAGCTGGACCTGCACGGAGTGGTGTAAGTGTCTATCCCGACTCCTCCATTTCAGAGCAGGGCTTGTAAAGGAAGGGACTCTGCAGAGAAACTGATTAGGACTGAGAAGAAGCAGAGTGGCCGTCCGTTTGAACCAGGGCCAGGTCTATTGACATTACTTGGGCCCACTCCAGATCTTCAGTGTGGTACTATACAGATACACTGAACCAGCAGAGTGCTACCTTGTCCCCTCTGTCAAACCTTCAAGTGCACTCACACAAACAAGGGATCAGGGTTCTGGGAGAGTGCACACTCTGAAGGTGGGGTAAAAGGGCAGTGTAAACGCCAGTTAAATAAGTTTCCTTTAAACTGTATTCTGTGTCTGTTCATTGATATATTTAACTGCTCCTGTGTAATTAAAATAGTAGTAATATTCAACTTTCATCCTGTTATGACAAGTTTTCTTTGTTAAGTAAAGGTTTGTTATCTAGAATTTAAGCAGACTGAACATAATTTGAATTAGACCCATGCCACAGATTATTATTCTTATCAGCATGGACTTAGTCCTGGATGCTTCCAAGGAATGTTGCTGAGCATGTACAGGATCCAGCCAGGTGGAGGCACCACCAAGTTTTATTTTCTGTAAAGCAAAGAGACTGCAGCAGGGGAGTGGGTAGAAGATTTCCACTATTTCAACATCACCAGATGCTCAGGACCTCCTTGCCCTCAAACTTAGGTGCCTGTGGACAGGTGAATGTTGCCTGCTCCCAAGTAACCCACGGAGAAAAGGGAGGGGGTTACAACTATAAGACAGCATTTTCCATATTTTGTGAGTACAGGTCAGTGTGCAGGCTCTGAAAATTCCTGCTAGGATTTATGCAAGCATCGGGAGAATTTCTGTATAGCAACTGAGAAGCCATTTTTGATGCTTACCACTAATCTGCCCTGAAGATTAAATATCAAATTGGAGTATTTCTAAAGTGGAGAACTCTTCTCTCTGAATATACCCACATATCTCTTATGTTAATACAATGGTCAAGACAAGGAATACACCTCCAAAACTTGCGAACAGGGGGACTGAAAACAGAGGAGTTTGAGAGGGAAGGAGTTGGTGAAGCCCTGAGAAAGAGACGAAGGCAATCCCTTAGCTGAAGAAGCAAGGGAGAGAGCGAAGCTTCGATGAGTGAATTACTAGCTTGTGTTTGTGTCTTCCCTGCAGGTGATTTTTGTTAGTTGTTCGCTACTGTGGGAAATGGGACTATGAGTGTGTGTTTGTGTGATTCGGGGCTGTTTGGGTCATTGTTCCCTGCTCACCTTTGATCACCAGCTTCAATCAACCTTGTGATCATTCTTCCCCTGTGTGTTTAACGAGGGGCAAGGGCTGACCGAGGCAGAGAAGGCCTTAAAAGTCAGTGGCTGAGTGACCAGAGGGACTGAAAACAGGGGAGTATGAGAGGGAGTTTGGGACGGAATTGGTGAGGCCATGATGATGAAGAGGAGCTGCACTGCTTGTGCCAGTGCCCCTTCTGTCTCCTCCACCTGTGCCTGTAGCCAGACAGACATCCTGACCATGAATATTTCTACCCAGAT
Source organism: Podocnemis expansa (assembly GCA_007922195.1). Classification (NCBI taxonomy): domain Eukaryota; kingdom Metazoa; phylum Chordata; order Testudines; family Podocnemididae; genus Podocnemis; species Podocnemis expansa. Next base: position 138,624 of record ML682021.1, on the reverse strand, counting down.
CCTGGTGTGGACTTGCAGGGACTGCAGCCTGCAGTTCCCTGTCTCTGACAATCAGGCTGGGGAGATGAATCAATGTGACAGGTGCCTTCTGGTGGAATCTCTCAAGAGGCAGGTAGGAGAGTTACAGGAGGAGGTGTCTAGGCTAAGGAGTATCCATGCCCTGGAGAAGTTCCTCAATAGCATCCATGAGGAGACATGCAAGGAGGAGGATACTCTCCAGGTGCCGAAGATTACTGCCTCAATCCTTCCAGTCAAGGGTAGGGGCCTGAGTAGAGACAGATGCATCCTGGAGGTGAACACCTGGCTGCGAAGAGTGTGTCATCAGGAGGGCTTTGGCTTCCTTCACCATGGAATGCTGTTCCAGGAAGAAGGACTGCTAGGCAGGGATGGACTACATCTGTCGAGGAAGGGGAAAAGCATATTTGGACGTTGACTGGCCGACCTAGTGAGGAGGGCTTTAAACTAGGTTTGAAGGGGGAAAAAGACCAAAGCCCACAGGTAAGTGACCATGTGGGAGACCTAGGGGAAGGGATGGAACTTGGGGGGAACGGGGACTGTAACACCATGGATAAAAGAGAAGGTATTTGGAACATGGGGGGCGGGGGGAATGAAATAATTGTGTTACATGTCCTAATGATGCTTTAATACCTGAGGCAGGTGCGGGAGGACAATCCCAGGAGAAAATACAAGGAGGTAGGTGCAACAGAACTGAAAATCGACTTGGGAAAGTAGGGCAATCAGTTTGGTATCTTAGGTGCCTGTACATGAATGCGAGGAGCCTGGGAAACAAGCAGGAAGAATGCGTAGTACTGGCACAGACAAGGAACTATGATATAATTGGAATAACAGAGACATGGTGGGTTAGCTTGCATGACTGGAGCTCTGCCATGGATGGGTATAAGTTGTTCAGGAAGGACAGGCAGGGAAGAAAAGGGGGAGGAGCAGCACTATATGTAAAAGAGCTCTATGACTGCTCAGAGCTCCATGATGGAAGTGGAACCGAGCCAGTTGAAAATCTGTGGGTTAAGCTTAGAGGAGAGGGCAACAAGGGGGATGTTGTGGTGAGTGTCTGCTACAGACCTCCAGATCAGGAGGAGGAGGTGGATGAGGCATTCTATGGACAACAGGCAGAAGTTTCCAGATCACAGGCCCTGGTTCTCTTGGGGGACTTCAATTACCCTGACATCTGCTGGGCGGCCACTACAGCAGTGCACAGGCAACCCAGGAAGTTTTTGGAGAGTGTTGAGGACAACTTCCTGGTACAAATGTTAGAGGAACCAAGTAGGGGCCTTGCACCTCTTGACCTGCTACTCACAAACAGAGAAGAATTGATTGGGCACATAGAAGTGAATGGCAATGTGGGCAGCAGTGACCATGAGACGATAGAGTTCAAGATGCTGATTAATGGAACAAAGGAAAGAAGCAAAACGTAGACCCTGGACTTCAGAAAAGCAGATTTTGGCTCCCTCAGGGAACTGATGGGCAGGATCCCTTGGGAGGCTGATCTGAAGGGGAAAGGCATCCAAGAGAGCTGGTTGCATTTTAAAGAAACCCTGCTAAGGGCACAGGAAGATACCATTCCAAAGAGCAGGAAGAACAGCAAATGTGGAAGACAGCCAGTGTGGCTTAACAGAGAACTCTACATTGAACTAAAGCATAAAAAGCAAGCTTACGGGAAATGGAATCTTGGACAGATGACTAAGGAGGCATATAAAGATATTGCTCAGGACTGCAGGGATAAAATCAGAAAGGCCAAAGGACAATTGGAATTGCAGCTAGCAAGGGATGTGAAGGATAACAGGAAGGGGTTCTACAAGTATATCAATAACAAGAAGAGGAGCAGGGCTGGTGTAGGTCCCTTACTGAATAGTGCAGGTAGCCTCGTGATGAAGGATGAGGAAAAGGCTGAAGTGCTCAATGCTTTTTTTACTTTACTTTTCACACAGAGGGCCAGCTCCCAGCCCACTACACAGGATATGGCAGATTGGAGAGAAGAGAGGCCCTTGGTGACAGAAGGTCAGGTTAGGGACTACCTAAAGAAGCTAGATGTGCACAAATCCATGAGGCCGGACGACCTGCATCCGAGGCTGCTGGGGGAGTTGGCCGATGAGGTAGCAGTACTGCTGGCCATTGTTTCTGAAAACTCATGGCTCACGGGGGAGGTGCCGGAGGACTGGAAAAAAAGCAAATATAGTGCCTCTCTTCAAGAAAGGCAAAAAGGAGAATCCAGGGAATTACAGACCTGTCAGCCTCACCTCAATCCCTGGAAAAATCATGGAGCAAGTTCTCAAAGAATCCATCCTGAAACACTTGGAGGAAAACAGAGTGACCAGGAACAGCCAGCATGGATTCACCAAGGGTAAATCGTGCCTGACCAACCTCATCACCTTCTGTGATGAGATGACTGGATTTGTGGATGCAGGAAGAGCTGTTGATGTGATATACCTCGACTTTAGCAAGGCTTTTGATACGGTTTTCCACAGAATTCTCATCAGCAAGTTAAGGAAGTATGGGTTGGATGTGTGGACTGTAAGGTGGATAGAGAACTGGCTAGATCAACGGTTTCAGTGTGTAGGAATCAACGGCTCCATGTCTAGCTGGCAACCAGTAACGAGTGGTGTGCCCTACGGGTCGGTCCTGGGGCCAGTTCTGTTCAATATTTTCATTAATGATCTAGATGATGGGATTGATTGCACACTCCGTAAGCTTCCGGATGACACAAAGCTGGGGGGGAGCAGTAGACATGCTGGAGAGCCGGGAGAAGATTCAGGAAAACCTTGACAAATTGGAGCAGCCAGCCAATAGAAATCTCACGAGGTTCAACAAGGACAAGTGCAAAGTCCTGCACTTGGGACAGAAAACCCCATGTACTGTTACAGGCTGGGGAGCAACCAGCTAAGTAGCAGCACCGTAGAAAGGGACCTGGGGGTCCTGGTGGAAGGGAAGCTGGATATGAGTCAGCTGTGTGTTCTTGCTGCCAAAAAGGCCAATGGCATACTGAGCTGCATCAGAAGCAGCACTGGCAGCAGATCGAGGGATGTGATCATTCCCCTCTATTCAGCACTGATGAGGCTGCATCTGGAATACTGTGTCCAGTTTTGGTCTCCCCACTACAAAAAGGACATGGACAAATTAGAGTCCAGCGGAGGGCAACAAAAATGTTCAAAGGGCTGGAGCACAAGCCCTCTGCAGAAAGACTGAAGGAACTAGGCATATTTAGCCTGCAGAAGAGAAGACTGAGGGGGGATTTGATAGCAACCTTCAACCACCTAAAGGGGTGCTCTAAGGAGGATGGAGCTCAGCTGTCCTGATTAGTAACAGAGGATAGAACAAGGAGCAATGGTTTCAGGTTGCAGCTGGGGAGGTTGAGGCTGGATATTAGGAAAAACTTTTTTACTAGGAGGGTGGTAAAGCATTGGAATGCATTACCTAGGGAGGTGGTGGAATCTCCGTCTTTGAAGATGTTTAAGTCCCAGCTGGATAAAACTCTAGCTGAAATAATTTAGTAGGAGTGGTCCTGCTTTTTTTGGCAGGGTGTTGGACTAGATGACCTCATGAGGTCCTTTCCAACCCTATGGTTCTATGATAAAACTGTCCGATAGGCAAAAGAGATGGTATGAGTTTTTGGTGGCACGTATTAGGGCTTGCCACTGTATTTATTGGCTGGTATGTTAATTATTGTACTGCACTGGGTTACGGGGTGATATTTTAGATGCTCTCTATTTAATTTTTATAAGGTATATGTAGGGGCTCTTTGTATTATATTAACAACAAATCTAATAAGTTGAACTCCACTCCAAAATTGGGAAAATTGAATTTAGATCTAAAAAGAATCCATGGAATGTGCAGAATTCTCTAGATTTAAAGATTGGAAGGCTTTAAACTATGATCTTGTAATACCATGTTTAGTATGTATTTCTGGCCTCAAAACATCTAGCTTTCTTTAACTTCACATATTTACAGCTTTTAATGGGACAAAGAGATGGAAATAAACTTCCTCTCACTGTAGGACAGATTTAATTTGATTATGTTCACTTTTCAGTTGCATATTTTATATCTTTCAGAGACAGCACTGTAATAGAGGACCATTGGTGCCAACTGTTCTTCATAAACAACTCCTGTTACAGACCTGACGAATTTACCACACCTAACAGACCACTGTAGTGGTATTTTTCCATACACGATAGCACGTGAAGTTGCTATTGAGAGCTTGTAATTTACTGGTACTCAATCACTGTGAGATGTGGGTGTAGCTAATATCTAAACTTATGGAGTAAAAGTGAATCATCAAGGAATAATGTGTCTCGGCAATAGCAATTCAAGCAATGGGGAATGACCATTCTTCCTGGCTCACCAATTGTGCAACATATTGATCAACTGTCCACAACTGCGACGACCAAAATAGTCAGTGGACGATCATCAAAGACAAACTATAAACATCAAAACCACTTGGCAGTGAAAACAGAGCAATAGGAGAGGAAGGGGCTCACCTTGTCTAAGAATCACAACAAAATGACTGATTCAATACACCGCACTTTGGGTCCAGCCACTGGGGAAGTACCCTGATGAGTGCTGGGTCCTAGCTGAAGGCTAGCAAGCTCTGTAAAAGACTGGACTTGGGGTGAGTATCTTCTTTATTACAGAGGATAGTACAGGCTCTAGTTTGTGTTTTACATGTAAACATTTGTTTTTTATCCCTTGTTTGCCTATTTGAATCTCTCTTCTCTCAAATGTCCTTTTAATTTACTACAACTGAATTCAAAGGCTATGTGTGACATAGAAGCAGCGGGTCAAACTGGTAAACTGGGTTACACAGTTTGTGATTTCTGTGGGTAACCAGTGACCAGGGCCTGGAAGTCAAAGAGGGACACTTTGAAGAGACTTGGAGGCTGAGCTGCATCTATCAACCTGTGGGGCAAAGGCAGGGCTGTTGCAGTCTGGAGAAGAGTGTTTTAGTGGCTGACAGACTGACTGTTAGTGGGCTAACACCCAGCTGGCATATGGCAACACTCCCTCATGCTGGAGATAAGGGCTTGTTGCCAGAAGAATCACAAGTAAGGATATGATTTAATCACAGAGGTCACAGATAACATCAGTTCAACAAATCTCTGTGACTTCTTTGTCTTCAGCCCCTGGAGCTGTGGCAGAGGCTGGAGTCCCTCTTTTCCCCTGGCAGCAGGATTCAAATCCTCAATCCCTCTGCCAGCAGTTAGTCCCCAGTTACTTTGAGTACAAGTCATGGACAGGCCATGGGCTTCCATGAATTTCATTTATTGCCCATAACCTGTCCATGACTTTTACTCAAAATAACCGTGACAAAATCTTAACTGCAAACCCCTATTTTTATTTCTTGTAAGAACACTACACTGTTAAAAAAAAATCTCTTGCTAATTTTAGTTGATGAGATCACAAAACCAGATTAGAATGAGCTAAATTATAATTGGCTAAAGACAAGGCAGATACTATTTTCCACAAATTTATAGTTTGATAAATAGGTATGTCAGTTAAGATTTAGCAGACAGTATTCCAGGGTAATTACTGCAAAGTCACAGAGATAAAGATATATGCCCTGATTTCTCCAGATACACTTACTTCATTTGAACCTTTCCAACTGATAGCTGATGTACAAAAAAATTATCTGTCATCTTTATATCACTTTGCTGTTTAGTTGAAAGGGAATGTACTTTAAATCAGGTGGGATTATAGAAGTGCTCTCCCAGATGCATCATGGGAAGTCTGAATTTGTTTGATAAAAGCCTTTGTATTCATATACATTTTCCTTGTTTCGTCCAAATGATGCTTATGGTAAGGACAATGGTGGTGATCCACTATAACTTTCTGGAAACATACTTCCACATAAGTTGCAAGCTGGATCCTGTACTATCTAAATCAAAAAGGCAGCTTCTGAAGTTCTTGATAGAATAATGAACTTCTGAGATTTACAAGGACTGTTCCTATAGCACATTTCTCCAGTGCCTTGGCCAATCTAGTTTTAAAATATCATAAATGATGGCAAAGGAATAGACAATATGGCCCAACTTGTTTCATTCCCCAATTTAGTGCTGCACCAGTCCAATGTTTCCCTTTTAAATGACAAACTAAATTCTCAGCTGGAGTTGGATGTTTTTCATCTTAATCAGAAAAGATTTTCTTAACATTACCATTAACGCACCAAATAAAAGCTGGATCTTGGAAAGTAGTGAGGGGACCTTACCTCCCAAAGACTTCAATGGGAGTTGAGTGTGCATAACACCTCTTAGGAAGTACTCAGCATCCAACCCTATGAGATGCTAAGTACCTGTTAAAGGTCAGTGATGGCAAGGTGGATTACAGATATGAAATTTGCGGATTGTGAAGGGCACGGAATTAACTGCCCCAGTAAGAAAATGAGTCTAGGACTCATGCTTTCCCAGACCCCAGCACACTGCATTTGCTAAACTAAGAATTGATGAAGGAATACTGAAATTGTAGGAGGAAGACCAATTCTGTCTGTGATTTGTATGGATGTTCTATGTTGCATATTAAATATTGAAGAAGAGGACTGGATGATGCATGTCCAATAACAATGGTATGTTGACTGATTTTTGCTATGGTTCCAAATGCAAGCTGTGCTGTGTGAAACCCATGAACAGGAGTAATTTTCAACAGTTTATAACTCAGCCAAATACAAACAAATTTTTATGAAGCAAGCAAAAGACACCTCCCTGACCCCAAAACTATACTCATGTCAAATTTCAAAGTTCTGCTGCAACAATGGAGCTGTAGACTGCTCAGAAAAAGGTGCCACCTTTTGCAAGGGACTCTTATGGCTTCATTCCGGCTGAAAACTATATCTGGCAGCCATTTTGAAAGATGGTAGTTCTAGAACAAAATTAGTCATCAGCCCCTGCTGAAGAAGAAACTATCATTTATAAAGAATAACAGCAAAATATTCTCATTAATGTCTTCAAAAGTTCTTCAGATGTAGCTAGTGCAGAAGATTTCAGTGAGTTTTTATATAAGGGAAGCTTTATGAGTCTACATTAGTCTGCTAAAATCATTCATGAGAAAAAAAGGGAGTCAGACACTATTTAATAAATAGATTTTAAATAATAAACTAACATTTACTTATGATAAGTTCCAGAGGGGTAGCCGTGTTAGTCTATATATCGCAAAAAATACCAAAGTCCTGTGGCACCTTAATGACTAACAAATTTCTTCAGGCATAAGCTTTCACGGACTGCAACCCAATTCGTCAGATGCATCTGATGAAGTGGGTTGCAGCCCACAAAAGATTCTGCCCAAAGAAATTTGTTAGTCTTTAAGGTGCTACAGGACTTTCATTGTTTTTGCTAGATTTACTTGTAAATTCTCATATAATACAGTCTGTAGTCAAAGTGCTGTAAATTTGGGAAGGATTTGCTGTTAATCTTCACACACAATAAAGTGGTTAAATCCCTCATAACATAAGGAAAAAAGCATCCATCCAGCCTTAATGAAAGAACTTTCACTAGCTCTTCTATTATAAATAACTATGGAGCAAACATAGAGCTGGTAGAAGCCAGTGCAACTGCACCAAATGTATGGAGTTTCACTCATTTATTCTTGGTCTGAATTTGGTCCTAAATCAGCAGACGGAGAACAGAGGCATTACTTTATAGTCACTTTTTTGTTTTGCTAAGAGTAGGGGGTTATTGGATCATGTTCCTATCGAAATTTAAGTTATTTGTCCTTTAAAAATAGCATACATAATGCTGCCTCCCCTTTCCCTAAGTAGCACCCTTCCAATGAAATTGATGTCAGCAATGGTTTCAAATGCTAAAGGTCTATAAAAAACCCTCTTCATATTAATAACATGAGCCAAGTTCATGCAGGTTAAATATTTTGTTATTAGGAAAATGTTAAATGAGATCTTATAAACCTCAGTGTGGGCTCTAAAAGCAGAGTGTTCAATGGCTCAGATTAGGCAATGGCTAAATCAGATGGTAGAGTTTGGTGGTAGCCCATTAAAAACGCCTGGATGCACTTACACAAAGGAATAATCATGCTTTCAGCTGTGAGTTTTATCAATGAACTGACCAGATTCCAGGCACTGTTCCCCTGTTGCCTAGTAAAGGGGCACTCATTGAGTATTTAATCACAGTTTACGTGCTACAAAGGAGGGAATTGGAATACTTCACTGCACAATATAGCTGAACAGCACATCAAAGAAAATAAAGCCATAGTTACGCCCAAAATCATATATGTTCTCTTTTCTGTCAAAAGCAAGCAAAAAGAACAGTGCTACTCTTCTCATGGGAAATACATATTCACTCACAGCCCCCGCAAGCAACCATTCTGGAAGGATGCAGTGCTGATTCCAGTCACCAGTTGGAAATAAAGAGCTTGGGGTGTTCCACACTATTAAAATTGGAACCCTGCTGTTCAGAATCTAATACCTGCTTGTGAACAGGGATGAAGCATATTATACATTATACCCCTTTACTGAATAAAACAATTAGAAAATGGCATGTCATAATGATGTAACAAGTGACAGGCCTGATTTTAAATCCTTCATCCCCATCTTTAATAACCTTGAAATTATAGCTTTAGTAAAGTGCTCCGAACCTTAGAAATCACAGATGGTAAGAACTTTTTAGAGCACCTTTTCTATTCCACTGCCCCTGCCAAGCTGCTCCCTCCGTACATGTTCTGTGGGGCTTTATTGTAGTCTAGGTTTATGATTCCACTTCTCTTTTAGTGAGATCAGTCCAATCTATCAAATCTCACCAACTGGTTCTTTTCCTCTCATACTACCTTAATTTTTTATTTTTCTCATGGCTCTAAATTATATCATTTTGAACAAACATTTCCTGATATAAATAGGTAGGGCAGTACCTGCAGGAAACTAAACCGGTATCTTTAAATTATTTTCTCCCTTTGAGACTAAAGATCAACAATAGACAGATTCTCTCTCACATATTTGGAAAAGTAGGCTTCTAAAACAGTAGTTCTTAACCTTTTGCATGTGGCAACATGCTTAGTTAGGGCTACCAGACATCTGGCAAAAGGAGGATGGACATGTCCTCCTTTTTACCTTCATGTCCTCTGTCCGGCAGGCATTTTAAAAATACGTGGTTTTGTCCGGCTTTTTACTTACGGGGATTAAAGTATGCTGGAGAGCCCCCAGAAATATTTTTAGATGGAAGTGTTCCAGGGCCCCCTAAAAATAGAAAAACATAGTGGAACTCAGTGTTCCACTTTGCCCGCCCCCTCCCCAGGCCGGTTCAAGGGGCTGCGGGCTGGAGCAAGCCCGACCACCCCTCCTCACCCTTTCCTGGTGCTTAGGGAGGCCCCGTCCCTA
>ML682021.1:0-129292 GCA_007922195.1 Podocnemis expansa | reverse complement strand
TTTCTCCATGTGTCCTCCAACATCATCCTTTTTGTACTTCCCTGTCCTCTTTTCCGTGCTTTGGTATCTGGTAATCCTATGCTTGGTGGTGCAACATGACCCTACAGGGCACACCAGCAAACCCCCCTCACCCAAAAGCCAAATCCAGCCATCTCCCTGGCTCTCTCTAATACACTCACAACTGTGTGGCATCACAGTAATATGTCCCGACCCAGCAGTTGAGAGCCACTGCTAGAATATCAGATTTCATAGGACATGCTGTTGCAGTTATTCAGTCTTTTTACAACTCAGAAAGGCAATTTATCCTAAATAAAAATTATCCTTCTTTTTAAAAAAAATGTTGTAGAAGATGGTCCTAAGAGTTAAGGGAATGATTTTAAGACCAATGTTGCAGAATCCCCCAAACAAGATAGCTATGACACAATTTGGTGAAAAAGTTGATGAATGACCATGGAATAAATTCATCTTTAGTGTGCTGCAAAGCAGACACAATTCCCACTGAAAACAGAGCAGTGCTGAATCTGACCCTACATCACCTTTGCAAAATCCTACTCACTCATAACACTGCTTAAGTAGTTTTCTTGACAGGTAAGTTAAACATGATTACAACTTTTTGTACTGTTATCATCATGGTAAAAGGTGGCCAAACTGGGTTTTGTAGCCTGAGATTGTATATTTCTATTACAATTACATGAGGATCCTCTACATAGATATTAAAGCATTTAAAGATAAAATTCTCACTCGATTTTGTTGAACGCCTTAGCAATTTCATAGGATGGGCCTTTGATCACTCCTGTTTCTAAGGTCCAAACTCCAGTCTTTACCTGGGCAAATTTGCACGCTGAAGATCATCCATTTCAGATAGTTAGTCCCAAACTGATAAATTAATATGCTGTAGTTAATGTTAGGCTCCCAACAGTTTGCATTTCCTAGAAACAATTGTGTCCACTCCCAGAATACCATACATCTAAATCTGAAATTCATTCCTATTCCAAATTACTGAGGTCATGTTCCCTGGTTATTACTGTGCGTTTTACCATCATATACAAGTATATTAAGACCCATCTAGTACCAACATACAGAGAAGTTAGGGGAACTAGTACTCTACTTTTAAACAAACTTAAAAAAAATTATGGCCCCAAAACACAACCCTCAGATATGGCAAGGTTTGGAGGTGCTTGTGTAACCCATATGCTTTATAGTTTGCATTGCAGTATTTGATTTTGTTTGGTCCAAAGAAAGGGAGAAAAGCAGTGGGGAGGAGACATGGATTTTAGTTGGATATATCATCTCCCTGCAGAATGCAGAGAAGGGTAACTCAATAAGAAGGGTACAGAAACATAGAGAAAAAGGGGTGGTCACTGGACATGCTCCGTAGTTGCTTCTGAAGCTGCATAGGAAGTCCTCATGATAAGCAATCCATACAGGAGTTAAAAGTCCTGTGGACTCAGTGGCTGATCTGTGCAGGACCAAGAAATGTCTATGCCTGTGAGGGCTGGGTCCCAATTCCTGTACCAGTTTGAACATGGATTACAGACTTCTGTTTCACTAGCAACAGATAGGAACAGTCAGCAATTACCCAAGGGATAGAAACACTGGAGATCCATTTGGTTTTCATGAAGTGTATGAAAGGAATGCTGTCACACTTGAAGTCTGAGGAGCCTGGGGCTATGTCTGCATCTGCTTTTTAAATTCGGATTTGCTAATCTGAACTAAAAACATCTGAGGTTAGTCCAAACTAGCCTCAGGCTAGTTCGTACTAACAACAGTATTTTACTTCAAACTAGCCGTGCGTCCTAGTTCAAACTAACTTTTTAGTTTGAACTAGCCATTAGTCCATGTCTACACCGTGCTAGTTTGAATTTAAAGTTCAAACTAAGAGCTTAGTCTGGACTAGCTAGTCAAACCCATTAGTCCAGACTAAGCATTGGCTAGTCCAAACTAAGAAATTTCTTAGTTTGGACTAGCCAAAGGCTAATGTAGACGCAGGACAAATGAAGCTTGCTTAGTCCAGACTAATTGGCTAGTGTAGACATTGCTTGGGTGACACTCTCTCTCTCTCTCTCTCTCTCACACACACACACACACACACACACACACACAGTATTCTAGCCACACAATAAAGACTGAGAAACGTTTCTGAGAGAAGGTTAGAGCGCAATGTTTTTGTGTGTGTATAGAGATGTAAAATGTAACAGACATGACAGCATCCTGCTCGAGAGACTTTACTGAGTTAAGATAAAATATCTTTGAGGTCCACTGAAATCTTTATGTATTTAGTATTGTGAGCCAAGATTGTACATAATCTCTATGCAGAGGGAAGATATGGTAGATTGGAGGGAAGAAGAGAGACCCTTGGTGACAGGTCAGGTTAGGGACTACCTAAAGAAGCTAGATGTGCACAAATCCATGGGGCCGGATGAACTGCATCCGAGGGTGCTGAGGGAGCTGGCTGATGAGATAGCAGTACCGTTGGCCATTATCTTTGAAAACTCATAGCGAACGGGGGAGGTGCCAGAGGACTGGAAAAAAACAAATATAGTGCCTATCTTCAAGAAAGGGAAAAAGGAGGATCCAGGGAACTACAGACCTGTCAGCCTCACCTCAATCCCTGGAAAAATCATGGAGCAAGTTCTCAAAGAATCCATCCTGAAACACTTGGAGGAAAATAGAGTGATCAGGAACAGTCAGCATGGATTCACCAAGGGTAAATCATGCCTCACCAAGCTCATTGCCTTCTATGATGAGATGACTGGATTTGTGGATGCGGGAAGAGCCATTGATGTGATGTACCTTGACATTAGCAAGGCTTTTGATACAGTTTCCCACAGCATTCTCATTAGTAAATTAAGGAAGTATGGGTTGGATGCGCGGACTGTAAGGTGGATAGAAAAACTGGCTAGATCAAAGGTTTCAGCGTGTAGGAATCAATGACTCCATGTCAAGTTGGCAACCAATAAGGAGTGGTGTGCCCTACGGGTCGGTCCTGGGGCCAGTTCTGTTCAACATTTTCATTAATGATCTGGATGATGGGATAGATCGCACACTTAGTAAGTTTGCGGATGACACCAAGCTGGGGGGAACGGTAGACACACTGGAGGGCAGGGACAGGATTCAGGGAGACCTAGACAAATTGGAACAGTCAGCCAATAGAAATCTCACGAGGTTCAACAAGGACAAGTGCAAAATCCCGCACTTGGGACGGAAAAACCCCATGTACTGCTACAGGCTGCAGAGTGATCAGCTAACTAGCAGCACTGGAGAAAAGGACCTGGAGGTCATGGTGGATGGAAAGCTAGATATGAGTCAGCAGAGTGCTCTTGCTGCCAAAAAGGCCAATGGCATACTGGGCTGCATCAGAAGAAGTGTTGCCAGCAGATCGAGGGATGTGATCATTCCTCTCTATTCTGCACTCATGAGGCCACATCTAGTATACTGTGTCCAGTTTTGGGCTTCCCACTACAAAAAGGACATGGAAAAATTAGAGAGAGTCCAGCGGAGGGCAACAAAAATGATCAAAGGGCTGGAGCACAAGCCCTATGAAGAAAGACTGAAGGAACTAGTCTTCTTTAGCCTGCAGAAGAGAAGACTGAGGGGGGATTTGATAGCAACCTTCAACTACTTGAACGGTTGCTCCAAGGAGGATGGAGTGCGACTGTTCTCAGTAGTAACAGAAGCCAGAACAAGGAGCAATGGTTTCAAGTTACAGCTGGGGAGGTCCAGGCTGGATATTAGGAAAAACTTTCTTACTAGGCGAGTGGTGAAGCACTGGAAAAAGCGACCTAGGGAGGTGGTGGAATCTCCATCTTTGGAGGTGTTTACTGCCCAGCTGGACAAAACCTTGGCTGGGATAATCTAGTGGGAGTGGTCCTGCTTTTTTGGCAGGGGGTTGGACTAGATGACCTCACGGGGTCCCTTCCAATCTTATGATTCTATGACTCTATGTCAAGCCTGGGAATGCAAACAATGGCACTGAAAATGGGCCAGGCAATAATGGATTTTTGGGATATTAATTTCGAAGGGGATTTCCTGGGAAACGCCTTGGGAAAGGTTAATGCAAATGCAACAAGGAGTTGTGTGGCACTTTAAGACTAACAGATTTATTTTTTGCATGAGCTTTCTGGGATCTTCTCCCACGAGAGCTCATGCAAAAAATAAATCTGTTAGTCTTTAAAGTGCCACACAACTCCTTGTTGTTTTTTCACTGGACTAGACTAACACGGCTATCCCTTTTAAAATTGACATAATGCAAATGCCCCAACTCCATTTCTACAAAACATCTCCTTTTGAAGTTGTACCTGAGGAGATGATAATTATATGCTGATTTCCTGCTCCTGGAAAATGAGAAATAGCTGAACAGCCCAGCCTTGGTTCTGGTCAATCTGAGACAGATACGAACTTTTAAGCATGACGAAAACCCAGTTGTGGGTTTTGCAGGACTAATATCCACCAGAGCCCAAGACTGAAGGTAAGGTGACCTCTGGTGAGCACTTTAGCATGTGTGTAGATTCTTTTATTATTTTTAATGTTTTCTCCATAATGCTTTTACAAGGAGAACATCTCCGCTTGCTCAGAAAGAGATATGTGGTAATTTTTAATTGTGAGCAATACTCTGCTCGTAACCTTCAGAAAGGAAGTAAAGTGCTGGCCTGTTGAGGCAGTCTGACTTCCCGGGGATACCACAGTGTAATTCAGGGAACTATGCAGCCTTAAGATCCCTGTCAAGAGGGAGAGAGCACCCAAGAGAGGTGATGGCTAGTAACTGGAACTCTAAAGGGAGCACCCTTGGTGGAGCATGGAAGGAAGAATACAGGGGCAATTGCTCTGAAAATATGAAAAGAGGTGTTCTGTTGAAACCTTACATGTGAATACACGTAATGAAAACAAGGGAGGCTGATGGAGTAGAGTCTGTATAAGGAACATCATCGAATTTCCTGTCTAATAGCTTTTGTGTAAAAGTTATTCATTACAGTCCAGATATTATTTTACAATGTCTTTTGTGTGCATTTCATGTCTGTTTAGTAAGAAACTTCATAGCAGTCTTTCTGTGCAGTTGACTGTTTACATCTTTTTATGAGTGTTTCACATACAATAGCCTGGAAGTTTAACATTGTGCAATTCTTTCTGAAAAGTCATGAAAAAACAGAATGCTGGTCTGTGCTTCTGCAAAAAGTTAAATCGAGGTGCAGGAAGGAATAAGGGAAGTGTTAGAGGTATACATTCCAAACATAGATCCAAAGGGGCAGCCGTGTTAGCCTAGTTCAGTAAAACAAACAAACAAGGAGTCCTGTGGCACTAAAAGACTAACAAATACATTTATTGCATGAGCTTTTGTGGAAGAAAATCCCTCTTTGTCTGACACTTTGAAGAACTCCAGATGTAGATACACTTGGATCTGGGTTTCTGGTTCACTATGGCAAAGATGTATGTTTGGCTCCAAACCTGGATGCAAACTTCCCCCAAACACCACAGATACTGGATGCAGACCAATTTCTTTAAAAAACAAAGAAAACTAAGGGAATATTAGATCTATAATATACTGTACCACCACTATTCTCTGCTTTTCAACAGTGGCAGAAAAATCTATGTAGGAGACCATTCTTGTCTTAACAGGCTGCAGTTGATTTACTGTCAGAAAACTGAAGAACAGAAAATGGTGTTGCTAATAGGATTGTTTTCCCCAGTTTTTTATTAATAAGTGTGTGTAATTGGTTAATGAAAGGAACACCTACCATGCCTCTTTCTCTTCAAGAACAGACAGCTAAAGATAACAGAACAGGACTGTATTTGGATCCCGTCAAAGTTACTCCTTAGTCAGGGTACCTGTGGGGTCATGTGGTTTTCATGAGTCCTGAGAGATCCACAGCCACCATCCCAGGAGCATGAGACCAGAACCCCAGATTAAACCTCCCTGCATAGCAGCAGAAACTGCAGTCAGGAAGGCAACATTTCTGAGCAAGGCCTATTTTCAAACAGCACTATCCTAATCACAAAACCAATCCTCTTCTAGTTATTTACATTCTTAATCAGACACTTTCCTGAAGTGAGACACATTAATAAGCTGGATCACCACTACAGGGAAACAAAACTTGCTTGTGGCTGTTCCTCAAATTTCCTTCAAGTCAAGTGTGCAACTTTATATACAGCCAAACATCTTCAAAAGCACACGACAAAGTCAGTGGACAGGGTAGGGGCCAGTGATTCCTCACAGCAGGCACCAAGAAGCAGTGGGGTTATTTCAGACACAAAGAACTGAACTACTTTTCCCAAGAGGTCTGCCCAATCTGCCGCCCTCTAACTATCTTTTTCTCTTAAGAGAGAGGCCACAGTCTGCCTGGTATAAGAGAAAAGAGAGCCATTGGGAAGAAAGGGCAAAAGGAATGGCATCACTTGCATTCATGGGGAACATAGGAAAATGGAAAACCAACTGTTACACTGACTGTTACTTAACAAAATAGAACATTATTAAAAAAAAAAAAAAAGTTGTTCAAACACTGGCCCAACCCCCACCGTACCCAAGCAAGAGAGAGAGAAACCAGAAGTATAGCGATTGGAATGCAGATCACATCTCAGAAGACATTGTTCTGTCCAAAAAAAGAGAGTGAGAGATTCATTCATTAAAGCTGCAGCAGATGGCTGCACGGCAGACAGGGAGCAGCATGAAGTAGGGCCACCAGCTGGCAGCAACCACACGGGCAACATTCAGCCGCAGCTGCACTTTTACTGCTCCTTTCAATCGTTCTGCATTCCTGAGAGAGATACTTAGCAGGGGATCCCTTGCTTTTAATAGGCACATTTAGGGACGGTCCAGTCAGCTAGGGAAAGTGAGTTCCTCCCACACCTGCTATCATCACCCCCATCAACACAGTTCAGCTTCAGCAGAAAGGAGACATTCATGTGGAGTCCCCAGTTTGTAAACACAAAATCTGCTCAGTAGTTTAAAAAAAAAAAGATTTATATTCTCTTCCCCCTCCCCATCTTGTCTAAAAGTTATTTTTATTTCCTCTAACATACAAGTAATCTCCTCGCAGAGAAGACTGGTTTCAAACAAACAAAAACAATGTCTTCATCCACTACCATGATTTCAAGTCCCCAGTGCATTCAAAACTGACATGTCACTCTTTAGGTCCAAGATGCCTACGACAGGTTGAGACTTCTTATTTAGGTTTTGTTTTTGCTTTTCCTCCATTCCACCATCTCCTGTAACTCCCCATCACTGTGAGGTAACACTGTCATTTCTGTTAGTTGCTCTAGGAAAGCAGCTAGGAATTACCAGACGAATTGAAAGGAATGGAAAATATTGTCTCTCTAGCTCCCAAACTGCTTTGCAAAAGCAAGTTTCTTTTTGCTTCTGCTAGCAATACAACAAAGCTACCTACATAATTCTGTTGATTTCAAGATATTGTCAGTGAGTAAACTCCACCTAGGCTTTGTTATATTGGTCCACATCTCCAAATCATTATTCCACCTTTACTCAGCTAAGTCTCAAACCGAAATTAACATGAATTTTAACTCAAAAAAGGCTTTTAGATATGTCCTATTAGTATTTCACATAGTGAGGTTTTACCACTGCAATAGACTATGGCACAAAGGACAAAAGATTCTCAGGACCTTTGTAGAAACATGGGATGACTGATGAATAAGATGTGCTGAACAATAGAGAACACACACAGTCTTACTGATAAGCACAACTATTGCATCTAGAGTGGTTACATGATCTTTGATAAAATGAAATTTTGGTGTAAAATGCTGTTTCATCAGTAAAGTCAAAACATTTTGCAAAGATATAATCTGTTTCTGTGATGTTTTCACTGGGAACATGGGTTGGGATTTTGGTAGGGATGCTTTGACAGAATTTCTCTCCATGGTCTACAGACAAGCAATTAGGGCACTGAACTAGAATGTGGAGAAACCAGATTCAAGTCCCTGGTCTAATTAATGCAGAGTGATATGCGATTTAAAAAAAAAAAAATCTGCTCTGAATCAGGCGGGGTCTTGAACTTACTTGCTTCCCATCTCCCACAGGAATGTTCCCTGAACTGGGACCCCACTTTGATGCCCTTTTAAGTGGAGATCACCACTGTGGAGGGGGCTTTGTGGAAAAGGAAACACAGCTATAGACTGTAATATGCATGGGGCAGTTGGGAGGAAGAGGCGTGCTCCACAATACACTTCTCCATCTAAATTGGGGCCACCCACTTGCTTCCATGCCCACCAGAATGACCTCAACCTTATAGAGAGCTTGCTACAGAGTCTGGGAGATAGAAAAGTGAAAAGGGTAGAGGGAAAGTGGAAATGACTGTGTCCTAGAACTGATTGTCCTTCCATCTGCATGGAAAATCTGTTCTTGTAGGGTTCCCTCCTGCACTTGATCATGGAGGCATAATTTAACTAAATTAGATCTGTCCATGTTGTACTAAAATAGAGGCCTTAAATATGTTCAGTTGAGGTTCTGTTCCTCTTCTGTTATTCTGAAATTGAGTCCACACTTACAAGAATAGTGGCAGACTGCCCTCTTATTACCCTTTTACCCAAAAGGAGTCAACAACAGAACGACTGATCTGAAAAATACTCACTTTTGAGATTTGTCCAAATAAATGAAGAAAGAAATAAAAAACAACCCAGCTTCAGATCCTTCCGAGTTCTAATTTTCAAAAGTAGCTTCTAAAAATAGTGGGCATAGTTTTGTGGGCACAAGTTTTTCCACGTACCAATATTTGTGTATAAATCTATGCTTACAAAATTTTGGGCATATAAAACTGTGCCTACTAATTTTAAAATGTCAGGTTAACCTATCTGATAATTCAACCTTCAAAGTCTATCATGTAGGGCTTTTTTTCCCCTGCAGACTATTATTAAAACTAAAAAGGTAGAAGGTTTTCAACTTTTTAATGCTCCAAGATTGCAGAGTAGACCTGAAAGGCCTCAAGAAAAAGAGAGAAGCAGTCAAACTTATGGATAGATTTGCAATCTATTTTAATAATGCATGGATGAAAATGGAATTGCCTTTAAAATGGATTGATAACAATTGGACTTAACCTCCCAGGAATTTGTTGAGAAGATAGCTCCCATTCTTATCGCAGAATGACTATTGCTCATCCATCTTTAAATTTATGAGTTAATAACTGCATAATCAGTCTTCTCTATTTCTCTCCCATTGCCCCATCTGCATGTAAACACAGAAATACCAAATGCAGTTTTGTCATACTGTAATTGGTTTCCATTCTGTTGTAAAACCTAAAGGAAGAAAAAAAAATCACAGCAAATCATTTCATGAACTAAATTTTTTTCATTTCTACGGTATGCATTATTTCATATTTGAGCAGAAAATATACCCAGAAATATGGAACCCACCAAGTGTGAGAATATTTTGCAATTAGTATCTCACAAAAGTTCCCTTTGTCTGTATACAATGTCTAGCTCTGCCTCACCCCCAAGAAGAGAAAGGACAAAAAGGATAAAGCTAGTCAAACACAGCACAAGCCAAGTATATTGCATCCCATTCCATAAGGAAAAACAAACAACAAACAACAAAAACTTCCATCCTCCTATCTTGTTGGATAAAATCAAAACAAAGGTGACTAGAGGGCAGCTCTAACTAGTGTTCTGGGTGATTTACATGGATTTGTATTCTATACTATTCCTTAAAGGGGGCGATTAATCACTATGGTAACCACTGTATCACATGAAACACACTTGCTCTGAAATAGTGAATATAGTGTACCCTCTTACTGAAACACACATGTCAAAAGAGTAAGATGAATTACTCAAGGGTTCACATTGTTGAAGTGGGGAGGCAATTAATCCTTTATAACAGACCTTTCTCATTTTGGATGGTGGTTCATTGCTTAGACAATAACATAAAATAAATTCTTGTGACTCTATTTTCTCTACATTTTGGGGGCACAGGGGAAGGCAAGAGATGTTGGATATGAAGGAAAGAAAACTGTGTAAATCCTTGGGCATCAGATGATTGCTGGTTGAAAGGAAACAGAATGCATTGCATGGTTCTGTCCTCGTCTGTGCAATGGCTATATTTACTTTTACTGGCACTTTACCTCTTTCATATAAATGGGTCTGTCATGCTCTACAAAGCATACAGGTGTGCATCTCCACTACTCTGATTATAAAATCAGCTAAAACGCTTGCCATGTAAGTTACATGACGTAACCACGTGTGCACCATAGCTACTTTAACAAGATACACAGAAATCACTGCCAACCCATTACATATCAGAACTGAGCCATAATAATCACACACACTTTTTTATATATATACACACAAAAGGCAAGAGAACAGGTTTTCTCCCCTTAATATTCTATTCATAGCTTAGTCTGGTTTCATTCTATCTAAGTGAGCATATTTGGTCACAGAAACAAAAATAGATTACAACTTCACTGTATTACGTCTCTCCATTCCCAATGCATACAATTCAAGCACGCACCCAAGATTAGCTGTGAAAAGCAGGGGTGGGAAGATGCTTCCACAGCTGATCCAGGACAGGTGTGTATTAGCACTGTGGCAACAACACATTCTCTTATTACTAGGACCTGCACTTAGAAGAAACATTTGTTAAATCCTCTTACCAATCATACACCAGTCTGGGTGCTATTCATTCACAAACTCTTAAAGCTTTATCGTGGGGCAGATGTGCCAAAGACTCACAGGTTTTAGGTAAGGGAAGCCCAATGTTTTCCCAACCTCAATCAACGTTATCAAGCTTTCAGGAGCCCATGAAGATTACCTGTGCTAATATGGTCAAGAGGGAGCAATTGCAGAGTCTGTAGATCACATCAAATTCACACATCATCACACTTTGAGTCCTACAGGCTTTGACTTTTCTAAAAAAAAGAGCTCGAAGTTTGTCATTATTTAGGTTTCTAACTTTGCAGAATGATTTTGCAAATTGCTGATTATCCAGTATCTCCAGGTGAAGTCAGCATGGGATACTGGGTTCTCAGCATTAAGGCTGAAAATACTGTTAGATGACCATCTGTTTTACAGGAAGTTAGTAAGCATGAGGGCTCAGTAATAACATAATCAGTTAGTCTCTTTCAACATATGTATCATTTCATCAGGGTGAAGGCAAAGAAAAAGAGGAATTTTGTCCATGCCTGCCTGCATGTGGAAAGTATATCTGAAGGCAAGATCAGAGATGACAGGCTGTCCATCTCCCAGACAGCACTCACACAAGATTAGTAGCAGATCAGCAGAAAAATCCAGCCATTTTATACTTGAGCCTCACAACAATAGTGTTCCATTTTTAAGAACACAGGAATATTGTCAGAACTTCCCCTGAGTCTGTGCAATATGCAATTGTCATAGATTTCCTAAACAATATCCAAAATGATACAATTTGTGTTGTCTATATTCCTTATGCTAGCCAAAGGAAAAGTGAGTTTGTATCATACAATAATCCTAGGATTGAGAGGAAATGAAGCAAATTACAACTGCCTAATTTTTAATACGAAGGTGCAACCCAAGAAGGCTGTAACTCTCATTATGTAATGTTTCACTTGGAATAATACGGATCAAAATGAAGCATTACACATTGTTATCTGTAGTCCAATGCACTTCGTAGTCCATATTCATAGTTCATACTTCTAACCAATGTAGCTCGAAGACACCCAGAAGGAGTTCCTATGTGACCAATTCAATGGATGATCAATACTCAATACTCTCTCCCAGTTCAAGTCTTGGTCCTCTTGATTAGAGCACTCCTTCAAAGTGCTAGCTCTTCAGAATGGAAGTATATGGAAATTTGCTCTTGGAAAAAACAGAAAAGGGGTTGGGGGAGCAAAATGATCATGGGACTCAAAAAAAGCCAAACCATCTGGCCACTAACAATAGCCATTCACAAAGCCAGTGAAGAGTCCAAAAATAGCATGTGATATCATAAATAACTTGATGAATCAATTCAGCAGCCACTGGTCAATTTCTTTCCTAATCAGTATAATGGAAATTACACAACTCTTTAGAGACACAGAAATGTTTCATAAAAAAACAGAGTGCCACTTGCACAAACTACAAAGAGTAATTCTGACATCCTGAATGAACCTTCATATATCAGTAACTGTAAAATTGGTATAGGATAAGGCTCCTGCTCTGATCCTGAGCAAAGGCCAGATGCATAGGTTATTCACATAAGAATTTTCATGTCAGTGCCTATTGAAATGCGCAGATTAAATGATGCCAGTTTAAAATACAAAGAAATGTTGTCCAAGCTTCCCCAGTTAGCTCAGTAATGCCCTTCAGATAACACCTACAACATCCTTGCTGAGTGCCTTGGTTACTGAACTATTGTACCTATCCCCTCTCTGAATGTGCCTAAGATATGAGGCCTCTCCTGGGATGGAATCACATGATACTGTACTTCCACTTTTTACCAGGCCCTGGACTACAGTGCTAGGTGTTTCAAGTATTTGCAGATGACTAACTGGGTCCAACACCTGTACTTCTTCGCTGTGGGAGTCTGAGCAGCGTCATACTGTAATCAGACAGCCTTTTTAAAACCACTGATTAATTTTAACAGCTGGAATAATACATTAAGAGACAAAGGATTTTAAAACAAAAGCTTCTGCACACATCCATCTTACCTATAGGACTGCCATCCTGTGAGAGGAATCTAGGCAGACCAAACATCTTCAGACACCCCACTGAGTACATGCTCAAGCTGATTTCTACACCAGCTCCTTAATTACCTACTGCTTTGAGAGAGAGAATCCAGTCAGAATTCCTTTGCTTTTCAGTTCTCATGCTCTGTCTGTGTCTGTATAAAGTAATTCTTGCATGAAGCATAGTTGCACATGGGTTGGTCCCAGGATATTAGCAAACAAGGTAAATGAGGTAATATTGGATCAAGTTCTGTTGGTGAGAGAGACAAGCTTTTGAAGGCCACATAGCAGAATCTGCACAGCTAACTGTTTGGGTATTGTCTCTTAAACAACCCTTAGGTGTTTACCAAGGAGTGGCTTATCCAGAGCCATTGCTTCCTTCCAACCTGCTTTTACTTTTAGCATCCTATTAAAGTAAACACATTCATACAGAAAACATCGCAATAACCAGGAGACTATTCAGTATTCATAAGTTACAGAGCAATTCCAAATCCATCACACCATGTTGCTCCTTCGCCCTTGCAATGGGATACTCAGTCCAGAACAGGTAACGGAGGCCAGATAGGCCAGTGCACCTATTAGGATGCAAGCTGGGTGAAATCATAGAATCCTAGGGTTGGAAGGGACCTCACAGGTCATCTTGTCCAACCCCCTGCCAGAGGCAGGACCACTCCCACTAAACCATCCCAGTCATGGTTTTGTCCAGCTGGGCCTTAAACACCTCCAAAGATGGAGATTTCACCACCTCCCTTGGCAGCTCATTCCAAGGCTTCACCACTCTCCTAGTAAAAAAGTTTTTTCTAATATCCAGCCTAGGCCTCCCTAACCGCAACTTGAGACCATTGTTCCTCTTCTGTCCTCTGTTATTACTGAGAACAGTCGAGCTCCCTCTTCCTTAGAGCATCCCTTCAAGTAGTTGAAGGTTGCTATCAAATCCCCCCTCAATCTTCTCTTCTGCAGACTAAATAAGCCTAATGCTTTCAGTCTTTCCTCATAGAGCTTGTGCTCCAGCCCTTTAATCATTTTGGTTGCCCTCCTCTGCTCTCTCTCTAGCATGTCCCTGTCCTTTTTGTAGTGGGGAACCCAAAATTGAACACAGTATTCTAGATGAGGCCTCACCAGTGCAGAGTAGAGGGGAATGATCACATCCCTTGATCTGCTGGTAATACTTCTTTTGATGCAGCCCAGTATGCCATTGGCCTTTTTGGCAGCAAGAGCACACTGCTGACTCATATCTAGCTTCCCATCCACCATGACCCCCAGGTCCTTTTCTACACTGCTGCTACTTGGCTGAATGTTTCCCAGCCTGTAGCAGTGCATGGGGTTTTTTTGTCCCATGTGCAGGATTTTACACTTGTCCTTACTGAAGCTCATAAGATTTCTAATTGGCCCACTGTTCCAATTTATCTAGGTCTCCCTGAATCCTGTCCTTGCCCTCCAATGTGTCTACTGGTCCCCCCAGCTTGGTGTCATCCGCAAACTTACTGAGAGTGCAGTTTATTCCATCATCCAGATCATTGATGAAAATGTTGAACAGAACCGGCCCCAGGACCGACCCCTGGGGCACACCACTTGTGACTGGCTGCCAGCTAGACATGGAACCATTGATTCCTACACGCTGAAACTGTTGATCTAGCCAGTTTTCTATCCACCTTATAGTCCACCTATCCAACCCATACTTCCTTAATTTGCCAATGAGAATGCTGTGGGAAACTATCAAAAGCCTTGCTAAAATCAAGGTATATCACATCAACAGTTCGTCCTGCATCCAGAAAACCAGTCATCTGATCATAGAAGGAAATGAGATTGGTCAGGCATTATTTACCCTTGGTAAATCCATGCTGACTGTTCCTGATCACTTTATTTTCCTCTAAGTGTGTGAGGATGGATTCTTTGAGAATCTGCTCCATAATTTTTCCAGGGATTGAGGTGAGGCTGACTGGTCTATAATCCCCAGATCCTCCTTTTTCCCTTTCTTGAAAATAGGCACTACATTTGCTTTTTTCCAATCCTCTGGCACCTCCCCCGTTCTCCATGAGTTTTGAAAGATAAGGGCCAGCGGTGCTGCTATCTCATCAGCCAATCCCCGTAGCACTCTTGGATGCAGTTCGTCCAGCCCCATGGACTTGTGCACATTCAGCTTCTTTAAGCAGTCCCTAACCTGACCTTTCGTCACCAAGGGCCTCTCTTCTTCTCTCCCATCTGCCACACCCATGGTAGTGAGCTGGGAGCTGACCCTGCCTGTGAAAACTGAAGCAAAAAATGCATTGAGCACTTCAGCTTTTTCCTCATCCTCTGTCACAAGGATGCCTGCCCTATTCAGCAAGGGACCTACACCATACCTGATCCTCTAAAAAAGCACGGAGGAAAGCCCTAGTTAGGGGACAATCACCTGTGTAGGAAAAGGCAGGGCTTCTATAAAGCCCAAAAGCTGAGATGGGGGGGGGGGGGTGTTTTGAGGCTACAGAACAAATAGCCTCTAGTTATTCCCTGAGTGGAGGGACTTGTGAAGTTGGCAAACCCAGAGAGAAGGGAGAGCACCAGAAGGTAAGGAGAGACCTTGGGAAAAGGCAGAGAGGTTCATGGGGAACAGAACTTGGCTCTGAGAGAGTCCCTAAACTGGAACCCAGAATAGGAGGCCAGCTTATGTTCCCCTAGCAGCCACTGGAAAAATGGCACCATTGTGCAGTGAATGAGACAACAGCCCAAGACTGCCAGTGAGAAAAAACCTGGATGCCCCCAAAGAGTGAAAAATACATTGGTCAACTCACTAAGGGCCAAGCTGTGAAAAAGGAGCACCTGGATTTGCAAAGACAGGTGGAGAGACCACCAGAGAAGGGCAACACACTGAGAAGACCTTGAGGATTATCTCAGATAGGAAGAGGTGCACCAAGCAATGAGCAGTCCCCATGACTTCCCTCATGAGCAGACACTGACAGATAAGGACAAAGAGCATGGGAGTTTTCTGATAGAAAAGGCTGTCCACAAAGTGGTACCTTAAAACTACATTTCCCTGGAAGTTTTTCTTCACCAAGACAATGAGTCCTCTAACCTTCTTCAAACTCCTGCCATGCTCTCATCCCCTAAAAAAGGGGACTTACAGAAAGTGCCAACATTGGCCTACTTCAACCTCCATTGATGTTAATGCTAGACCAATGCTGAGAGACAGATGGCAGCACAGACTAGCCACCCAGGTACAAGCCTGCCCAACCCCTTGGGACCCTACTCGTTCTAATGCAGGCTTCAATGTCTACACTGCTATTTCTAGCATGCATCTGTCCAGGCAGGGAAGTTTACCCATAGCCAAGAGGTTAAAGGACTCACCTAAGGCCAAAAAGCATGACAGTGACCAATTCAGAATTCTAACAGCACTATAGTCCCTTGGTATGTCCACTAGACCATAAACCATGGGTGGACGTTGAGGGTGCCCAGGGGGCATTGCGCACCTCACCCCCAAGTTGCAGCATTGTAATCAGAGTGGAACAGGCAGGGTGGCAGCTCCACACACAACTCCTGCATTCCTCTTGAGGACCCACTCTATCCAGGTCAGAGACCAGAACCCAATCAGATTCTGGACAGTGCTGAGCTGTTGCTCCCATGGAGTGGGCAGCCAAGGTGCTCCTGTCAGTTGCTGCGGCCAGAGTTGTGGCTGCTTCTCAGCTCCCACCATTTATGACTGCTTGTGAGGCTAGTAAGAGCTGCCCAGGTTGGGAGGACCTGGCAATGGGGCCAGCAGAGCAGTAACTATCTGGGGAGGAGCTCCTTACCTCCTTGCACCCTGAGCAATTTTCAAACTTTTTGAGATGAGCCCCACGTGCTGGGTTATAATTTTTGTTTCTGCACCGTCCCTCCCCAAACTTAGACAGGTTAGGTGGGCTACTGAGGTGTCAGGGGGTGGAAGTGGTGTGTCCCCCACCAGGCCCTGTTCCCCTTCCCAATATAAAAGTCAAGCTATTCCTATTTAGCTGTTCATATTTGTTTCTGAAATACATTCTATGTAGTCAGATTTCTTTTCCTTCAAGCTTGTCACCTGGTTGGTCTCTCTAGGTTGCGGGTGTTTATTCTAATAATTAGTATTCTGGTACTAGTAGCCTTAGGAGCAAGTGTGGCAACTGTATACAGTAGATACAATGAGCACAAAGTACACCCTAGTTAGCTTAGTAGTATGCTGTGCTGGAGTGGATGTGACAACTTTCATGTGGAAAGAACAAAAAAGCCTGGTGGGGGAGGGAAGGGTTCAAAGTAGCCTCATCTTGTCTTATAACCCACAGGCTGAAACATTTCTCCTAGCATTTTTTTGCCCCTTGAGATCTCACTTCAAAAAATTCTGATGTGCTCTTTGCCTCTCTTGGATGGGATTTAAAAGCTGGACAGAGGCCTTCCTGTTTCCCTGATTCCCCTCCCTGAGGTTACAGAACAGCACATCCAAATGAAAGAGAAATGATGTACCAAACTGTACCATTATTGTAGTCATTATATAAATAAGTTCAGACCAGTGTAAGGATTAACTTCTAATTACAACCTGCCCTCTGCACCAGATATTATGAATTTGCTATGGGTGGACTAGGTGACATAATAGTCTTTTTCACCTGTAGTTGTGTCTCTGCCTCTCTTGCCTCACTTTGCTAAATCTCAGTGGGCCATATCTGAGAACCGTATGTGGAAAAAGCAGTTACCCATTTTGGAAAGTCTTTTTTCATTATCTTTCTTCCTTGATCTCACCCAAATACTCTCTAATCTGCACACACACACACACACACACACACACACACATACTTATTACACGTGGCAAGTGACTTGGTTCTAAGTTAAATCTGTATAGTTGTTCGCCCTCCTGCCATACAAAGCCAGCCAGAATAAGCCTATGGTTTCAACCCTGAAAAACACCTAGCACATCAGTAGTCCTGATATGATCAATGGAATGACGCTTAACTTCAGGCACATCAGCATATGCTCAACTCTTCTACTAGATGGGGGCCCACATTCCTGACAAGAATGATCGAATGCTAAAAGAAAGATAATGCAAGACAAACTAGATAGTTTATATACTTTAAAATAACACACTGTGGAATTTCCAGAGGGGTAGCTGTGTTAATCTGTGTACGGCAAAGCAACAAGAGTCCTGTGGCACTTTAAGACTAACAGACTTCTTTGGGCATAAGCTTTCATGAACTACAACCCACTTTGTCAATAGCATCTGATCAAGTGGGTTGGAGCCCATGAAAGCTTACGCCCAAGAAATCTATTAGTCTATAAGGTGCTGCAGGACACTGTGGAATAACATCAAACATAACTTTGGTGGTTGGCTACATAAAGACCATTCATAAATACCATTTTTCACCAACTTTCATTCTTTAATCGTATTGACCCTTAGGGCTCCCCTTTTAACATGTCTTTACATGTTTTTTCCAGGTGCTAAAAGTAAGAAAAAAAATCTAAAATAATAATTGATGTAACTGATAACAGCTTCTACCAGTGCGATGAAGTCCAAAGCAACCAAAATTTTCTTAAAGATGTACGGACATTTGCACATGCCTAATTTTAAACTCAAGTACTCACTGTGGGTGAAACTATTAGTTATTTAAGTGTTTATTCAGTTCGTAAATAGCTCAGCTAGCAGGGTGCCTGATCTGTACTTGGTGTTTGTGGCAAATACCCTGATTTGAACTGGGGTGTGTGTTGCAAAGCTACATGCAAACACACATTCGTACATACCAAACTCTGAAAAATCAAGCCCTAAGTCTTTTCAGAGAACTACTCTTCAGCTCTGTATCTGTGCAGCAGTGTATGTTGTGAGGGACTCCTTACTAAACTTCTAGTAAAAAA
Source organism: Podocnemis expansa (assembly GCA_007922195.1). Classification (NCBI taxonomy): domain Eukaryota; kingdom Metazoa; phylum Chordata; order Testudines; family Podocnemididae; genus Podocnemis; species Podocnemis expansa. The sequence goes on along the minus strand of ML682021.1, from coordinate 110,852 downwards.
GAGAACCAGGAAGAAATCCAGGGAACAGCACATGGAACCTAAAAAACCCACAACTGCCCAATATCCTATCATCTACATACTAGAATCCACCCTTAAGTTTAGTTTATAAACTGTTGAGGACTAGCTTATCAAGATTTTGCAGATCCATACAATGACAGTTTTTGACAAGACTCGATGGGTGAGACAATGGAATCAGAGCAATATTATGGTGAAAAGTTCTTACCTGCATGTTAAGAAGAGAAGGGAAAGGAAGCCACACTACTCAGGGTATGTCCACACATCTTTTTTATTTCAAAATAACACTGGTTATTTTGAAATAAAAGAGATTAGGTCCACACAATGTATTCTTATTTTGAAATGATGGAGCCCGTCATTTCAAAATAAGAGCTGTCATTTTGAAATAGCTTAAACCTCCTTTAAATCGAAATGGCTATTATTTTGAAATGGTTATTTTGAAATAACACCGTTTGGATGTGTCATTTCGAAATAACCATTATTTTGAAATAACACTTTTGCCCTTCTCCTTCCCAGGGTGCCTTCCTTTTAGCCTATATTGGGTGGGGGTATGGCCCAGGGAGGGGACCATGTTGCCACACCTCCCATGGTGCTCCTCTCCTAAAGCGAAATAGCAAGTCCTGTGTTTGGACATGCTATTTCACTTTGTGCTTTTCCCTTAACTCGAATTAACATTTTCTTAATTTGAATTAATTTATTTCAAAATAAGGACTTTATTTCAAAATAACGATGTATGTGTGGACAAAGCCTCACAGTCATTCTGAATTCCTGCTGAGGACTCCTAGGATGTCCACACTAAAGCAGTAGCTCTTCCATTCTTTGATCTGCACACCTGCAAGGGCTATATCAAGGTGCATGGCCTGGCTGCACACCTTAATAGAACACTGCCCTCTCCCCACATGGGGCGCAAACATGTGGGGAAGTTCCTTGCAAAGTCTACTTGCACAGTTCCATAGGGGCCAGACAGACTCTGGATTTCTGTTAGCTGAAAGGATTCAGTACCCTGACTAGCTGTTAATGCAGCAGGGGAGATCCTCAGTTGATGTAATCAGCATAGTTCCATTGACTCTGAGGCCATGTCAATACTGAAAATGGCAAAGTCACCACTGTCAGACAGATCTTCCTGGACTGACTTAGCAGTCAGTTAAAACACGCTAAGCTGACCTGGAAACAGATTAGTAAAACCACTCCCTCAAGCAGTGCAGCTTAATGAAGATGCTACACTGAAGATGAGTTAGAAAGCCAATGAGGGTTGCAGAAGCCGCTCTGCGTAGTCCCTCAGACTGCTGCTGAATTGTCCCGGGAGTGAAAACCAGGTGTGAGTTACACCATGTGAGACTCTGGCCCAATATTTATAACTGCTCCTTTAATCTTACCAGTCCTGCTTCTCTGCTGCATCTTACCACACAAGTCCATGCCATGCTTTTCCCCCCCAAGACTCTAAAAGGTAGTGACACAACCACAGTTTCATTCTCTACGCAATACATCCCCTGGAAACTCCCTCAAAACCTTAATCCAATCAAAAGGAATACTGTAACACACATCCTGTCCAACTGTTGTGACGGTGCCCAGCAAGAGGAAGGGTGAAGGTGGCTTTGAGAAAATTTCAGTGCTTCAGGCCCTGTTGTCAATTAGAGCAGCACAGGTGTTGCTCTAACTTACAGTAGCTTCCAAAGAGCTGCCTCTGTCCTGTGTGGAAGCCCAGAAAGCTCCATACTATCATGTGCTATAGAAACATCCCCTCCCACCCACAGCTTGTTCTCAGACTGACAAGAAAAGCAGGGTAACGTGCTGACAGTAAAACAATTTCCCCTGACACTTTGCGGCCACTGAATGCTGTCGGAGTGGTATATATGGGACAAGCAAGGGGAGAACCATCTTTCCCATCATAGTCTATTAAAATGTCCTCACGCTTCTTACTTTGCACATCACCTCTCAGAGCATTTAGGAACTTCTTTTTCCTGAACCCTTTAATAAAACCCCATGAGGAACTATGTATATGTCTCTGATTTTGTATTTACATTCAGTAGTTCTACCACATAGGACTTAGAGCAAATGACTGGAGACCAGAGGATACTAGATTCTATTCCCAAGTGAACTACTGATCCGCTATTAAAGCTAAGAACGTCATCTTAAAATGCAGTGTGCCTTTTCTCTGCATAGCTCACTGTTACATTAAAGCCATTATAAAATGTAAATAAAACAATAATAATACTCAGAGCTCCATAAAAATCTGTTACGTGTCTTTCATAAAAGCTGGCTGGGGAGCACATGCACTTCTGATAACTTTCTTTCCAAAAAGCAAGGTAGAAAACAGCTGCAATCAAATAGCTCCTTAATCCATTTTCTAGTAAATGAAGAAAAATGTTAAGTCACACTGAAATACTTTACAGCTGGGACAAAGTAATAAAAAAGAATCCAATTCATGAAAACAGCATCATTTTTAAAATCAATGTAGCTTACTAAAATATGGTCAAGCAGGCTTCTGGACATACACATGCCATTTTTCTTTGACAAATGACTATTCATGCTTAGCAATTGAATGGCCATAACTATAAATGTTTTAAATGATGCCTTTTTCCATCACCATTTACTATTGGCTTATGGGTCACAATTAACTTTGGAGCTGGGGAAGCAATAGTTATGGTCTTGTTGCTGGACACAAATTAGCACATTTATCAGCATTAAAGTTGCAGCAATCTATTTGCCTCAGAATAGTGTGCTCTGGCAAATGAGCTGCTCAAAGCCTGCTATGTTTATTGCCTTGTGAGCACAATACCATTTGCTCATCAGGTCGATATTTTATTTTGAGGCTGAATTTGGCCGCTAAAGGCTGCTGATGGGAGAGGGAGTCCGAGAACACAACCGACCACCAACCCAGCAGGAAACTGAAATCAAGTGTGGCATCTGGTACAACAAGAGAGTCTGAGTTAAAAAGTTATCACTGCGGGCTACATTATTATTTTGAACAGCAGTGTCCAAACTGAATCATTTGTGGATAGATTCTTATTTTTGAACGCAGGGAGATCCTTTCCCAGAAAATCATAGTAATAAGTCTTTCCCATTATAAGGTATGATGTGGTATACTCCAAAAGACAAAATATCTCTCTTTAGAAATGTAATTAGGAGGTAGTAACACAAGTCACTACAGCAGGGATGGATCAACAGCATCCCATCTGGGGAGTGGGAAAAACTTCACAGTTGGGGAGCACCCTATTCCCAACCCTCCTGCCCAATCACTCTTCAGTTTAAGCAGTATGAAGAAGGATTTGATGGACGCATGTCAAACCCGTATCAGAACTGGCCAACATCCAAGACAGGATGATGAGGGGGGGAAATATAGAGCTTTGTGAAGGAATGTTTAGGCCACACAGGTGGTGCAAAGGATAGTGTAGACTGGAGAGGCCATTTAATCTGTTTGAACTTGGAGAGAGCAATTAAAGATGAATCCTAGCTGGGGAGGATGTAGGAAACTTCTATAAAAGGAGGTCAAAGTCCCAAGAAGAGAGACCAAGTCAGAACAGTTATCAGCAGAGGTGGAGTTAAATAAAAAGAGAGTTGCTACGCCACATCCAGCCACGAGGAAGGGCTCCCTTGTACAAGGGCTTCTCCCAAGTTTTGAAATCCCAAGTGTACTGTTTTTCTTTAGCCATGAGAGAGGCCAAACAGAGCAAAGAGCCTGAACCTCAAAAGTAGCACTCTTTTCAATGAAAAAAAAGACACAACAGAAAGAACTGAACACAGACTGAGCACATTGAGATTAAATCATTCACAAAACTAACTCCACAGCCACAAATAATTATGTCTCGTATTTTAGTCTTACCGTTTTATGAGCCCCCATATAGTTAAGTGTATCACTTTTTTTCCCTTTGCCTTCAGTGACTTCAGCTGAGCATGAATTCAGCTCACAGACTTCAAGAATAGTTTTAAGTTCTTCATCAGGATCTTCTCGCCAAACACTCATGGTGATTGGCCCTAATCAGCATTCAGGTGTTGATTCATAAGGCAAGACTTAAAGGAAGGGAACACCTCACTAATAGCCCCAGTGTTTCTCCCTGCCTGTAGCAGCAGCAATGGTAAGGACAGAGACTCCAGCCATCTCAAAAGACAGTGTCACAAAGAACTCCACTGATTACTGCTGGCATCTGATCTTTCCCTCATTAGCACATTAAAGCATCTCTGTCCATTTGATCAGAGCCCACTCTGTGCAATCCACCAGAGCTCTCTATGGAGCCATTTACACTGCTATTCTTTTGAAACCATCCCTTCCCTCCCCAGTTCAAGAAGCACTAACCTCTTCCCAAAGCCTGAGTTATAACAATTGTCAAATTTGTTTCTTATAACAGGTACCCAGTAAGTACAAGACCTTCTGAATGTCACAGTTAAATTGCAGAAACACACACAATTTGTCTTTCAAATTATCTCACCTACTAACAGGCTTTTCTAATCAAAGTGTGGAAGCTGTTTTATTTTAGAATGCAGTGTACCAGGCAGGCTTCTGCCCTAGTAAATCACCATCCTTTGAACAGAATATGACTGACAACACATACACACCATATGATGCAAATTTTGAGGAAAAGGGAAAAACGGGCAGCACAGTACTAGAACACTGAGGGTAGAAACCTGCATGTCTGCGGGTATCCACTTCACATCCGTGGATATACTCATCTGTGGGTGTCAGTGTGGATATCCACAGACCCATTTTTGCAGATTCCATCACAGATGTCAATGGAAATAAATAAAATCTACCACTCCAACAAAAAGTAGAATTTTTGTTGGCAGTGGTGGGGGAACACAGTGTCAGTGTAGACACTCTGCAAAGGGGCAGCAGTGTTAGTCTAGTTCAGTAAACAAACGGAGTCCCATGAGTAATAAATTTATTTATTACTTAAAACCAGAGGAGGGGCAGTTGTTCTTGTTAATTTTTACTGCTCTACTAGAGCAATGAAATTGAAAAGAGGGAGGCTTTGGTCTGGGAAGCTGGCAAGGAGCAAGCCTGTCAGCAATCCTAGGCTGCAGCTGCCTGAGGCCTGCCCGACCTGGGTAGCAGCAGCTGCAGCCCCTCCAAGGCTCACCACATTCCCAAGGGGGCAGCAGGGCTGCAGCCACTTCATGGCTTGTCAGCAACCTAGGAGCTAGCAAGGCCCAAGAGGCTGCACACCCACAGGATGCTGGCAAACCCCAACAAACCCCAGAATCGTAACAGTACTGCTGCCCTGGGGGACCCCTGCACCATCAGCCTGCTGCTGCTCGGACCCAGCAAGCCCCTGAGCAGCTACAGGCCTGCTACCTCGTGGCAGATTGGCAAACCCAAGCTGTAGCCGCTCCAGGACTTGCTGCTCCAGGACAGCTGCAAGGCTGCAGCTGCAGGGTTTGGCAGCATGGCAGGTGGCTGCAGCCCCACAAGATGCCTGCAAGTACCCAACTGGCAGCAGCCTGGGGTTTGGCAGGGTTTGGGTGGTGGCAAGACTTGCCGGTTCCAGAATGGCAGCAGCCTGGGGCATGGGGCTTGTGGGAGGCGGGTCCCTGGTAGCAGCAGGACTGCCGCTGCTTGGGGCTTGTGACTACTTGTGACATCCCAAAGGGCTTTGGCTAAAACACACCCTGCTGCCTCCCAGGACACCAGCCAACCTGGGGCAGCAGCCACCTCACTGCTGCCCGCCGCCCCTAAGCTGACAAGCCCCAGGCACAGCCCTGGTCAGGCAGCAACGAGGGATCTGCTTGTGTCCCACAGCTACAGCAGCTCCAGGTTTGCTGGCATCTCAGGAGGCAGCAGGACACATGTGGCTGCAGCCCTGCAGGATGCCCACAAGCAGTCACGAGACCCACAGCAGCAGCAGTTCTGCTGCTGCTGGAAACTCCCTGCCCCCAAGCCACAGGCTGCCATTGCTCCAGAACCAGCACTCCACCAAACCCAAGGCAGCTGATGGTTGGGGACCTGCGGGCACCCCACAGGGCTGCAGCCGCCCACTCTCCTGCCAAACACCATAGCTAGAAGAACAGTGAACTGACAAGAACAACAGCCCCTCTGCTGGTTTAAGGGGATGCAGTATCTACAGTGACACTGTGTCCCCCTACTGCTGCTGACAAAAGTGCTCCCTTTTGTCAAGGTGGGCTTTATTTTTAGAGACCTGCTGATAAACAGATATCAGCATTATATCTGTGGATATCTGCATCTGCACATGCCATGTGGATATCCGCGGGCCATCTGTTGCAGATGAGTTACAGATCCACATATTTGCATCCATGCAGGGCTCTAACTGAGGGTATATCTTCACTGATGGTGACAAATTTGCCACCATCAGTCGGGCTGTCGCTGCCCTGAAAAAAGGGCTGGGGCCCAGGCCCCACCCCCTACTGCACGGTCTCATCCCCTGGGCCCAGTCCATCCCCCATGCTTGATCTAGCCCCAGTACAGTCTGATTCAGCCCCAGCCACTGCCAGCCAGCAGCAGGCAACTACGATCCAGATCCAGCCCCTGCTGCTGCCGGCCAGTGGCAAGTGACACCAGCTTGGAGCCTGCCCCTGCTGCTGCTGGGGCAGAGCTGGAGACAGGGGGAGCTTCAGCTCCACAGGCCCAGCGACAGCAATGCCCCGACTGTCAGATTGATTTACCCACATCAGATGGAAAAGTAAAGACCTGCCCAAATCAATCCAGAAGTTGATTCAATAAAACCATCTCCCCAAAAAGCAGGTGCCCATTGATGCGGTGCTACATTTCCTGTCCCCACAGTGTAGTGGCGATGGTGTGCAGAAGAGGATTTAGGAAATTGACATAAGTTACACATGCAACTCTATGTAGCTTGCACTATTCCTATTGACTGCCACCAAATTTCCCCATAAGTATAGACCAGGCCTAAGTCTAAAAAGGCCTCAAAATTTATGTTTTGGTAGCTCCCATGACAGGAGAGGACAGAAGGACAGGACAGGCTGGGTTCCACAAGATTTCCATCCCACACAGGAGTTCCAGAGCAGACTTGAAATCTTGCAAGATTTGGCTCACAATTTGGGGCCAAAAGATCTTGTGGGATATGGCAGGAAATCTGAATTTCAAAAGGAATAGCTGTGTTAGTCTAGTCCATTAAAAAAACAACAAGGAGTTGTGTGGCAAAAAATAAATCTGTTAGTCTTAAAGTGCCACACAACTCCAGGAAATTTGAAGCCATGATAAGAGATGTGCTCAGGTCCACTTCCTATTTGCTAATTTCCAGCAGCCCATCCACCCTCAATCATGCTTGATAGGTTCCTGCAAGCTGTGCTTGTTGCCATTTTGAGGCTGGGAAAGAATTCTTCCCTACTCCACTGAACCAGTTGAGGCTGGTGGGTTTTTTTCACCTTCTTTCAGTGAAGCCACAAATTAGATTCTGGGCAATTGAGAGGCTAGAATCCTCCTTCTCCCAGAGGACACAGTTCAGATTGCATGACACTCATAACATTTAGCAGGCATCCAGTGCAGAAACTCACTGATTTCGTTTCCAGATCCAAAACATAACATTGTGGGCATCCTAAGTGGATCATGTCTGGCTCCCAGGAGGCAAGTGCTAACCAGAAGGTGGGCTATGACCCAGGTGGCCAGCCTTGCCAACATGTTTGATAGACAGTACTGTCTAGGGTCCAGGTTCCCCTTCACCCCAACTCCCAAAAGGAGGAGGGATACTACTGGGTGAATGAAGGCACTCAGACTCTTCCAGTGTGATGACAGGCTCCCTCCATAGTAGTTCTGCATATTTAGAGATACTTGGCTGCACTCCAATAAACTTAGACATATTGAAGTACCCTTTTTCAGGGCAAAGAAAAAGACTAGTAGTATACTAACAGCTACATATTACTCTTACTGCAACACAAATCACTGGGAACTGTTTCTCACCCAGGGGGGTGATTTGCTTTTGAAATGAAGGTTACAGGTGAATTAATGGGAATAGGTAACAGTAGAGAATTTCTGATCAGATATGTTTTCCCTTGGTTCACTTTTCAAGATCTAACCATTCTTTTTCCAGTCATAACACCTGGCTACTGGAAGATGGCAACACAAGCCTAAGAAATAAAACTAATGGCCAAAGACTTTTTTTTAAAATGATCAGTCTCAGATACTAAATCAGGAACTGCTGTTTCCGCAGCAAGTATTCTCCAAACTACTTGTTCACCCCAATACGCAGAACACACATCTGCAATGGTCTAGTGCAAATTTCCTCCCTGAAGAATAAAATATTCAAAAAGGTTGCAAAAAAGCAAATGTTTACTTTATCTATAATCCAAAAATGTGCATTTCCTTTGGCCACATGGTGACACTCAGGAATATTTTTTTCTAAAGGTGAAAAGGACTCAAATCCATTCTTCTTAATCTGCCCTTATTCTAGGTAGACTTTAATATCAATTTGCTTATTTTAAAAATAAAAATCCCAAAGAAAACATTCTTTTGAGTTCAACAAAAAGCTTAGTTTTTGAGGGATTCTGAAGGAGAGTATGCTTGATCTCCAAGTTGCTTTTCATTAAAGCAGAAATGCCATAAGTTATTTGAATTGTTATTTGTCTCTCTGATCAGTCAACTGAATGATGCTACTGCTTTGGGTCAGTGAAATAAATTGTTTTGGTTTTATTATTTCTAAATACATAAATCATCAGTGTCTAATTTATCAGGAGAACATGAATTTTAGAGGATTATTTTTCTGGCGTTAATTTTGTGGCTTGCACTGTAGGAGTAGGGACATGCAATACCTCATGCCCTCATCTCAGGAGTGCATAGCCTAGGTTCAAAGTTATAGCAGTATTGGGCCAAATATTTCCTTAATTCTAAGACAAGGAATGAATTGGTACAGTAAAGGAAGCAGACTTTTGCTCTGACTGTAACCAAACACCTGTATTTCTTAACAAGTAATATAAAAACAGAACTTGGGTGCAGACTTACATATTTTAGCAATATAATTAGTTCTTTTCTAGCTTATAGGAATTATCCTCTAATACAATTTCATTTTCTCATTCTCCTAATAATGATCATAGTTTTTTCTGTAAGCATGAAATGCACCCATGCGCAGATGGCTATCATGAATCCCTGCTCACCACTGTAAAGACACAATAAATTGCAGAGTTCACAGGCAGGTGGAATGCCTAAACTATTCTCAACCCAATTTTTGGTTTCATTTTGATGGTGTCTCTAACTTTACAGAATGATTTTTAGGAAACATTCAAAACCACAGAAGTAACATTCACAACTAAAGAGAGAAAGTTAAAAAGAAGTACAGAGGAGCAAAAGTTAAAAAAAACTACAGGCGAGCCCTGAAATAAAAGGTAAACCACTATTAGATTCTGAAGCAAGCATTCATCTACCACAAGATAAAGGAGAGGGAAACAAGAAATACATATACAAGATAAATGACTCTTTTTCATCATGTTAGACCTGACATTGCAAATTTACTGGGAGTATATTGCTCTGTTGTTGTAGTTGTGTTGGGCTTAGGATAATATTTTTGTTTAAGCTACAAGGCATTCCAAAGACAGGCAAGGTGGGTGAGCTAATATCTTTTACTGAATCAACTTCTCTTGGCGAAAGAGACAAACTTTTGAACTTCACAGAGCTCTTCCTCAGGGACCTCAGAGCTCTATAAATCTTGATAGTTTGTTCCTTCCATCAACAAAAGTTGATCCAACAAAAGATATTACCCAACCCACCTTGTCTGTCTTTGGAGCAGCTCATTATTTATTTTATCATCTCCTGATTAAGTTCTAGAAACAAAAAAATTACATGCCTGAATCAAAAGATGGAGATAAATAAAAATAAACTTCACAAGTCACATCTGAATAGACCCAGAAGTAAGAGAAGGAAATATATTATGCCCTAAAAAGTAACCAAGTTTTTAAGTTTCCTTCTCAGATGAAACTATATCATCGTCTTCATCCACTATCCACCAGAGTGGTGTTGAACATCACTCTGGAATGCAGAGTGTTTTGGTTTTGCTCTTTTACTTACGCTGCCCAGAATAACTTTGTTTGAGTAAAATACCATTGGTTCAGCACCAAACAAATGAAAGAACGTAAAGTCTGCCATAATGGGTCAGACCATGGTTTATCTTGCTCCCACAGTGGCCTGCACCAATGCTTCAGAGGGGAGGTGCAGAATAGGGTAATAATGGGGAGATCTACCCATCTTCCACTCCTGGCCTCTGACAGGCAGATTTACACTCACTTTTATCATGGGCTTGCATCCCTGACTATCTTGGCTAACAGCCATTGATGGACCTGCCCCTCCTTGAACTCATCCAGTTCCTTTTTTAACCCAGTCATACTTTTGACCATCACAACTTCCCATGAGAATGACTTCCAAAGGTTAATACATTGTGTGAAACGTACTTCCTCTTGTTTATATTAAACCTGATGATTAACTCCATCAGAAGCCTTCTGCTTTTCTCTATTGTGTGAAAGCACAAAAAAAATGTCTCTACTCATTTTTCCCCACACCATTCGATTGTATAGACCTCTGTCAACCTACATATTAAATCGTTTTTTCAAAACATCCAACTTTCACCCATTCCTTTCAGAAAACACTTCATCTGAATCCCCCAAGTGGACAGCCAAACAAAAACTGTTCATCTTTCAGCAATGTTTATCCTCTCTTCAACTCCCTTCAGGATGTGCTGTTCTCCCTTTTCAGCCTGACATTGATACACATTTCAAAAAGGTCAAAGAGCACCCATCAGTGCTTTCAGGTTGATGCTCTGTCCTTCTGTGCTTCCTTTATGCAATTCAGGTGGTACAAACAGGAGCGGTGACAACCCTTTTGTTGATAAGCTATATACACCTGGTGAAAGTTACAGCAACCTTCAGGCTAGGATTGCCTCGTCTCCAGCTTTTTCCAGGAGCATCCATTTTTTGAGGTAGCTGTGCTGGGAAATCTGAATGGGTGCTCAGTACACACTGCCAGCTATTTACTTTTATAGTCTCAGGAACATCTTGCATGTCCCATTTTTGCTATGCCAAAGCTGGCAACTCCACACAGCTCTAAACTGCACCAGTGCCACATAGAAGATCACAAAGTCACCACTTGTTGTTGGCTCTCACAGCAAAGTCCGAGATATGAAGGTCAGAAGGGTCCATTGTGTTAGCATGTCTTCCTGTATCACAAAGATACTAGAACTTCCCCCAAAATAATTCCTTGCATGCATCCATTAGAAAAACATCCAATCTTGTTTTAAAATTGTTAGGGATGGAGAAGCTACCACTGCCCTTGGTAAATTGTTCCAAAGGTTAATTACCATAACTTTGAAAAATGCGTGCCTTATTTTTAGCCTGAATCTGTCTAGCTTCAATTTACAGTCTTTGGATTATTGTATACCTTTCTCTGCTAGATTGTCAGGTCCATTATCAAATATTTGTTCCCATGTATATACTTATAGGTGCTAATCAACTTATTCCTCACTCTTCTTTTTGTTAAGTTAAATAGACTCCAGAAGCTCAGTCTCTCACTAGATGTTCTATCATTTTTTAAATCATCCCCGTGGCTCTCCTCTGAACCCTCTCCTATTTTTCAACATCCTTTTTGAATTGTGGGCATCATAATGTCTCTTCTTCCTTTTCTGTGCTGCCCTTGATGACTAAATTGGAGAGGGGAGTAGCTGTTTATTAGGCAGTCCTCTAGGATCAGGCAGCAAACCAGTTGAGTTCCAGCCCTGGATCTCATAGCCAAGAGGGAAACAAAGCAATGGAACAGATAGAACTACTTGCTTTCCTCCATTGCAATGCGCCACACTGTCAGCCCGGGAGCTGCTAAAAAGCTGTGTAGCAGGAAAGGAACAGCAGCTACTCGGAGCTCTCAGCTCACATGAAAACTACTGTTTGAGCTGGCGGGCAAGCATGGAAGAAGGTTGAGGATGGAAATGTCCCCTTATCTCCTCCTCATAGCAACAGAACCACTTCAAACACTTCAGTTTAAAAGTTGTAGGATGTGTTTCAGGAACACATTTTCAATTCAGGAGCAAACACAACTCCTCCCTTAACACTATTGCCTTGAAGGCCACTCTCACTACACACTGCTTTAAAAGTAACAGGGAGTTCATTCAGACCATGGAAGATTTTTTTTCACCATTAATGGGAGCTCAGAATTTACTTCATTACATGTTTCCATCTTCTGTGATCCCTTTTTGATGCTGAGCACTCTCCAATTTTTAATTTTAATTTGATTTTCTGTTATTGCTCAGCTTTCACTGAGAAAGGCACTCTCGGTGATCATGGAAATAGAGTTTTAAAGCCATCCAGTCCTATTTTTGAAACATCACTTTCCCCTGTAACAGTTCGAAGATTTTCTTCCACGGTGTCCACATTACCTTCTACTCTTGAAACTTACGGGGTGAATGTTTCAATTTCACCTTCCAATGTGTGTAAAAAAAAAAAAAGAGAGAGAGAATAAAGATGCACAGCTGTTAGGGTGGCCGTACCCTGCTAGCAGCTTCTTCCCTAACTAGACCAACTCCTGACTGTAAATAAGTTTTTTTGCAAACTCAGCTTGCGCCAGTCTGTTATTTTGTTTGTTTTAGGAGAATCCTCTGAGCAGGAAAAAGAAATCCAGTACAAGTAAGTTCAAATAAATAACCTTTCACAAATGTCCCAAGCAAATGGTAGATAAAAAGGGCACAGATATAAAGGACACTTTTCCAACAGAGGAAGTTTTATTGATCCAGAGCAGTTGGCACTGGCTCCTGGTTTTGATATTTGTATTCCCTCCTTCCTTTTCTCTATTTGCCCTTTATATTTCATAGTAAATGAGATGCTACAAATCCTTTGCTAGGTTTCATGCAGAGACATCTGCATGAGCAACATGACATAATAGAGTAGTGGTTCTCAACCACTGTGTCGGGACGCATTACTGTGTCACTACACAGTGGTGTGTCACAGAGAGCCAAGGAGATGGCTGGATTTGGCCTGGGGCGTGTGGGCTAGTGTACCCTGTAGGGTCATGACAATTTGCCAAGTGTGTCACAAACTGCAAAAAGTTGAGAACCACTGTGACAGAGGACCGTACCCTTAGATTTCTCCCATTTATACAGTGATTAAAACCCAGGTAAAATTTCCATTGATCTGTGCTCCATCCTGCAGCAAGTATTTTCCTCCCCTAAAATAAAGCTAACTTTGACCTCTACACAGATGACAGTCTTTCAGGTGTTTTTGTATTACCTGTGTTTTAAAATAAATATCTGAAGTGTTACAATTTACTATATTGCCATTTTATTTAGGTTTAGAATTCAAATAAATAAAATATTGATTTGACCCTTTGTAAATGCACTAATAGGCATGATTCCCATATACAAAGCCCATATGTGAGCAGAAAATCTACATGGACTAGAAGAAGAAATCCAGTATTTCATGGTCATGGGCTCAACAGAGGCCACCTGGAAGCCTCTACTGTGGTCACTATACGTGCCTCTAGACCAGGGGTCTCAAACTCAAATCAAGATGAGGGCCGCATAAGGATTAGTATGGTAGCCTGAGGGCCGCACTACCAGGACTTTTCCATATAATGATATTGCAAATATCAGTAATGATTGTGTCATTGCAAGCCACAGGAAATAGCTTTAGGGGCCACATGTGGCCCACCAGCCATGTGTTTGAGACCCCTGCTCTAGACTGAAATAGGGGTTCATGTGACCTGTATATCTGACCAACGTGTCACTAGCGCTGGTCAGAAAACAACAAATCCATTTTATGGGGGGGGGGGGAGAAAAATGCCAAGATTTTGCAATCCATTCACATATTGTAATGAAAAAGATACCTTTTGAAAATTTTCATGAAAAAAACAAGAGATGCCGCTCACACCAGACTAGCAAATAGGCTGGTGGTTAGGTCATTCAATGGGGAAGTAGGAGACATAGGTTTAAGGCCCACTCAGAGTTTATGATCAAGGTAATTCCAGTAAACTCCACCTTCCAGAGGAATGCCCTGACCACAAAGCCATTGGTTTGTCTGAAGGCTCTTCCTTCCTCACTCAATTTCTCCGCCTGAAGCTGTCCTACTTTCTAAAATAAATAAATATTCATAGCCAGCCAGAGGTGGTAAGGCACCTAAACTCGGGCTATGGAAGACCAAAGTTCAAATGCCTGTTCCAAATGAGACAAGTATCTGCAACCAGAATCCTGGCTATTCTAAGGGATGTGTATCTCTCTGACAGATCATGACCTAGAGAAATGGGGGGGGGGGGGCTAGAGGAGAAAAGTTATGCACTGGTCACACCCACACCGCCTCATTACTTCCCTCCCCTCGCAAATTCCCATCTGCAATGACCGATACAGAGAGCTAACAAAGAACTAAGGTCTATCAAAAAGGGGCAGAGTTCTCTCGAGCACCCACCACCCAGAGAGTACAACCGTCATGGTTCAGTTGGGTTGAGGCGTTTGGATAATGTGGCATTGAGTCTCGATCTGTGCAGATATGGTTATATTTGTTTCACCTGTTCTTCAATCCTCTACATGCTTGAATAACTAAACACAAATATACTTTCTCCATAAGAAATACTTCTAAGATCCTCCTACATTATCAGAGTTCATTAATCAAAAGTAAACAGTAGTGTTCCCTTAAAAAAAAAAAACTTTTTGGATTGATAGCAACAGTCATCATTTAAGCATTTTTTAAAGCTTGTAAGAGGAAAGGCACTCCACCTCCAATAGCAGTATATTCAGGAGATGGGATTGGGTGTTTCCTTAGCTGTGTATCCATGCTGCACTTGTCTGAATGTGGGTGTAAAGTAAGATGTGAACATTCATTCACACCCTTCCCTCAGGTGTCGACAGTGTTGCAGGTGCCCCGCAGGGCAAGAAAAACTGCATATGCAAAACTGATAGCTTCAGACTGCCTGCTAAAAAGGAGTGCAGCTGAATTATTTCTCTCCCGTTCTTATTCTGGATTATTTCCTTCCCATTTAACCACAACTATTGCTTTGGACTATTTAAATATCAGATTTGATAATATCCAAGCAAGAGGAAACAAGTAATTTGTAAAGAGAGAAAACAAAAATTAAGTGAATTGATGTAGTGTTTCACTGGATTCATTCTACTTTTGGTGCATTGTCTAACCCATTCATCTTACAATCATGTCTTAGCATGCACAATTCTGAGCTACATGCACAAGCAAATCTGCCCATTATACCCAACCAACACTTCGCTTCGGGTGTCTGAGCACGTATCTTGACAACGCAAATTGGCTTTGGTAGCCAGAAGTGAGGCAACCATGAATCCAAACCCATTTAAAATAGCTGGATTCATTAGACTTTGTTTGTTGGGGATGTTAGATGTACACACAGAACCCACACACAAATAATGACTAGCCAGATCACCTCAGCTCTGACAATTTTACAGCTTTGTTTCTACATCCTCCCACGCAGCTAAACCGGTGCCATTCGGTGGGGGTTGCTCCATTAAAAATGGAAACAGCAGAGTTATTCCTGGGGGTTAGTCACTCTCAGGGTCACAGCCGGGGATTCCCCCCTGAATTTCCCAACACCCCCCACTTGTCAGCTAATACCAGTGTTAGACCAAATTAGTGAGAACCCATACACCCCACAAACCTCCCCATACACCCCCTGAATTTCCCAACAGCCGCAGTTGTCAGCTAGTAACAAAGTGAGACCAAATTAGTGAACACCCCCAATACCCCTACACCCCCTGAATTTCCCAACACCCCCAGTTGTCAGCTAGTAACGGTGTTAGACCAAATTAGTGAGCACCCCCAATTCCCCTACACCCCCTGAATTTCCCAACACCCCCAGTTGTCAGCTAGTAACGGTGTTAGACCAAATTAGTGAGCACCCCCAAGCCCAATTTGAAGCCCTGGGGAGAGCACTGATCAGAGGGTAGAAACCAGAGTCTGCGGGGAAACTAGCTCCTTGCAGCTCGGGGCCCGTGGGGGGAGCCAGCGCTAAAAGCGAGGCCGGGCTGAGCAATGCGGGGCGCCAAGCGGCTCGGGTTTGCAGCAGGGCGGGTCCGTGCGGGCGGAGCAGGAGGGTCCAAGCCCCGCTGCCCCCCGGGAGCCCCGTACGCCCGGCTCCACACACACACACACACACGCGCGCGCGCGCCGGGCGGCGCGGGAGCGGGAGATCGCGGCCCCCTAGCGGCGCCGGCGGCGCGGACGCCCCTCACCTGTTCAGCACTTTGCGGAGCCGCTGGCGGACGCCGGGGGAGGAGGAGGAGGCGGCGGAGAGGCTGCTCCTGCCGCTGCCGCCCTCCGCCGGCAGGTTCTCGATGGTGGCGACGACGTGGTTGGGCTGCGGCGGCTGCTCCGGCGAGATCATCGCGGCGGCGCTGGGCATCAGACAGCAGCCGGGGACATGCCGCGCCGCGCCGCCCTGACGCGCCGCCTCTTCCCCGCGCCGCGCCAGCTCCACAGCCGCGGCCCCGCGCCCGCCGCCGCTCACCGGGCGGCCATGCAGCCGGGCGCGCCTCGTCCCCCCGCGCCTGGCGCCGCTGGCAGTCGGCCGGTGTCGGTCTCCGGGCGCGAGCGAGCGAGCGAGCGAGGGGCGGGAGCCGAGGCGCCACGCGCTCCCCGCCCTCCCGGCTCTCCACACCCACCAGAGGGAGCACGTGCAGCGCGGGAAGCCCCCGGCCGCCGCCCTCGGCCGCCGCGCCCCCGCCGGAGGGTCTGCTGGGAGTTGTAGTTTCCGGCCTCGGGGGCGGCGGGGCTCCCGCCCTCGCCTTCAGGACCACCGGCCGCGGACAGCGGCAGCCCAAGCGCCGCGGGGAGCCCGGAAACCCGCCGTCCCCGCTCACAGCTGGGGGCAAGGTGCTCGCCCTTGGGCATTCCTCGGCCAAAATGGAAACAGCTGAGCGTCCAGTAGTCAGGCCAGCCCGCAAACAAAGTGGCCAAGGCACGCACAAAACAAACAACTGCCCGGTGGCCGCAATGCACCCCCCAAAACAGCCTCGTCTTGGTGGGTGGGATGCACACACACACCAAACAACCTAGTGCTTGGTGGCCAGGATGCACACACACACACACACACACACACCCCCAAACAGCCTAGTGCGTGCTGGGTGTAGTGCTCCCCTGCAAACAGCCTGGTGCTTGGTGGCCAGGAGGCACCCCCAACACATCCCAGTGCTTGGTGGGTGGGATGCACACACACAGCCCCAAATAGCCTAGTGCTTGATGGGTGGGATGCGCCCCAGCAAACAGCCTAACGCTTGGTGGCCAAGATGCAACCCCCCCAAAACAGCCTATCGCTTGGTGGATCGGATGCACACACCCCAAACAGCCTAGTACTTGGAGTGCTTGGTACCCGGATGCACACACACATTCCCAAACAGCCTCATGCTTGGTCGCCAAGATGCAACTCCCCACAAACAGCCTAGTGCTCAGTGGGTAGGATGCAACCCCCACCCCACCCCCCCAACAGCCCAATGCTTGGTGGCCAGGATGCACCCCTGAAAACAGCCTAGTGCTTGGTGGCCAAGAAGCAACCCCCCAACAGCCTAGTGCTTGGAGGTCATAGTGCCACACCAAATCAGCCAACGGCCAGATGGTCAGGGTGCCTCCCGTCCCCAAATATGTCCACCATCTGCTGTCCATGGTGCCACCCCAAAACAGCCAAGTGGCCTGAGTGGCCTCTGACATATCAGCGAGAGAGCCAGCTTGTGGAGGGGGCTGCAACGTGGGGTGCCTTACAATGCCTTACTGTTGTAGCTCTCAACCCAGACCTTTCACAAAAAGCCACCCATGTGTCCACAACTTCCAGAAGCGTTTATGTAACTGCAGTCTGCCAGTCACGCTGACTTTCACCAGCCTTTGTTAAATGGCAACATACTTCTGGTCCCATATCTGTCCCCCAGAAACATATGTCTTATGCTGCAGAGCCCTAACCCAGGTGGCCAAGTATACGACTTCTGCTAGTCCGCTAAAAGAATAATATACACACAATTTGCACCCTAAAGTGGAGTTACCCAGACACTTCAATTTGAATACACTGGTTTCAATGAAATAAGGAAACAAGTTACTTAACTACACAAAGATTTTTAAGGGAGTACAAGTACCGAGGCATACAAGTCCTACAAGAAAATAAAGATAAAAATGGTCTCCTGTCAGTTTTGTTATTACCTGGCTGGGGTATCAACTTGCCCTTTGAGAAACTGGTTTAGCCATTCCACAGACTTTTCTGGGAAACATACTATAATCATGATTTCACTTTATAATCAAGACTTTACATGTAATGTTGCCACATGCATTTTACCATAATATTACTGATCAGCAAGTTATGCACTCTCATATGACACATCCTAAAGCATGTCCTGCACAAAAATTAGTACAATACTATGCAGGGTGTGCACAAAGACCCCAAAACTGCCTGGTGACCAAAGTGTCCTCTACAAAAGAGTCAACCAGTGGTGCGTAAGGCACCTCCCCCAACACAACCAACTGCCCAGGGACCAGGGAATTCATCTGGTACATGGGATGGTGGGCTGGTCTCTTTCTCTCTCTTCGTTTCACCCTGTACCTGAGAAACTTTTCAGACAGAAATTTGGTCAGAACAGATTAAAGCTTTTGGCAGAAAAAACTTTCAATTAAAAAAAAATCTGAATTTTCTGACAGTAACACCAACCTGTTTTGTCAAAAAATAATCTCAGTGACTCTAAGAAAAACCTACCAGCACCAATCCGAACACGAAAGCGGTGTCTACACTGGAGCCTTAGATTGACTTAACCTTCCTTAAGTCAACCTAAGAAAAGCTCCATCCACACTGGGAATTTATTAAGTCAATTTAAGCACTTCCTTAAGTTGACTTAGTAACTCCACCTCATAAGGTCAACTTAACACCTATGTTGACCTAAGCCACTGTAGACAGGGAGTAGCCCTTCAGTTGACTTAACAAGATTGAATTAAGCGTTAAATCAACCTAGCAGCTGCCAGCATGGACATGGGCAGTCTACAGGAGTAACTCAGTGTGGAAGCTCTAAGCTGACGTAAAACTGTCAACTTTAAGTGAACTTAAAGTCAACCTTGTTACGTTGACTTAATAGAGCCTCCAGTGTAGACATGTCCAAGGCAACTCTAGACAGGGACTGATGAAACGTGGTCCTTGGGAAGGCTAAGAAGGTTCAGATACTAGATCAAATATGAGAGGGAGTGAACAATAAAAGGTGTCACCCATAAATATTAATTCCTGCAAATTTTGCTGCCATCATCAGCCACATAATACATACTTTACCAATAGAAAGCCTTTCAAAGGAAGAGCTCAACATGCTTTGGAAACATCACTACTCTAACATGAACAGTAACCCAGTGAGGTGTCATCTTCTATACAGACAGATGAACTGTCACAAAGAGGAGACACCCCCATTTTCAAAAGGGATTTCTCACAGTTAGATGCCCTGATTTTTCAAAGGTGCAGAGCAGAAGTTTGAGAAACTCAGAACTAAAGAGAACTTTTGAAAACATGTCACTGCAGAGCTTTCCAGAGGATATAGAGTGACAATCAGCTGCCACACACAAGTGGCCTGATTATCAGTTCCCTTCTGCAAACTCAAGGGGTGAAATAGTCCCTCTGAAGTCAACAGGGGCTTTGTCATTCCAATGGGGCTAGAATTTTACCCTAGATGACACTGTGTTAACACCACAGGATTTAATCTATGTTAACTCATTTCATTTAGTCTCTCCCATACCTCTTCCTTATCATTTTACATACTGAACGTATACCAAAATAATCTGTGAACATTTCTACACACATTAAGTAAAACACTCATGGGTAGTATACATTAAAAAAAACCTCCTTATACAAGTATAAACAGAAGCACTTAAATTTAAAAAAAAAAACTCAAAAGAAAACAGATTAACTGCAAAACTTTACCTAATGTATGATTCTTCCTGTACAAAGCTGTGGAAATGTCCCCTCCTACCACCAAATAGGCATTCAGAGACAGGCATTGCCAAGAGACTGGAGCCCTGGCTACAAAGAAGAGCTGTGCGGGTTGCAGGAAGCCAGAGGGATAGGCTGAAGCACAGAGGCCAAGGGTCAGTTTGCACAAAGGCTATTTGCTGCTTGTCATTCATTAACAGCTGCACCTTTAAGATTTTAATCCCCTAGCCTCCAGGGCAAGCCCACTCTTTTCACCAAACCCCACTCCCCATCCTCTCTCTGTACCCTTGAACAATTCAAAGGAAACTGCATACTGAAACTGAAAGACTCCCTTCCCGTATATGTGAATGGCCCTCATGAAAGAGAATGGAGGTTTCAATCAGAATGAAATATCCACGATAGTGTTGTCCCTTCTTCCAACATCAGTATCCCATTCTGACATCAGTCTTGCCCTTCTGCTAAGCAGTTATTGATGTCCAGTGCCCCAGAGATAAATTTCCTTGTGGAGGTGAAATCAGTAAATGCCAAGTCTGCTTACATTCTAATTCCTAAGAGGTAGCTGTGTCAGTATAGTTCAGCAAAATAAAAAGGAGTCCTGTGGCAGTTTCAGGAACTAAGCAATTTTATTTAAAGCATGAGCTTTCATGGGTGAAGTCTGATGAAGTGGGACTTCACCAGGAAAGCTCAAGCAATAAATACATTTGTAAGTCTTTAAAAGTGCCACAGGACTCCTTGCTTATATTCTCACTGTCACTTGGTTTATTTACAGATGAATATGAGTCCTGTAATAAAGCTGGGCAAACAGCATGAAGGGCAATACCTTCTGTTAGGAATCTCATCCTAACACCAATGTTTAGTTCCCAGAAAGCATATCTGCCTTAACTGACTGTAATCAAAGACCAATGCAGAGATCAACATCTCTTCCTGCTTCCACATAACTCCCTCTACAACACCACCATCACCACAGCCTGTTTTCCCAAGACCAAATACTTGCCTGCACAGTTAGAGAAAGAAAATAGACTACGTATAGCAGTGCCACCTGGTGACACTTGCCATAACAATATTTTATAATTGTGTTTGGCAGTGGTTGCTTTACATGTGGGGAATACACTAAACTAATTGTAACAAGTTTTTCTCCCTTCCCTGTGGATGAAATATTTACACAAAACAATCACATCCCATTGTGTCATAGAGACCAAGTGGCTGAGTCATCTTATGAAGAAAATGGCTTATCCAGTCTCGAGGGGGGAAAAAGAAAATATAATTGATAATGTCTCTCACCTTGGGGAAAAACAAACACATAATAAAGGTTACTGTAAATAACAGCATGAGGAATTTAGCTCACAATAAGAGTTTCCTTAGCCAGCTCAGAATCAGAACTTCCTAACTTTTCCTCAATGTCTCCTAAAGAGTCTCAATCTCTCTCTCTCAAACTCTCATTTCCTGTGCTTCAGGTTCTCTTTTGTGGAACTTTGTCTTCCCCTCAGTTTGACTAACCTGGATATCATAGGCATTACTAACTTGGCAATTGCCATTAGCTTTTCCACAGGTTTATTTATTTGCTTACATTTTCTTTTCCTAAATCTGGAAAGAAAGAATAAAGGAATGCTACACAGATCAATAAAACAAGAAAAAAGGACCTCCTTGTTGAACCAGGGGTTTGCGATGTAATTGCGATGGACCGGCGACACCCACCAATGAGACAGACACCAGTTCAAGTAAACAAAAAAAACCCAACTTTTATAGTGATACCATAAAACAACTATGACCAACTAACAATATGGAGCAAGGAAGTCTACATAAAACACTTATAATCAACTAACAGTGTGGAGCAAGAAAGTCTATGTAAAACACTTATAACCAAATAACAGTATGGAACAAGAAAGACTGTGTAAAACACTTGTAACCAAATAACAGTATGGAGAAATAACCTACAAGAGAGTGGCCATAATACGTCAAGGACTTTTCTGGCCTTTTACTGCCTCAACATCGGCATAGGCACTGATCAGCCCACCCAACACATATTTACCAATGGCTCAAAGCCATTCCTCCTTGCTAGCCAATGAAGGAGTCAGATGAGAGAAACTAAACTCCCACACTCTCCCCATGTTTGGGGGTTGGACTAGTTGGCCTATGAGGTCCCTTTCAACTCTATGATTCTATGCTGGGGGAATTTGGGGACAGCAGTTTAGAGCAGAAGTGGAGCAATAAATAACTTTACAATAAAAATGCAAAATACAAATGGCTAATAAACATATGACGAAATAATCTATGCTAGGCAATGAACATCTATATCATGAAAGGATTATGCAGGATACAGGGGGAATAATAAACAGCTACACAAACTATACAAAACTCAAATAAGGAAGCTACAATAACAGACTATACATGAATAGCAGCAAGGAGAAGAATTAAGAGAAGTAGGAGGCTTGTATCAATTTATAATACCTGTCCTAGCACCGTAGTGGAACCCAAAGCGAGGAGACCAGCTGCAACATCCCAGTACTTAATCGTTCGGCCGGTGATTTGTGTACACCCAAAAAAAAAAAAAAAAAAGGTCTCGGGGGTGGGTGCTCCCTGTCTCAGTCGGGGGATCAGTCCGACCGGGTTGCGACGTGCCCTTTAGCATTCGAGGGTAGGAGAACACAAGCTAGCTGAGACAGGGGGTTTAAATAGAATTTTGCACAGCCAGAGTAAAAATAGCCAATTGGGAGTGGGATCCTGGTCAGGACCAATGATGGAACTGAGACCCCAGACAATGACCCCTCCTTCGTGGTAACGGGGGTGCTGAGAAACTGTTCAGGGGGGGATAGGAACTCACCCCCCCTTCTTGTTGACACAAAGGTAGGGAGGAAGAAACTCACACAGGAGATCGAGGGCCATCAGGGGAGATTGATACTTAATATTCTTCCCCTTGAGCTGGATGGCCCAGAGATGAGGCCCATCAGGGAGATCGATACCTAACATTCCTCCCTGAGGGCAGCATAATCTAGAGGGCTACATTGGGGGCAGGGTGGCCATCATGGCTGCCACCTCCGTTGACACTCCAAAAGAGTGTACTACTTTTCACACTCATCCGACTCAAAATACAAAAGCTCAGGGCTCGAAAGAGAACTGAATCTCAAAGTGTGGGGGTGGTGGGAGTAGGTAACAAGAAAGTTTCCAGCCAGCTACAGAGAGACAGGCCAGAGTCTTACACACACTAAGGTTCGGGGGTGGAAGGGAAGGAATGGAGAGAACTACCCTAACCTGCCAAAACAGAAAATACTAAGAACTGAATAAGCTGTATGTTGTTGTCTTTGCTCAGCGCAGTAACAGTTTCAATCTTCATGGCTCTTTTCAGTAATCTACATCAGTGGTTTCCAACCTCACGTCCGCAGACCTCTTCCAGGGGGTCTGCAGCGCTGGTCCCCACTGGGGCTGGAACCCAGGTGAAACCCCAATGATCCCCGTCAGGGCTGGATCCGGGGGGGGAGGGGATTGTGCCGCCGCCATTCAAAGATGCCAAGCAGTAGCTCGGCTCGGCTCCACTTCAGGAGCTGGCTGGAGGCCATTGTGGTGGATCAGTTTTGCTCCCCTGCAGGGGATGGCTAGATGCAGCAGCTCCGCTCACCAGCACAGGGAGGGACAGAGGGAAGGGAAGGAGGACAGGGCCATTGCCTCAGCAGCCCCACTCCCTGAGGCCATGGCCACAGCAGTTCCGCTCGCCAGTCAGTCCCAGCAGCGCCACCAGAGCAGCATGGGCTGGATTCTTGCCACAGCAGTGCGGCCATGCAAAGACACCCACTTGCAGCCAGGGGGGCTGCAACATTTTCAAATCACAAAGGGATCCCCAGCCTTGAAAAGGTTGGGAACCACTGATCTACATTACACTTACTCTTATGCTGTTTTAATAAACGTTTCCTGCCTTCATCATTACATAATTAAAATGTCAGACTGAAGTATTACTTAATTTAAAAGGTGTCTCCACATCTCCAGAATTAATAAGTTCAAAAAAGTGTTTTCCATAGATTAGTAATAACCCTTCCTATCCTGCTACTGTTCTGTAATCAGGGAGTATCTAGATAACAAATAAAATATGGTCATTCTGGAGTTAAGGAATCAAGACTTGACAAACCCTGTAAATTTTTCAAGAAGAATTTTAATTTGTCATTTTAATATTGTTTAACATTTACCTGTACTCTACATATACAGAGTACTCAGTCTTGCAAACCATTTTCATTCAAACATCCTTATTTACACATAGGTTTCTACCAATTTCACAGCTGTGAAATGTGTCCCAAACTCATGAAATCTGATCATCTGCATGCTTCAGGGAGGGACCCAATCAGACTCCGCTAGCTGCTAGGAGAGATCAGACTCACCTTCCTGCCATTCCTTTACAAACAGGTTACAGACCACTACACAATCCTATTTGGGGCAGGATCCACAGTTACAATACTGTGAATTTCAGATAAAAATTGTGAAATTGATCAATTTTCAAATTCTATGGCTATGAAATTGATTAGAATAGACTAAATTTGTTAGACACCTATTTATACAATGACCTATTTAAGTTAATGGTTCTACAGATGTAAGCCATTGTGAGTGTGTGGTGTAAACTAAAGAGAGCAGGTTGAAGAGAGAAATTAGAAGTTTTTTCTATCATTCCAATTTCATCATGCAGTTTTGTTCCCAAGAGGTGTATTTTTTCCTCTTATTGTCCAGACTCTGGACTCCAGAGCCTTTCCAGATAACCAAGTATATAATATCGAATATTGGAGCATGTACAAACCAAAAGAGGAAATGAAGAATAGGTCTTAAAGTTTGAAGAAATAATGCATTTTGTTTTTAAAAAGTATCTATGTAAAATATTTTTAAATATTGGGACGTGGGTGGGTAACACATAGCATGAAAGAACAGAGATTTCATACCATCTTCAGAAATAATCCTAACTGCCAAAATCTTTTCCTTATGCTTTAGTGATTGTTATGGAAGTGGAGTAGAAATGTAATAATATTATGAAACCTGTTAGAACTGCCAGCTAGATAATCTAAGAAGAATGACTTGTAACAATTTTATGAACACTCTGACCTGGAGAGCGGCAGCTATTGTATAATGGGTTAGAAAACATTATTTATGAATGGGTTGATCAAGCTTAATAAGGGACTGTGGGAAGAACCAACAGAAAATCAACAGAATGGGTCCCTGGATAAACAACCTCCAACCAGATACAGTGGAGACCTGTTAACGCATGACCCGTTTGTGCACGGATCCGCTTAAAGCGCGCTCTGGTCATGTCCCCCGAAGCCATTAACTTAACGCGCAGGACTCACTAACGTGCGGTGCCTAAAGGCGGAAGTTGGCCTGGACATGGAAATGCATGAAGTGAGTAGCAACTTAAGGAGTCCGGCGCACTAGCTAAAAGAGGAAGTCGGCAAGGGTGCAGAAACAGGTAGAGTGAGCCTTCTAGTGCTGCACTCAGATTTATTTATGTATTTGCCATGGTCCCGTTTGTGCGCGGTCCATTTAACACGCAGTCGTGGGGGCTTGTCCCCTGATACCCGCATGTTAAGGGGTCCCCGCTGTACTTGGAGATGGGGTCCATTACAAGACAATGTCATACTTCCAGGATCCAGGCTGCTGTGACAACTCTTTTGCTAGGCTGGGATCTAAAAATCAAAAGGACAGCAGACAGTTAAAGCACACTTCTCAGGAGGAAAAAAGTGCAGGCAATAAGCAGTAAACTCTGACAGGGAGACAAACATACTCTGTAGAGAGGTCAGAAGGAAGTGAGCCTTAGGCAACAATCAGGTGTCAATCAGATGTTTTCTCTTAAATGCTTTTGTTCTAATAAATAATAGTTCGACAAAAAGCGTTTTTGGCTCTGACTACCATTGTCATTGTTCACACAGGGAACAGAACTGCAAAGGCCAAGCCCAATGTGAACATAAGTACATTGACAGGACAGACACCAGCTCTGTTATATAGCTTGCATATATCTCATTGACTATTGCCATTAGCTTAGACCAGCCCTAAGTCAGACATTCTGAAGTAATCATGGTTAGTCTACAACCCCAAGTCTGGTCTGAGAGTGGGAGAATAGCAGGACTCCGCCCCAGTGAGAGGTGATGGCTTGAGGCCTAAGAATAGGACCAGGAGGCATCAGACGTGCATTTCTCCCAGTCACTATGATAGTGGACTCCTGCCTAGACTATCAAGTTCCTCCTCTTTGACTTAACTTCACTCTCCAGCTATCTAAAATCCTGCCTAAAATTCATCTCTCCTGCCACTGCGGCCATTGCTGCTCCATACTACCTTTGCCCATGATTCCACATTGAATTAAAAAAACCTCACATCCTGTCTTTCCAGGTTTTACATGCCTCTTCCCTTGTCTCTGCTTATACTACTCCCAGCACCTTTCCATCCTTCTTCCAGAAAAGCTGCTGTATATTCCTCCCATGCCTGAACTATCAACCATTATCCTGTACAGTCCATAGCCTCTCTTCTTCAAACATTTCTTTGGCCTGTCTTTCTGGTCCAGAACCACCTTTCCATGATAATATAGGAAACATTTAAATTATATTAGTTTTTAAAGGGGTGGGGGAATGGTAACTAGTGTGATTTGTATTCACTAAAACAAGAAACCTCAAAAACATTTTATGAAAGTCTCCCTTCCTTTTTGTTCGATGGAATCTCTTAATTCATCTTAGTATGTCATGTCTGGCCTAGACTGATGGCAGGCCTCAGTTCCAGCTGATTGGCACTCTGTGTAGGACCAGAGGATGGAACAGCAAATGTGGCATTACTGGAAGTCACACAGTTCTTATCAAGTTTACAATTATTCTGATGGTTGGGATCACAGGATCATATATACAGGCTCCAGCCACATCTCCTTTTTCCCCAAGCTACAGCCCATCAGCCAGGAGCCCAGGTGGGAATATGTCGTATAAAAGATATATTAACTCTGCTACCAGCAAAGGAAATCTTAAGGAGACTGTTTAAAATGGCTTTGCAGAGAAGCACAAAGGGGCTGTACCCAGCTACATGCAAGTGTGTAGCACCCTTCTCTATAATGTAGGTGTGCAAGTCACAGTAATATAGACAAGTAACAAAATACTTGACCAAGAGCATTCTGATTAACTCCATTCCTGCAAAAAGCAGAGATATTGCCCTTCCAGTAATCTTGCTGTAGATGGGTAGAAGCACATGACCCACTATACTGCATCTCTTGATGATGTTACTGGTGAATATGTCAAGAGTCCATCCTGCCCTGTGCTCCATTTCTCTCAGTTTCTCTATCTTTGATCCAGAACTCAGCCTTCCAGCCAAGTCCACTGAAGCCTTCCCTCCCCCTTTTTGGGGTTCACCCTAGTGGAAGCTGGTCCACTCTGTCTCAGTAGCCACCCCCAGTCCTTTCACCATCCATTTGGGGGAGGCAGAAGAGACCCATAGGCACCCACTTGTCCAGGCCCCAGTCCAGGGACCTTATATATCCCACCTGAGCACTAACTTGACCCCCACTCCAGTTCAGCACACAGTTCATTGTGTCCCCTGGGCAACATCCTTGCCTCCTCAAGTACCTTTCACTTCACATCAGGGTCTATAATCCAGCCAAACCCTGGCAGTGCCTTCATTGAACTGTCCATGGTTTTGTCTCCCACAGCCAGGCTAACAGCACATCCTTCCACAACCCAGGCCAGAGGAAGACTGACCAGAGCAGGGGCTGCTATCCCTCTTATATACTGGGCTCTTGCGCACTGATTGGCCATGCAGCCACCTGCTCCCATTGGCTGTTCCCTTCCTCCTTGAGTTTTTAACCCCCTCCATTCTGGAGGGGGGGGATAACCTCACTCTACTTGCTAACTGCATGTTGGAATTGCAACTAGCAAGGAATAAAAGGGTAACAAGAAGGGTTTCTACAGGTATGTTAGCAATGAGAAGGTGGTCAGGGAAAGTGTGGGCTCCTAACAGAATGGGGGAGGCAACCTAGTGATAGTTAATGTGGGAAAAGCTCAGATACTCACCAGGAGCACTGCTGCCCCGGGGAAAGACCCAGGGCACAGGCACAGGCCCTGCCTCTGGATGCAGGCCACGCCCCCGACACCTATTCTGCTGGCAAGCCTGATCTGGCCTTAGGTGCCTGCCTCCGCCAGCCTGGCCCCAGATCCCCAGCCAGGGGTGGGGCTGAGAGAGGCAGATGCCACCACAGGTGGCCCAGCCTCAGACCTCTGGCCAGAGACGGGGCCGGGAGAGGCAGGGGGCCACACTGGCAACTTGGAGCACTGCTGCTGGGACTCAAGCCACAAGCTCCATGTGCCAGGCACTAGCAACATCCCTGGTACTCTCTGCTTTTTTGCTTCTTTCTTCACAGCCACTGTCAGCTCCCACACTACTGTACTGGGCAGCACAAAATGGGGAGAAGGTGAGCAGCCTCAGGGCTAAAAGAACAAGTGCAGGACTATTTAGAAAGGCTGGATACACACAAATCAGAGGAGGCCTCAATGCAATATATCTGAGGATGCTGAAGGAATTGACTGATGTGACAGAGCCATTGGCCATTATGTTTGAAAATTCATGGTGAATGTAGAAGTTCCCGGATGCTGGAAAGAAAACAAATATAGTGTCCATCATCAAAAAAGGGAAGGAGAAGGATCCAGGGAATTACAGACCTGTCAGCCTCACTTCAGTCCCTGAGAAAATCATGGCACAGAGCCTGAAGGAATCTATTTTGAGGCATTTGAAAGGGAAGAAGGTGATCAGGATGGAAGACAGTCAGCATGGATTCATCAAGGACAAGTCATGCCTGATGAACCTGATTGCCTTCTATGATGAGATGTCTGGCTCTGTGAATACGGGGAGAGCAGTGGGCATGATATACCTCAACATTAGCAAAGCTTTTGATACAGTTTTCTGCTGTGGTCTTATTAGCATATTAAGGAAGTAGGTTTGGATGAATGGACTATACACAGATAGAAAGCTGGCTAGCTCATCATGGGTAGTGATCAATTGCTTGATGTCTAGTTGGTAGCCAGTATCAAACTGAGTGCCCAGGGGTCAGTACTGAGGCCAGTTTTGTTCAGCATCTTCATTAATCAGCTGGTGGATGGGCTGGATTGCATCCTCAGAAAGTTTTCAGATGACAGCAAGCTGGGGTAAGTGGTAGATAGGCTGAAGGATTGTGGTAGAATACAGAGTGACCTAGACAAATTGGAAGATCGGGACCAAATATCTGTTGAGTTTCAAGAAGGAAAAGTTCGGAGTCCTGCACTTAGGACAGAAGAACGCCCCACAGACTGGGCACCGACCAATGGTATGCAGGAAAAGTCCTGGGGGTTACAGTGGACAAGAAGCTGGACATGAGTCAACAGTGTGCCCTTATTATCAGGAAGACTAACAACATTTTGGGCTACATTACTAGAAGTATTTCCAGTAGGTTGAGTGAAGTGATTATTCACTTCTATTCAGCACTGGTGAGGCTAGCTCCACCCCAGTACAGAAAGGATGTGGATAAATTAAAGAGAGTTCAATGGAGGGCAACAAAAATTATTAGAGTGCTGGAGCACCTGACTTATGAGGAGAGACTGAGGAACTAGGCTTGTTTAGCCTACAGAAGACAAGAATAAGGTGATCTAATAGCAGCCTTTAATGACATAAAAGGGGATTCCAAAGACGATGGAGTAGGCTCTCCTAATAGTGGTAGATGACAAAATAACCATAGTCTTAGGTTGCAATCGAGGAGATCCAGGTTGAATATTAGGAAAAACTTTTTCACTAGGAGGGTGGTGAACCACTGTAATGTGTTACCTAGGGAGTTGATGGAATCTCCACCCTTAGAGGTTTTTAAGGTGTGACTTGACAAAGCCCTGGCTGGGATGGTTTGGTTGGGGTTGGTCCTGCTCTGAGTAGGAGAGTGTACTAGATGACCTCCTGAAGTCACTTTCAAATCTTTCGATTCTGTGTTCCGTAGCTAGTATACTTGTTTTCTCAATCAAGACTCAAGTACATCAGACATCTTTGTCCTCAGAAAAACTATATAAAATTTGAACTGATAAACAGTAAAAACAAAAATGACATAGCTTGGAATGCTTAAATTGAATGTGGCACAACAGCTTTATTACTGGGACCTGTAAGCAAATGCCCCCCCCCACTTCCCCATCCCATCATACGCAATAAACTTGAAATGTTTTAATCTTTTTTTCAATAAGCATTGGGCACCAAAAATTAGCAAGCACTCCTTGACAAATTGTCAAGTCCCTTTTCACATTATTTTTGTCATGCTGATCCATGAACATTGTAGGCAGGACAGAAACATTATTGTGTACTTGAGTGACAGCTGGGAAGGATGCTGAATTCAGACAGACTCATGCTGGAAGACTGATGTTTCTAAAGAAAAAAAGATGAATTTCTTTTGTAGGTAAGGAAAAACATTAATTCTAGGAATCCGCTTGGGGAATAATTAGACTTTTTTTCTGAGAGGAAAAAATCAGGTTCAGATTCAAGGCTTATTTATTTATTTATAGTTCTCAACTACTAAAATCTTAGTAGCAGACATGGATTAATAAAGTCAGTCAGGTTTCAGAAGGTACCAGCTGGTGGAGTCATTGTGTCACCATCATTAGCAGTGTTCAAGATAAGAGTAGATAAATAGACTTAATTTAGTATTTTATCCTGCTTGGTGAAAAGGGTTATGCTTGATGATATTGGTTATTTCCCAGCATATCATCTACATTCAGTTTTACAATTTAAGAACATTCTAATGAATGGCAAAGGACTCACTGAATGAATACATGCACAGGAAATGAGCTATGTTGGACAAGGGTCAAGGATTTATACAATGTGGCAAATTCCATGTTGCAAATACAATGTGGAATAGTAAACACCAGAGATTGCAGTGGAAACAGAAAAAGTGAAATGCTACTTCTTCTTACATCCTAATCAGTACAAGTTGAACTACTTCCTCATTT
Source organism: Podocnemis expansa (assembly GCA_007922195.1). NCBI lineage: Eukaryota > Metazoa > Chordata > Testudines > Podocnemididae > Podocnemis > Podocnemis expansa. Next base: position 80,066 of record ML682021.1, on the reverse strand, counting down.
AAGTAATTGATGAAAGTCCCCCAGAGATCTATAAGAGAATTGCATTGGCTTACACCCAGGTGGAATTTAATCCTAGCTACTTACATTTTCAAAAGAGCCATTTATTTCCTACTCTTTGCATGCCCAGTTTCATTTTACTGCACAGTATGAGCATAGTGCTGCCATGGATTGCAGAAGAGATGAAGAGGGTGTATCATGTTTTCCCTTGCACAAACAGCTGGGCTAGATGCCTCCTCAAGACATGAGAGTTAGTGAGCAAACAACAGATCATGCCTCCAAATAGCTAGCAAGCTGGGGGTATTACACTTCCAAGACAGATAGAAAAGTAAAGTCTGTAAAACCTAGATTTCAGAGAGAGATATTGCTGTTTCTTAGAAGGCCAACCAAGAGGCGCTTCTGCCAACACTATAGATTACCCTGTTAAGCAGTATCCCTACAATAAGAGGATGCACTGAGCAGCATCTTTGCTTCATGCTTCCTTTAAAATGCATTCTCTGGATATTTTGTCCTGTGAATCATAGCAGGGACAGGATTACATGTGTGGCAGTGTACCAACACAACCTCAATAACTCTGACCAGAACTGCTGATGCCAGAACAACAAAAGCATGCTGGACATGCTACCAGTGTTCCCTCTAATTATTTGTAGGCTGTGTGTGCAAAAAAATTCTGTGTGTGCACAAAAAAAATTCTTTGTGTGCACTTTGTTTTATTGTGTGCATGGGTTTCATGACCTCTGTGCGTGTGCACATGCGCACAGCTTAGAGGGAACAGTACATGCTACACATTTCCCAGTACTGAGTATTCACAGGCTCTAGGGCTGATTCTTGCCAGTGCTGAGGTATTGACACATGTTTAATTATGTATTCTACTGCCACCTGCAGTCATGTGATAGAGCTATCCAGATATTACAGTTCTTTCTACCTGCAGAGCTAGAGAATACTTTCCTTCATCTCACCAAACATAGGCCACTTTTATAGATTCAGTAATTTCCTTCATTGGCTATTGGCAGTACCCATTAGGCCAGGGGTCTCAAACTCAAATCACCATGAGGGCCACATGAGAACTAGTAGAGGGCTGAATGAGGACTGGTATGTTAGAGCCCAAGGGCCGCACCACTGAAACCTTTCCATACAACAATATTTCAAATATCAGTAACAGTAGTGTTGCACGCCACAGGAAATAGCTTTAGTGGCCATGTGTTTGAAACCCCTGCATTAGCCTGAACTATCTTGAACAGAAGAATCCTGCAAGAAAATATCAGTGCTAGAGGTCCAGATACTCAAAAGTTTTTGGGAACCTGAATTCCAATGAGAGTTAAATACCTAAATAACTGAGAATCTGCACCATAGTCCTTTCCGAAGTTTACCAAGATGTATGTTGATCTTCGTATAAGAGAAGCTCACAAAGAATGCAGTAGAGTAAAAGATCTTCTGCCATTCTACTAATACCAACAAATTGGGTTGCTTACATGAATTATTTTGATTTTTCCATTTCCAAAGACAATCTTTCCTCCAGAAATATTGGGTTTCATCCCTAACAGATGTAAATCAGTATTAACTTCATTGAAGTAATGTCAATTTATACCAGCTGAGGGTCTGGCCAAATCTCCTTGCTTACAGTAAAACAAAGTGCCACACAACTGCTTGTTGTTTTTTTTACTGGACTAGACTAACACGGCTATCCCTTTGGAAAATTACAAGATTTGTGTCTCATAGTCAGCCATTAGCAGGAATATTCCTGGCAACCTGTGCAAAGTTTTGAATGATTTGAATTTTGATATAATTGCAGGTACATGAAATAATATCAGCTATCAGGCCATCTCTGCATGTTTTGATAATATGAAACAATATTTATATTAAAAAGTGTCTGGAATGGTTTCAATTAAATTTTAACCCAGTGTAGCTACTGGGGTGCTGTGGCCCCATCAATCTTGGGTGAAAATACCATACAGAAAGCAAGCACCAGGATTCTGCACCATTTAAGTGCTTTATACACACCTTTAAAACATTGCTTGTGTTAAATGTAAACATCATGTATGCTTTGCACTGGCTTTCTCTACAGGGTTGGATCTCACCTACAATTTGTGAGGTATTGCTTGCCTGTTTTGTTGGCCATTTTAGAGCCCTAGGGCTTCTCTCTTTCATGCTAAGGTTTGCACTAAGAGAAGGTGTTAACACTGAGTTGTGGAAATGAACCCCAAGGGGCTGTGCCTCCATTAATAGAAAAGTCAGCTATATACCAAACAAGGTACAAATATGTACAGGCCTACTACCAGCTGACTCTTCACAGGTATAAGGCTGCATGATGTTCCAGTGTAAGTAGCAGCTGCAACTCTTAAAGACTGTATAGGTTTAAGGGACATTTTATTGTAACAAAGTATAGCTAGAGAATTTCAGGTATGACCCTTTTCTCCTCCCACCTCCCTGTTTTTGGGATGAAGTTTGGAGACAGAGAATGCAGCCTGGATATCCAATTGTAATCTTTACAATTTTTACCATGTGCAATGTCATCATCGCTGATATTTTTTACCCTGGGGACTACTTGAAACACTTGTGGAACGCTTCCACTGCAGATGAAAAGTTCAATCTCACCTAACACTGAAGTCTGTGTCTGGTGGACCAAATGATGAGAAATGACAGTTAAATGGACAGAGCTGATCAAACGGGGGGAGAGGGCAGAGAAAAGGCCATAGACATTAAGCTTCCTGCTTCAAGTAGAATAATCTTGTTATGAACTTTTCTCTCACTCACCTTCATGGGCCTGTACTGTCTTGTCAGCTGCTGTTGCTATTTTGGCTGGCTCTATCCCTTTTTCCACAGCCTGCTGTGCTCTTTTCACAGAGAAACTTCAAAATGAAACTTAATCTTAGCAAAATTTATTTTGCCACAGCAAAGGGAGAAAGCTAGGTTCAGTTTCCTTCCACAGTGTAGAGAGCTTAGCCATGTTTGTGCCAAGGCAAAGTGAAACTTACTAACAATGTGACTTTGTCTAAATTAGAAGAATGGACTGGTTTAAAATATCACTGAATGACATAAGCTAAATAACTAGGGAGGAGTACTAAGCAAAGAATATGGGGAATAAAGAAAAAGAATGGAAAATCTTGATATACATGCACAATTATGACTTCATGGGCATCACCAACATGTGGTGTGATAATTTTCATGGCTGGATATTGATACATAGAAGTAGAGCAGGAATTCCAGCTTGGAAAAAAGGAGAAGGTATCACATTGTACATCAAGAATATATACACTTATTCTGAGCTCCAGAAAGAGGTGAAAATCAGGCTAGTTAAAATCCCGTGGGTGAAGACAAAAGGGGTGGGAAATGGGTGATGTCACAGTAGGAAGCTACTAAATCCCACCAAACCAGGAGAAGGAAGTGTATTTGACATTTCTAGAATAAATAATAAATACCCAAAACAAAAGATGTGGTGTTAGTGGGAGAGGAGATGGGGGGGGCCTTTAACCACTCACACATCTGTTGGACAAGTAATATGGCAAAAACACATATTATCCAGTGAATTCTTATAATGTGTTGGTGACAGTTTGTTTCAGGAGATTCAGAAGAGGAATAAACTGGATGGGGCAGACATTTTTAGTCTTGATTATGTCTACCGGAACAAGAAGAAATTGGGTGTGAAACCGAAGCTGAGAGAATTTCAATGACAGTGATCACAAAATGACAGATTTCAAAATTCTAAGGAAAGGAATGAGTGCAAGCAAAAGAATGATGATAATGGATTTAAAAAAATGGATTCTAACAGACTCAGAGAACTAGTAGGTTAAGGTCCATGGGAAAAAATCTAAGGGAAACAGCAGTTCATGAGGGCTGGCAGTTTCTGAAAAGTGAAAATGTTAAGACTCAACACCAAACTATCCCAATATAAAGAAAAGATAGGAAGAATAGTAAGGAGTTCATGAGGAGCTCTTTAATGATCTGAAAATCAAAAGAATCCCATACAAGATGGAAACATGGATAATAGTATAAGCATATAGTACAAAAAGTTAAGGCATTAGACGAGTCGCACAAAGAAAAGGATGTAAGAAATTCATAAATACATTAGGAGCAGAGAAAGGCATAGGAAAGTGTAGGTCTACTACTTAGTGGGGAAGGAGAGTTAACAACACATCAGAATATGTGAGGTATTTCATATACATTTTCATATATATTTTGTTTCTTCACTAAACAAGTTAGTTGCGAACAGAAGCTTAACACAATTAATACTAACAAGAGGGAAGCAAAACAAGCAGAATACATAAAGAATAGATTTAAAAAAATTTTTGACATATCAGGTGTATCCCAGCTAACAGTGTTTGACAAAATTCCCATAGAGTACTTAAATAATAAGCTGAAATGATCTTGGAACCATTAATGATTATTTTTGAGAATGCATGTAGGATGGGTGAAGTCCCAAAGGACTGGAGAAGAGCAAATGTGGACAGATTAGTGATTGTCCCAGAGGACAGCAACACAAACTATAAATTTTCAGAGGGGTAGCCATGTTAGTCTGTATACAGCAAAAACAATGAGAGTCCTGTGGCACCTCACAGATTAATACAGTGGTTTTCAAATTTTTTCCTCAGGACCAAGTTGAAAAAAATCATTTACACCCACAACCCAGCCATTACATCTTTGAGCAATGCACTCCAGTCTTTCAGCAGTGACAGCAAAAGGTGCCGCAACCCAGCGCTTGAGGGTCTGTGACCTGGTACTGGGTCCCAACCCTATGTTTGACAACCACTGGATTAATAGATTTCTTCAGGCATAAGCTTTCATGAGCTCAAACCCATCTGATAAAGTGGGTTGGAGCCCATGAAAGCTTATGCTTGAAGAAATCAGTTAGTTTATAAGGTGGCACAGAACTCTCATTGTTTTTACAAATTATAAAGAATTAAATAAAAATTGACCCATAAGGAAATCTTTAAAAACTAATCACGTTTAGTTCAGCAAAAAAAGACTATGGTGTGAGTCTGAAAACAGTCATCAACTATTTAAGGTCCCTTATAAAAAGGATGGTGATCAATTGTTCTCCATATCCACTGGCATTGAAGGCGGGACAAGACACAATTGGTTTAATCTGCAATAAGGGAGATTTAGGTTAGATATTAGAGGAAAAAACTTTCTAATTGTAAGGATAGTTAAGCTCTAAAACAATCTTCCAAGAGAAATTGTTGGACTCCCTGTCATTGGAGATTTTTAAGAACAGATTATATAAACATGTGTTACAGGAGACCTAGGTTTATTTGGTTCTGTCTCAGTGCTGGTGGCTCAACTATATGACTACATGAAGTAACTTCCAGTTCAATATTTCTGTGATTCTATAAAACTAATATAAGCCAGGGTTAAACACTCTTTAATACGTCTACAATAATGATTGGGGCAGTCCCGGGGGGGGAGGGGGGACGACCGTCAGGGCCAATTGGCCTGCAGGGCAGGGTAGGCTAGTCCAGGGGCCAGGCTCTGTACTTCCACCCTCCCCTTGCCTTTGGCTTGCCACCAAAGGCAGCAGTGCAGTGGCGTGGTGTGGAGGCCAGGGTGGTGGGCCTTCTTGCCCCTTCCAAAGGATGACAGTGAGAATTATTTACATAGCTTAGAAAAAATGAACTAGTTTAACTTGACTTAAGAGTAGAAAAGGCCTTATGTATTATGCCAAATCTACCCCTGCTGTAACTCCACTGACAATAAAATCAATCAAAATTATTATTTAGTTAAGAGTGCAAATTCAGGATGACAAAATTCACACCACTCTAAAGAAAGAACCACAGCAAGACAGTGAAATTTGTTTTTTTAAATCAAGAAAATGAACTAGAGGTGAAAAATCCCATTTTTTTAGCAGTAAGAATAACTGGTGTTATCCATCTAAATTGCTGGACTCTATTACAACAGTCTCCAAGGCCCTTGAGTGTTGAAGAGAATGAAGATCCAAAATGGTGGCCCAGAATTCCACTGATCATTTTAATTGCTGTGTTATACAACAAGCTCATGTAAAGTGCTGTCTGCTAATAGTATTTTTCTAAACTCTTTTTGAAGTATAACTTTCAGACCACATTCTCCCACCTTTCCCATTGAGCTCAGCAGAACTGAGGAACAGCACCATAAAAATTAGCATACAATTAGGGAATCCTCAAAAGTAATGATAGGTTTCCTATGGAAACTTGCCTGCCAAGCCCCTCCATACCAACAACATAATGCAGTAAGTTGGCTTGTCACATTGCCAGTGGCTGCTGGAACCTGTGCTCTGCGCAGGTAGCTTACATAGCAACTGCGGCTTAATATTGCTCTGAGTGGCATACCAAACTCCTGATATCTGCATGCAGAAAGGATAGGATAAGCCGCGTTTTTATGTGTAGGTCCCACAAGAAGGGGCAACTGTTTCCCTGATACTCTCCTAACCTCTTTGTCAGCTTCCCATTTTCCCCCACTACACAGCCCAGTGGTTATGTGTAATTTATACAGAGAAGATGAAACAGGTTATGTCTTCAGTTTTTCCTTCCTCTGTACCACACAGTGGGATTTTGGAGCACAGATACATTGATCACTAAACTCATGGATTGCAAACATGTTGTTTCTTGTTCTAGAATTGCTAATAATAAACTTTCACTAGAAACAGTAGGAATGCATTTGAGCTGTAAGTTGAAGTTTTATTGTTGGCAGCAGTAGCTCCAGTTTGGAGACTCTGAGCTAGCAGTATATAGTAGTAAGTTATTACCATGATTAACTCACTACAGTTTAGAAAGAACAGGCAAATTCATTGGCGCAAAATGATTTTAAAGTCCATGCATCATCATGCATTTGCACCTTAGTTAACATGTTTAAAGCATCAGTGAGCGCTGCTGTTAAGAGCTATACTGTATAGTCTGGGTTTAAACCTCACACTGCAGGTTTTGCCTTTGACTTTAGAGAAATAGCTTCTGTTTCCTGACCTGGGTAACTGCCCCATTAGGGATTGCGTGTACTACCACTCTTCCTATTAAAGTAATGCTCTTTCTTCAGTATACTCATTGCTACTTTGAGTTACATGAATGTGTAAACTGTGTAAGGATGCCGAGACTATTGTATATGTCTATCTTACAGATGGAATGCTTCTCTGGATTATTTTATAGTCAAATGTTTTGGTAAATCCCCTCACGGTTCATACTGTTGTGCAGTTTAGGGTAATCTGACTATCACTGGCAAACTCATGTGTATTTGCTAGCTGCCTCAATTCTACGAGATTCATTTGAAGTTGTCGCCAAGCTTTTGCCTGGCCAGAAATCTAACTACATGTTGCAGATATGACCATGACCTTTTGTAGTTTGTGGAACTATGCAGTTCTTGAATTTTGAATCCATTTCTTCACACTAAGCATAGGTGTAGAAAGTAATAAATGTTCAAACAAATTTACATATGGGGAACACAATATATTTGACTGTGAGAAATAGGCCCAAAGAGGAAGGCCTGCTGACTCTAGTTAAGATTGCAAGCAAAATTTAGTCTAATACAGAAATTTTCCACAGGGTTAAATGGTGTGCAAAACCTTGTGTGGTCTTTCTGCCTTGAGCTGAATTTCACACTAGGGCCAAGATTTTCAATGGTGGGCCCCAAAAGCTAGAGTCCTAGGGAAGATTTTTAAATGGCATTGAGGCAGGTGACTCACTTCGCAAGTCACTCTGAGTTAAGAATCACAGCATCATTTGTGCCTTTGGAAGTCTATCTGTCCCTTAAATCAACACATAGGCACCCAAGATAGTGACCCAATACTCAAAAGTACAGTGCCACTTGACTTCATCCCTGTAATTAGAAGTCTAATTTTTGGCATCCATTTCTGAAAGTCTTGGCCTAGTTTCTTAGGTTTGTGGTGCTTAGAGTGGCTGAAGTGGGGTCTGTATAAAAATATTTGAATGAGAAGAATTCAGGGGCCAGGGTGCTCCCTACCTCTATGCCCTCCTACTTAAATTTCTTTAGTTTTGCTAAGTTTACAGGTGGAGGCAGCAATGAATTAATACATACCTCTTTCATGTAGAGTCTAATATTAGTTCATTGTACTTTATCCTTTCTTAAGAAGTAAAGATAGCAACATGCTGAGATTTTAGTGGCTACTGTTTTTGGTGAAGGGGTTCAGTTGATGACTGCATGCGAGCTACTTTGTAATATGACATTACAATTATCTCAGCTTCCCCCTGTAACTTATCCACACATATCAAAAGTGCCTTAAACTCTTCATATGAAAGATACTACAACTTAAATTAACAATGACTAGAAAACTGAAGTCAGTGCAGAGAGGGGAAAAAAAGGCAACCAAATTCTACAAAGGCCTTTCTGTTCTCAAAATATCTGCAGAAAGCACAGCATTGATAGCATGCTGTAAGTCTATAGGTCTGGCTGATATTTTCATCAGTGTCTTTAAATACATTAACTTAATTATTGGCTAGCCAGTCTGCAAAATGGCTACTAAAGCATGACCAGCTTACCACAATAATTTAACTAGGCTCAGGCTACTAGAGAAGCCAAGAATAAAAATAGATCTCCAGGATACACAAGACAAGTTTATTGAGAATTACTGGGTGGGTGAGGGGAGTTGTTTGTTTAAGAATGACCATTGAGTCAACAAACTAGGATTCTAACAGAGGGGCTCTCCAGTCCAGCAAAGCTTTTAACAAAGATTAGTACACAATCACTTAGTTAAGCCTAAATATGAATTTTTATGTGGCATTTAAGGCATGGATTCTTATAGAGAACATTTATGATAACAGACTGCCACTGTTCTTCTCTATTATTCAGTCAATCACTGTGGGCTCAGTTGTGGTTAGCCCTTAAACAGGTGTGTAGTAGAGTTGAGGGATGGAGGGGGAGATGTTTATGTTCTACCACCCATCTGTGGCCAGCTTTAGGACCAAGAAGAATCATAGTCCCAGTTTTCAGGACCACTCTGGGACCTTCTCCCATGTTATTTCTTCAGGGACACAGAACACACAAAAGGAAATGGTGAACAGGTTTACCCATAATTCTGTATACCCCAAGCCTGTTCCATTAGCCAGACATGCTGGAGGATGATAGAGGAAGATGCTAAACTTCTTAAAGGAGTGTAAAGTTTATGGGCTCCCCTAGTCAGCAAGGCATTTTTAAGAGAGAATGCTTCTGACAATCCATGTAGCTCTGACCCCCAGGCCAGATGTAAGGCTGTATCTAGTAACTGGCATTACAGCTTTGCATATGATCATTGCTGACTACCAACAGATGCCTACTGAATCCTTCTATTATCAGCCTCACAAACCAACAACAAACTGTGGACTCAGCACCAACAGACTTTCCTCAAGTTGTTTGGGAATGGTATAGAAAGAAACATTAGTTTCCTCTCTTAGGGCCAGATCTGTCTCCTTTGTGACAGAAGCCATAAGGCTGCCTTAACCTGGCAGCTGGGGATTCCCCTGTATGGCATCATAGCTACCTGTTATATCCCCAGCTGCAGAAATACTTTGTTGGTGCCTTCTGCAACTGGGTGTAGTTTAGAGCTGTAAAGGTGTTTTATTGTGTCATTCTAGCCTCTGACAGTTACTTTGGCAGCATCAAGCAAAGCCCTGGCACAGCTGAAAATATGAGTTACTTTCGGAAGCATGTTATCACCTTACCCCCACAAAAATAAATTACAGCTGTTAGGAATGGACCAAAAAATTCTTTTAATTATCCCATCCATAGAAGTACAAATAAAATGTTGGGAAATTGCTGGATGCTTTCAGTTTTGGGTTGGTTAACATTTAGATTTATTAATAATGAGAAAATGAAAAATTTACTCATTGAAAGGAGGGCTAAAATCCCCAATCTTGATATCACTGCTGCAAGGAACAAAATAGAATAGACAAATCTGCCATTTTCATTCTGAGGCTTATGCTGGCAATAGATTTTTATTTATGTCTTCCATCACCAAACTTTGATAGAGAACTCTAGAGCCTACGCAACAATCTCCTGTAAAAATCAAATGCTGAGATAAGCAGCAATTTTCTAGGGACCAACTATATAGGGATTATCTATACTAGAAACAGTACATCAGCATAGCTGCACTGATGCAGCTGTTTTGCTGTAGCACATATAGTTGAAGGCACTCCCTACAGATGGTGGAGTGTTCTCCTGTCAGAATAATTACACCACCTCTAGAGGCGGTGAAAGTTATGTCAGTGGGAGAAAATCTCCTGATGACGTAGCACCCATCTGGGCATCACTTGGGTCCCTGTAACTTGCATTGTGCAAGGTGGGTGGCTTTTTCACAGCACTGAGTAACACAGGTTGCACCAACTTAAGTGCTGGTGTGGAGCTGCTCTTATGTGTTTATCGCCAGTTGCACCTTAAAGCATGTAGCCATTCTGGCCAATTAATAAGCAGCTTTCATACTTACTTCAGCATCTGAAAACAGCAGCAGCTAAACAGAGTTGACAAGATTTATAGGAACAAACCAACTTGCTGCTTTTATCACCATAAATAGCAAGTCTGGATGCACAGTGTTTCTTATTGTCTGTATTCTGCACCTTATGAGCTACGTCTACACTGGCAATTTAGGTCATATTAAGGAGGCTGAATTCAAACTAAATTAGTCCCTGTCTACACTGGACATTACTTGAGTCAAATTAAGAAATTCCTTAATTCAATTTAATAAAAGCTTAATTTGAATTAATAAGAACCACCTGTTAGTTTGAACAAAGCCCTAATTCAACTCCTTAGTTCAAACTAAGAATGGTGTAAACCTGGATTAACCCTTAATTCAACTTTATTAAGGTCAAATTAAGGACAGTTATGTCAAATTAACAAAATGGACTAAGTCAACTTAATATTAAGTTGACTTAGTCTACTTTGTTAATTCAACTTAATAAGGTTGAGTTTAGTTCAAATTACAGTCAAACTTATTAGTTCACATTAACAAATTCAACCTAACTTTTTCTAATGTAGACATAGCCCATGGTAACTACATTGAAGGGGGTGGGGATCAGAATAAGATGAATGAAGGCAAGTTTGATCTTACTAAAGGTCATTAAAGAGAGTCCTTTACAAGGTCATTTGAGAAGTAAGTAATTTCAGTTGTGCCACTTACTGGTTACATTCCATAAGATAATGTTCATTTTTTTATTTCTTCCCAGATAAAAACACTTAATGAAATGAACAAATAGGGTGGGTAAAATAAAGAGTTTGGATTCACTACTGCTTACATAGGGCTGTTCGTGAACATGTGTATAGCACTCTTGTGTCAGAAAGGGACACCTCACCCAGAAGAATTTGATATACCCAATGGAAAACTGGCTAGCATTTGCAATTACTGCCTTCCCCAGAACCTGGTGCCCCCTAGAAAGGATGGCTCTATATTGCAACTGGGGCTCCAGAGGTGGCCTGCTAGCAGAGCTAAGTGTAAATGTACTGAGTCGCTGCACTTCTTGGCTACCCTACCTTTGTGCTCTCCTCACCCAACACTGCAAACTTTTAGGGTTACACTGACTTCAGTGTAAGAAAAAGTGTGCAAAGCACCTAGCGTCACGAAAACCCAGCTCCAGACAGATGTTCTGCCACCAGAAGCACTGCACAATAGACTATGTCCACACTGTGTGCATATTTAGTTACTAGATTGATTACATGCTCATATGTTCTCTATATCCACACCAAGTCCATTGTTTCCTCTAAACTGATGATGCAACTGAGCAACTTGTGGATGCAGCTGAGCAATTTGTGGATGCAGCTGAACAAGTTCCCTACCTATTCTCTGACCCGAGACCAGGCCCCTGAGCCACTGCCCATTGGCTCCGCAAGTGCATCCATAACTTGCTTAGTTGCATCACCAGCTTAGAGAGGGAACATTGCATGGATGTTGTCTTTTGTTCAAACTTTAGTAAATTAATAAAACCACAGTCTTTCAGTTTAACATTTTTATTAAGCAAATATGAAACAATGACACTGCCTACCAAGCCTCCTCTATCATCATCTACACCTCAGTTTTTGATGCCTGTCTTTGTCACATTTCCAGAATGCATATACAGAGTCAAGGTCAACCTTGAATCCAGCAGTTAGATATGACTTGATGTGCATTAGCATGTCTAGATGAGAAACGTCCCACCTGTTACGAGGCTCTGTCTTAATATTATTCATTAGACTGAAGCCTTGTTCAACATCTGCACTAGATGCTTGAAACGTGCCACATATATCAACCAAGTGGGCCAGGAATGGGATAAGCCTGCTGTAAGAGTGTCAATGCCTGAGACGATGGGGCGTCCAGTGTTTCCTTTTTTAGGGATTTTAGGTAGTAGACAGAATATTCCTGGTTGGGGTTCTGGTGGTGTGTCTGCCTTTATTTGTTCCTGTGCTGCCTTAGGTAGTTTCTTGTGTAGACACTGTAATTCTTTATGGTATTCTTCAGTAGAAGCTCTTTACACCAACATCCCACACATGGATGGGATTACAAGCTAGTAGAAGAACCATTCCAGATGATCCCACAGCACAGCTTGTGACTGAACTGTGTGACTTTGTGCTCACCCACACCCATTTCAGATTTGGGGACAGTTTATACCTCCAAGTCAGTGGCACTGCTATGGGTACCCGCATGGCCCCACAATATGCCAACATTTTTATGGGCAATTTAGAACAACGTTTCCTCAAGTCTCATCCCAAAAACATGTCTCCTCTACATATGCTATATTGATGGCATCTTCATCATCTGGACCCATGGCAGGGATGCTCTTGAAGATTTCCACAGAGATTTCAACAATTTCCACCCCACAATCAAACTGAGCCTGAAACACTCCACACAGGAGATCCACTTTCTGGACACTACAGTACAAATCAGGGATGGACACATCAATGCCACTCTATACCGAAAACCTACTAATCAGTATAGTTATCTACATCCCTCGAGCTTCCATCCTAAACACACCACATGATCCATTGTCTACAGCCAAACCCTAAGATATAATCGCATTTGCTCTGATCCCTCAGACAGAGGCAGACATCTTCAGGATCTCTGTCAAGCTCTCTTAAAACTACAGTACCCACCTGGAGAAGTAAAGAAACAGATTGGACAGGGCCAGATGGGTACCCCGCAGTCAACTACTACAGGAAAGGCCCAAAAAAGAAAACAATAGAACGCCACTGGTCACCACATACAACTCTCAAGTCAGACCTCTACAACAGATCATTAAGGACCTCCAGCCTATTTTAAAAGATGACCCCTCACTCTCTCTAGCCTTGGGAGACAGACCTCTCCTCACCTACAGACAACCCCCGAACCTTAAACAGATACTCACCAGCAACCAGACCTAAGAACAGAAACATTAAAGCAGGCACATATCCCTGCAACAAATCACACTGCCAACTCTGTCCACATATCTGCACTAAAAGACACCATCATAGGGCCTAATCAAGCCAGCTACTCCTTCAAAGGGTCCTTCACCTGCTCATCCACTAATGTGATTTATGCCATCATGTGCCAGAAATGCCCTCAAGTCATATATTGGACAAACAGGACAACCCTTACACAGAAGAATAAATGCATACAAAACTGATCTCGGAAATCACAACACACACACCAAAAACAAACAAACAAACAAAAAAAAACACCAAACAGTTGCTGAGCACTTCCATCTTCCTAATCACTCCATTGATGACTTGTTAACGATGGTCATCAAGAAAATCAATCTGGCATCAAGACTTCAAAGAGAAACAGCGGAAATCGAACGAATATGCAAATTAAACTGTGTGAAAGCAGGGCTGAATCATGACTATGGATTCATTTCACATTCTAACAGGCAATTTGACTTCACTCTCCCTCTGTATGCTTTCTCCTGGAGTTTGAATCCTTACAAATGCTCTGATTTGCTGTTACAGTATGACCTGCTCCCATGTCTTACACTCCCCTTCATTTATTTTCATCCAGTTCTGTAAGTTCTCCCTCTTCAAAGCATCTGATGAAATGGAATATTCTCCCACGAAAGCTCATACAATAAATAAATAAATCGATTTATTTTTAAGTGCCACGAGACTCCTTGTTTTGTTTTTTTTGCTTTGCTAGACTAACACGGCTGTCACATTGGAACTTTTCTATGGAGAATGTTAGACAGGACAGAGTTATAAAAAGAGAGATGCTTTCAGAACCTGGGGCATAACCCATCCATTAAATGCCCAGGAAGAAAGTTTCCCTTCAGCACAAGTGATTCCAAAATGGTCCATTATTTCACCTGAAACAAGCCTCCAACAACAGATAAATATGAGACTAGATGGGTCACTCATTGAATATATCTGTTCCTCTTCTCCTGATAGTGCTAATCCTGCCACTTAAATACTATATTTTTATGCAGAAAATATACTTAATAAATGTCTTTCACCCTTTTAGACTGAAGGGAAAGATCTAAAGTCTGCTGATGAGTTGTGATCTTCAAGAATTCTCATTTAAATGAAAAAACTGAAGGCATTATGCAGTTTTCCAATGCTTACCATTTTAGTGGTACCACCAAAGGATTCATTTAATTCCAGTAAAGGCAGAAAAACTCACTTAGAAATGATGAGGTGAGCAAGATGTTAATGAATTTGATTTATGCAAATTAAGTCCTGAAAATATGGTGGATTATGCAAATAAGTACAAAAATATCATTTGAAATCTTAATTAAAACTTCTTTGGAGGAGAAAAAAGTGACAATGAAATCATAATATACAGAAAATAGCTACTCTTGAATGGAAGAGTTTCCACGTTTAACCCTAGAAACTGAACAAGATAGAAAAATCCTGGGGTGGGAGGTGGAGCAGGAAGCACTGCATAAAACAATGGGGCCTATGGGTTCTTTTGCAACTTAAACAATAACTACACACTTGTTGGCTTTAAACAATACAGTATGTTGGCTTTAAACAACTTAAACAATAACTACACACAGAGTTGGCTTTAAACAGCATATCTGTCAGTAACAAAAAATTATGCTGATTAACAATTCACAGTAGGAGGAATCTGATTAGTATCTAGTGGAAGGTGTAAGCAGAGTTCATTAGTCAATTGTAATCAAAACACTATCACACTTCAGTAAGTTATTTTGGTCACATTCACCCCTCATGAAGTTGAAGGCTACAGATCTGTTTTCATGTTTCTCACAAGGTATCCAAGCTATAAGAATAGGCAATGAAACTGGTCTCATCATAGGTTTGATTCTTAACAAGCTAAAGCAAAAAGGTGGATCTCAAGGCATTAACATTGCCCCAAACAGCCATAGTGCTTGAGGCCATGGTCTCAAACTCAAATCATCATGAGGGCCTCATGAGGACTACAATATTGGCCCTAGGGCTGTGCCCTGAAAAGTACCCAACACCAGCCTGGAGCCTGATCCATCCCTAGCTGTTGTTGAAAGGCAGCAAAGAGCTAGATCTGTCCCCAACTGTCTTCCTGTGGCAGCTAAGCATGGATCCAGCTCCCCTCCACCCTGCCCCTGGCTTCCCCTGAGTCATCTCGAGTCTATGGGGCCCTTCCCTAACCTCTACCTCCACCACCAGTTCACCATGCTCCTCTAGGCCCTGGCAGTGGGAAGAACACTTCCCCCCACCCCGCACCCAGCCCTGCTTTGGCCACACTGAGGCCGGAGGCAGTGGGGAAAGCACTCCCCCCCCGCCAGGCACTGCTCTGCCGATGCTGTGGCCAGCAGCAGGGAAAGTACCTCCCCCCTGTGCTGCCAGCTCCCTGCGCTCCCCCAGGCCACCCCTCCACAGCCTGTCCCCAGCAGCTGTCTGTCCTTGAACCGCTCTACCCAAGCCATGGCCCCACCACAGGCTAAGCTCACCCCTCCCCACCCTCAGTATGCTCAGGACAGGAGTTTTGACCTGCTTCCCCATCCAGAAGTACAAATGATGTCGAGCTCCCAGCCAGCGAAGGGGCTCTGCCTGTGAAAAGCACTAAGGGTCACTTTTGACCTGCAGGTCAAAGGAGTTGGGAGCCCCTGGATTCTGGGGTGTTTAGGGGCTGTAGGTGGTAATTCAGCCCAGGGGCTGCATCTTTGAGACCCCTTCTTAGGCAAAGTCATTATTTTAATGGGAAAAGGTTAACTCATTGGACCATATGCACATTTGAAGCAATATATAAAGAAAGAGGTTTTTAAAACGCCAACCCAAAGACTCATGTTCCAGGATAAAGTGTGCTCCATTTCCTGTTGTTACTGCCTCAATAGAAACTTGGGTAGATGAATTACTCTTTTACCATGCCTGAATGGTTAACAAATTGGAGTTTTGAATCTTTAGAGGGAAGGAAATTTCAGGGCTGAGAATCTTTCAGTGAGAATGCCCTGTCTCTAACCCCCAGCAATTCATATTTAGAGATTTT
The DNA here is from genome assembly GCA_007922195.1 of Podocnemis expansa. Lineage (NCBI taxonomy): Eukaryota > Metazoa > Chordata > Testudines > Podocnemididae > Podocnemis > Podocnemis expansa. Next base: position 63,763 of record ML682021.1, on the reverse strand, counting down.
TGGAGAAAAGAACACTGGCTAATTTTGATGGTCTTTAGGTCTATTGAGGAGACATAAGAGCTCATATGTAGCCAAAACAAACTACACATAGTAGGATCAATATTTTCCAAATGTGACTAATGACTTAGCTACGCAAGCTGAAACATCTTTTAAAAAGAGTCAGATTTTTCAAGAGAGGGGGTTCTGTACACCTCCTGAAAACTAACCTCTTTATGCAGTGCTTAATTTGTGCCAGGGCTGAGCACCAGCACCTGTAGGCTTGGCAGTTCACAGGTTTGACACTACTGGGCTTGCTGCATCAGGTATGAATGTTAAAATTATACATATAAATGTTCTTGAGCCCCAGCACTTTCCATTATAAACTAAGCACTGCCTTTATAGTCGGTCAAGTTGGGCACCTAAAAATCACTAGTTATTTTTGCACAATTTTGTATTTGGGATTGATAGATGAATATCAACCTTCAATTAGCCCACAATTAAATAAAAAATAGTGAAGCCTTTGGAAGAGAGCACCTACAGCTGGTTCCATGCTTCGGTAGTGCACTTTCTGGGTAATGCTTTGGGTAGTGTAACATAATACATTTGAAAGCAATTTATGGTGGGAGCTGATACTTGCTATTTATTTGTACAGTACCTGGTGCAATGGTGCCCTAACTTTATCTCAGGCCCCTTGGTGCTACCACAATCTAAATGGCAAAGAGCGTTATGTAGTTTAACTCTGATTCTGTGAGGGTACAAAACAGTGCAGGTCAACTTTAACATCTTGTGAGTCTCACAAGCTTCCAGATGCCCATTTAATTGAAGTTTCATTTCTTTGCCACACCAACCCCACTGATGTAAAGAATAACCTCATGTGTATGCAGATGTTTGCAATGGAGCTGATTGAATATTGGGTAAAATTATTTATTTTACATTATACATTGTCGTTCTATTTTTTTTCATCAAGTAATCATTGTAGAAGCATTTAAATAGGAAGATAAGACTAGAAGGGAACTCCCAGGTCATGGAGTCCAATCCCCTACTATCACAAGTAACCTTCCTGTGATCCCTACTCATAAATTTATCAAGATGAATCTTAAAACTAGTTAATTGTTTGCCTCCACTCAGGAACATTGCTGCCCCGGGGAAAGACCCGGGGCACAGGCTGAGGCTCTGCCCCCTGGGCCTGGGCCTGGGCCATAGCCCCTAGGCCATGATCTGGCACCCTGGGCCTGATCATTCATGGGGCTCCTGCCGCCTCCAGCCTGACTCCCGATCCCCAGCTAGGTTCGAGGCCAGGAGTGGTGGGTGCCGCTGCGGACGTCTGGCCTCAATTCCACACCGGGAGATGCAGCCATTGCTGCAGGCATCCCGGCCTCAGTCCTTAGCCGGAGCTGGGGCCAAGAGAGGCAGGCACTGTGGAGGGTGCCCTGGCCCAGGAAAGGACCAGCCTGGACACTTAGGGCACTGGCACCGAGACTCGGTGCATGTTCCCTTTGTGCCAGGTGCCAGTGATGCCCTTGCCCCCACTACTCTTGGTGAACGACTATTTCAGAATTCAATCCTTTAGTGGTTAGAAGCCTTCTGAATCTCAACCTTAAATTTACTCATGGCCAGTTTATTTTTAAACAAAAAGAAAATAAAATTTAAGGTGAACATTGGTATCATCTTTTGATGACAGTATTTGCTCAGTTTTCGTGTCTAATAAAAAGATTTCTCTTTCGACTCCACAGCTACGGGCAGCACATCATACGTTGGACCTGCCTTTAAACCTAATATTCTGATTCAGCAGCAGAGCTGTTTGACACATTAAATTGCTAAATGAAAACTGCATAACATGTCTCCAGCCTTTTCTGTGGAAAATTTTATGTTTTCATCATTTTATTTTTCAGAAAGATTTTGGCCACTGAAACTTGTGTAAAATTGTTCAAGCTTTCTAGTAAAACCTGAATATTTTTGTCAAAAAAAAGTTTTCCCACAATCTTTTTTCAAATGAAAATGTAATTTTTGATGAAAAACTGGTCATCCAAAAAATTTTGGGCTAATTATACTCGATCACCTTTTCTTCTTACAACCCAGTTGGTCTGTATACGAAACTTACTGGTTAAAGGGTTTGGTATGGGGAAAGCATCACAAGTGATAGTCTGTCACCATTCTATGCACTTGTCAGCTTCTCCGTCATGCTGTTGATGTAATCATTTAAATAGCCTTATCTTTCAACTGTCTCCATCCATTTTCAAATTGCTAGTTTCTCTGTGTATTTCTAACCCAGCGGAATTTCCACTAAATTGGTATAGGAGGGTTCCTCTGTCATGGGTTGCACCCCTGTGTAATTTTCTTGTTCATTTTTGCAATGTAATTGTATGCTTTAATGCAAAATATGCCCTGCAAGGTCTTTTGAATGTGTATGACACATTCCGTATTATTGTTGTGGTAGCAAGTTTCCTGCAGCATCATTTGTGTGCACAGATGAGAAACATGTCCCCACGTATTGCATGTGGCTCAGGCTGGGACGGTGAAGAATTACATAACAAAGGCAATGCAGATTAAGGTCCCTGGCTCTGGAGGGGCAGCAAAAGAATCACCTCATTCCAGGAAAAGAGGGGCCAAGCAGGCAGGGTTGAGGAGAGAAAAAGTCACTTGGAACTGTTGGAGGATTTTTCTGCTTGGGTTCCTATCTTACAAGTACCCTCTAAGACTGGTACCTAGCCACATAGCTAGAAGGGCCAAGCTGCAAAACAATCAGTAGCCAGGCATATGGGTAAGAGAGAAATGGACTATTACAGTAAACTTTAGTTTAGAATGTGTTTTCCTTTTTATTTGGTAGTGATAAACTCCTTGAGTGACTGATTAGTGGATTGTGCATTGATTTGTTGTAGACTCACTTAAAATCATGTTTTAAATCAATAAACTAATGTTTGTTTTATCTAAAGCATTGTGGACTTCTTGAGATAGAGAGAGGATAAACATGTAGATGTCTAAGGTAGAGCAAAGACTAACTGCCTATCATTTTCTATGTTAAACTGACAGATGGGAGGAAAGGAGCTTGCAGTGATCTGGGAAGAAACCTGATACATGCAGGACAGGCAGTCCCAGTGTGGCATGTAGGGGCACCTTCCCTTGAATGGCGAGAGAGTACACATGCTTGGAACCCATTACGTGCAGGAGGCTGGTGTGGGTGGACACAGGAGTGAACATCACACCCCCTACCATCCAGACTATATTGGTGTTCTTTATAGTCCAAACAAAAGATTTTTGGGGGAAGAGGGTGTAATTCATATATATACATACACGCACATATATAAAATAAATTCAACAGCTGTGAAGCCTCTATCTCCTGTCCACTTAGTCCCACCCCTACCACTCAAGTCAACTTCTTGACCTTAATCAACTGCCAGGAGAGGTTGAGAGTTCCACTTTGTGGAGAGGTGCTGCCCTAAATTAATCCTGAAGGGTGTTAGGTTGGGAAGGGTAATTTCATGGACAGCATCATTTCCGTAGCCCCTGCTCCTCCAAGCCCACCTTCACCCCGTGTGCAGATTTCCAGACCAAGAGAAGATGTACAAAAAAAGGAAAGAATAAATAATGCAGTAGAGGCAGCACACTCTATTCTATCTCAACTGACTGATTTATGTGGTTTGGTTGCAGGGGTGGTTCTGTTCTCTTTACCTCATGAGGGAGAAGGATACAGTTTGGGAACAGAATCATCTTAACAAAATGTTGTAACTCTAGAAACTTACTATTTGTTTCACATCATTTTGTGGTTTTGGTTATAAACATGGCAGAGTTTACAATTACATTAAGAAATTGTCCTGTATTTTCAGTTGCTTAACCACTCTTTTGACCTACGTCACAGTTAAAGGAAACTTTTTGCTTTTTGTTGAGAAACAAGAATAGCTTGTCTTTACAGATTAGCCTGTGGGCAAGCATTTCTACAGAAGAAATCAATCTTCTGAAAAAGGACAAGATATAGGTCTTCCCCAGGAAGGGTCATATACAAAAAAAGTGTGTGTCTGTACTCCAACTAGAAGTTATTTTTAACCCAAGCCTTGGTATTATGGGGCTTCAAATGTATTTCATTGCCTTGAAGAGGTTGTTCTAGAAATGCAAATTGTCTTATATGGTGCTCCTGAAGACACTCATTTTTCATGTGAAATTTACTTTCATTGTTAGATTACACCAAACTTACCTGCAAACAAACTGCAGGTGCTCATACACAGAGACAGTGCACACACCTAGGCAGCAAGAGGAGTTAAGGCTTTATATATGGGTGGTATGACTGGAATGTCACTCTCCATAAAGAAATATTTGTAATAATGGGAATGTGCCATCTTCACCCTTGGGAAATAACTTTTTCATGGATGTCCTAGTTCTTCCCTCTTCCCCTCAAGCTTTTGAAAAATAAAATTAATTGTTTAAGTGTGAATAAGAGGAATGAATTTGCTGAGTCTAAACAAGGCAGAAGAGGTCTGCACCATGTACATTTTATTCACATCTTGTCTTGGGTTAAAAGCTTCAATCCATCTTCCTCAGATACAGCATAGGTCAAATGCAATCGTCTTTCAGGCAATTCTACTTAGCTTGTCCAGATATTATTTTCCTCTCCTGAAGGAATAGGCTAGACTTTCTCAGAAGAAAACCTTCACATCTCTCTCTAAATATATGGGCATTTGTTTCTAAATTAACTGAGGTTGCCTAAATTCATGTTTCATTCATGAATAATTTAAGGTGTTTCAGATACTAACAGATGTAATTTAAGAAGTTTAAGTTAAATATTTAAGAACACTGTCAATATCAAAGTAAATGTGCTTAAATCATACTAGTTCTCTAAGAACCATTTTTCTTTTCATACCTGTAAATTTCTATTAGTGATAGAAATATTTTCATCTGCAGATATCTGGTGAAATTAATGTTTACTGACATTTACCCAATTAAAATCTAATCTTTTCAAGCCTACAAAATTTTGACTTCTTTTGAAAGGCCAAAAATGTGGGTTCTGCCTTGAGAGGCCCAATTTGTATAAGTTTTATAACTGGGCACCTTTCGAATATGTAGTGTGCCTAATTCATGGTCAGTTTTTTTTTCTTGATTGTCCCACTATTGGATGTGCTGTCCCCTATAAAGATAGAGAAAAACAATGAGAGTCCTATGGCACCTTAAAGACCAACAGATTTCTTCAGGCATAAGCTTTTGTGGGCTCCAACCCGCTTTGTCTTGCTTAATGTGTTCATGCTAAGACTGGAAGGCTAATTTTTATGCTGCAAGCATGAATATTCAAAACCTTATTCACTTTTGACACTGAAGTTCAAAGAATTTGTTTCATTCCTCCACAAGTCTTTCCAAAACGCTTTGGTCTGTTAGTGTGGTTTGTGTGTCTGGTCTCTAAAGTATTATGACCTTTTGAAGCAGATCTCCATTATTTTTTCTGGTTTATTTTCCAAAAGTTTCTCAGCTAACACACCTTGTTTACTCACAAGTACACAGCTAGAATTAGCAAATTCAATTCCTTTAACTGCCAAAGTCACTTTTCTGAGGTGTGCCCACGTATTCCTAATGGTAGGCATGAGACATAGTCAGTCCTTTAATGCCAAGTTCCAAAGGGGCAACTGTGCTTCTCTTCAGTGAAACACACAAGGAGTCCTGTAGCACTTAGACTAAAATTTATTTATTGCATGAGCTTTTGTGGGAGAAAACTCCCACTTTGTCAGACACTTTGAAGATGGAAGAATGTACAGAACAAGCTTTAATGGGAACACTCTCAAACCTCAAGATTCTGTTTTTGTGACTACATTTTTTTAAATTTTATTTCCTACAAATAGAATTAGGAAGCTTAGCAATGGATCTCTGGGATCCATTGGATCTCTCATTGCTTAGCACCCTTTCCACCACAATACCTGGAAAGACAGCCAATAGCAAATCGGAACACAGCTAGAGTAGAAAATGGAGAATTAAAGCTCACCTAAACCCCCAATATAGCACAACAGTCTCGTATTTTCATACGATGTCCTGATGTCCCATGAAGTTTTGACCCACATAGCAATATTTTACAAAAGCAAAATTTTATAAAACAAATGATTTGCCTAAGATCACATAATAGGTCAATGTGCTCTAATTGCAGGCCTCTGCATGCTCTCTAGATATTTATATCACATCTGAGTGACCTCTAGGCACAAAAATCTATTATATTACAACAGTCCTCTTAAAAGGTCTCTGCAAGACTTGAGAATGCCCCAAAAATTTATGTGCAAATTAGATGCATATAGGGGACACCACACTTCTAAGTTGACTCTGGCTATTAGCTGGGTTTTGCCCTTAGACCATTTCTGTCTCCTCAGCTCAATTTCTGTCTTCCTCACCACCACCACCTACTCCCCCCCCCACCCCAACTCTCTCATCTGAGCACAGTAATACTTTCAGCACAGGATCATTGTCATAGCTTGGGCTGTAGAGCAAAGTCAGAGTCATGGTTTCACTGTGGCTGGAACCTGCCCACTCTGCAGGGATGCAGGTTAAACTGCTCCAGTGCCTTCCACCCTTGTCCCTGTGGGTCCAGAAGAAAAGAACTTCTCCCATAATTCACAGGGAAAGAAGCAGAGGAGCTCTGCTGACTGCAGCATTAATAGCTGCAAGATATGGATAGTATTGCCAATGCTCAGTTATATTGAGACTCCAGGAATTGTGGGATGGAAGTTATATCTGTCTCAAAAACATGAACGGCACCAACTCAAATTTCCTTCCATCTCCAATTACTGTTAATGGGACTGAAGTCAACAAGGTGGCCATCATTTCCTAAAGTCTCTACATGTGGAGAAGTGAAGTTGCCTGCCACCGCCAATCACTTCAAATGAGAGACTGAAGCTGGGCCAACAGGGAAAATGGCTGCTTGCATTATGGTTCAAGGAGCTACATGGGACACAGGGACGAGCAGCAGCACACTTCCTGTGAAAAGTGAAGGGAGGAGAACAAGAGGGGAGCAGGAAGAAGATTTAGGGATTACCCTCGTAGTTCTCTGTAACGTGGATGCTGAGAGGAGGTGCAGAGGACAGTGATGGGGTTGGAAGTAAAATGATAGAATGGCAACTGCCCCAGTCTGCGTGCAGAAGCAGATCAGGGGCCTCTGGGCCTCCCTAACCAGTGGGCCTGCCCCACCAGCAGGCCAGTGCTGGGGGGGGGTACCAGGGTTAGAGGCCAGCCACAGCTTGGCCGGATGACCCCTATAGGTGGCAGGGCCAACTCGTGTGTGAGATATGGCTTCTGGTATGGCCTAAAGGCTACGCCAGAGGCCAGACTTCATAGACCCACCACCCCCAGGGATTGATCAGCAATGCCATGACGAGCCTGTCATATCCCTGAGGGCAGATAGCCTGCATCAGGGGCAGGGCAGGGCAGGAGCTCAAAGCCCAGCCTCTGGGCCAGTCCACCCCACTCCCTTCCCCAGTGCCAGCAGGGCAGAGGGCCTTGGGCCTCAGGACAGAGGCCCCATGGGCCTGTATGGTAATTCACCCCAGCCAGGGTGCGATACAGGGCAAATGATGTCCCTCCAAGCAGCCAAGGGAAGGCTGTGTTTCCAGCTCTTGCAAAAGGAGTTACTGAATTTTGGCACTTGTAGGAAGAGCTATTGTGACACAAGAAGTCCTCCTCTGACCATGTCTACACTAGCCAATTAGGCTGGATTAAGCAACAAGGAGTTGTGTGGCACTTGAAGACTAACATTTATTTTTTGCATGAGCTTTCGTGGGAGAAGATCCCACTTCCTCAGATGCTTCGAAGAGTTCACCCATCTTCGAAGCATCTGAGGAAGTGCGATCTTCTCCCACAAAAGCTCATACAAAAAATAAAACTGTTAGTCTTCAAGTGCCACACAACTCCTTGTTGTTTTTTCACTGGACTAGACTAACACGACTATCCATTTTAAAATTGACAAGATGCAATGGATTAAGCAAGCCTACTCTGGACTAATTTAGTCTGTGTCTACATGAGATTTTGCCTAGTTTGAACTAAGAAATTTCTTAGTTTGAACTAAGCAAAGCTTAGTCTGAACTAATAATTTCACCTGGTCAGTCAGGACTAAGCGCTTAGTTTGAACTTTAATTTGACCTAAGCACAATGTAGGCATGGACTAAAGCTTAGTTTGAACTAAAAATGTTCAAACTAAGCCATTAGTTGAAACTAACTCCATGAACTAATTTGACAGATGTGCAGTTAGTTCAAACTAAAAAGTTCCCAGCAGAACCACTCTCTCAGTCCTGAGGCTCCTGCACAAAGACCTGCTCTGTAACTGCTCCCTGCCTATAAATGGGAGAGTGGCCAATGGACAGGCAAGTGAGAAAACTGCTGCAAGGATGAGGGTTCCAGACCTAGCAGCATCACTTCCCTCCTCCCATTGCCTCAGGACTGCTACTCTGCTTGGGTTCCAGGCAGAAGCAATCCTGAGGGGCAGCAGCAGAAAGGTGGTGCTACCACAACAGAGACATGGAAGGGGAGCAGGGACAGAGTAACTGCCATCCATTTCTTGTCTTAGGGGAAAGGAGAGGGTGAGAAGAGTCCTGCTCTGAGCCGACAGGAAGATGTGTCTGAACATTAAAAGAGCTGGTTTCTCAACCCAAAACCACCATACAGACAGTACTACAGGGAAGTAAAACAGTCAAGACTGATTAAAAAATAAAACCTTTTAAGTAATTATGATTTGTGGGGCTAGTAGTAGTGTTTTGAGATCCAGTTCATGATTTTTGATTTCTTGAGGATAGCATTTCTAATGTTCCCCAGAAGTCCTACTGACACACAGGGAAGCACAGCATAAGGGAAGACAATTATTCAAGTGTGACTTTAGTGTCCACTCACAGTTAGGTACTGCTCACCTGAGTTAATGATGCAGTGAAGGAATAAGTGGGTTGACCATGTTATCTTCTTGAGGATATGGGTAGAAAATACCAGAAAACAAGTCAAAACTGAAGATGCAGTGCCTTAGTCTGAGAAACAGTGTTAAAAAGCAAAAGCTTAAGAATTGTTTCAACTCTTTAGAACTTCTCACCTGAAGAAAATGACTTGGCCAATAGAACTCATTGTAGTACAACCGTAGGCAACTACTATGGGGGGGGATGCTTTGTTGGGGTAGCAGAACATTTGACCCCAGTGAGTGGGGAGAAAGGCTGCATAGGCTGTTGAGTCCAGAAGAATGACTTTGGAAAAGGTCTGTTGGTTTCAGCAGCCTGTAACTTCCTCCTGCTCTTGGAGCTCTCTAGTCTCCAGTCCACATAACTAGCATGGAAACTGGAAATAGGATTCTTCTCTACAGAAGCAGCAGCTGTTTCAACCTCATCTTAATTTAGTTTATAAATTCCTCCTTTCTCCCACATAGTTCTTCCCTACCCACTCCAGGCCATAATGATTCATGGCTGTAGTGGAGCAAGAGAGGAAAACAAGCCAGGGGAGAGACGAATTTCCTAATAGAATGAACAGGACACAAAGGACTTGCCATTCCTCCCTACATTAATTGCATGGTCCTTCCTTTTATGTAATGGTCCTACTCATTCCCTTATGATGGGACCATCCTCAATGAATTAAGCTGACAGGAATTAGCCAGTTTCCTATGAGTTTTACAAACACATGAATTCTTGATATTAAAAACATTAAAAAATTAAGCACCATGAAGAAGTCATAATGCCACCCCGCCAACACATACACAGGAAAGATAGAATAACTTATAGGTAATTAAGAATTATTTGAAAGCTCATTGTTGGTCAAGCTTTTACAGATCCAAAGCCTTCCCCCCATCCCCAGTATTTTTCTATTTTGTATAGTTGATTGGAAATTGAGGATTTTAATTAAATACCTATTTCATATAAAAATTTTAATCATCGGGTCATGCTTTAAGTATAGTCTGAAAGATCAAATCAACTGAATACATAACATATAGGTTAGTATACAAACAGAACATAAAACCCTCTCTGGAAGTTTTTCACCACAAGAGCCATTGAACAAGTGATTTGTACAGCCCAACAAACAATTGATTGCTCCTGCACTGCCAAATGGCAGTGATAAAAAGAAAAAAAAGTCATTACATGAATCAATGACATAGAGCTCCTGGCCAGCACGGAAGTCATGTTCTGGCCAGGTATCACATCTTCTGCGTAAGGCTAGTGACTTTCTCCTGTGCACATCCTGAACAGCAGTGGGAAGTAGCAATATATGCTTTGAATGATTGGTTTAGCAATTACCACCAGAAGCAAGAATAGTCTTTGCTGCTCTAGCAAGAAGATAGGCTGCTAATTTTCATATTTTACAGTTCAGTTTTGTATCCTTAAGAGATTGCTGATGTGGGTTCTAAATGCCACAGGCAGGGCCAAGAAGTCAATGTTGGAACTTCATATCTGCTCTGAATTGAGCCTCACTTCCTTTTTGAGGAGAGGGAAGAAATTGAACCCCCTTCCATCCCACCTCCTGGCTCTTTCCCTTTCCACAGCTTCCAAGAAATAACAGCTTGGAATTAAGAGCAGAAATAGTAGTATTCTATTAGCTGATACTGGAATTCAGGGAACATTAGCTAGTGAAATGGAATGGAAATCTCTTTTCCCAGTATGCTAAACATTTAGTTGTTGGTACTGCCATGCACTGAATGTTACACAGACAAATGCTCCAATATCTTTAAGGCTTGCTTGCACAAGAGTAAGTGGATTTGTTTGATGTTTAGATTAAATTCATGTCTACACACTATAAAGTAGTGATTTAGTGGCTTTGTGCTAAGAAAATAAAGTGTGCTCAGCTAACTAGAAGCTTTAAAGTGTCCTTTTTCGCAGGGACCAAATCCCAAAGCCTTTCCTGAGTTTGGATTGCACGATTTAGTCCGTCAGCTCATAGCAACAGTGAGCAGGTCTCTTGGGCAAGCTTTTGGACTTTATGACTCTCTGAAGTAGTTATGCTTTGCCTGCCACACTGATTTTCTACTTAGAAGGCAAGATCTGTCAAACAAGCTCTTCAAGGGAAAGCCCTTGTCACTGCAACACATTTCTTAACTCAAGATTTTGCTTGCAAAGCAGAGGATAAAAGCAGAGCTTACAAATATTATGGTGAGACCATATTTATCCATAGGTCTAGCACCAATACATGCACAACAAGGCCCAGATCATGATTACTTTCCAAAGCCTCCAGCATTAAAGAAATATTAAATTTGAAACACAAATTAAAAAGTTTCAGTATCATCCCACAACTATGGCACAGGCACTGCAGGCTCGTAATTAGGGGTCAAGTGCCTCAAGCCACCGATCAAGGAAGGGGAAGAGCATATTTGGACACTGATTGGCTAACCTAGTGAGGAGGGCTTTAAACTAGGTTTGAAAGGGGAAGATGACCAAAGCCCACAGGTAAGTCACAGTGTGGAAGACCTGGGGCAGGGGTCAGTACTTGGGGCGAACCTGGGCTATAATAGCAGGGATAAAAGAGACTAGTCAGAACTTGAGGGGGGGGGGGGATATCAAATCTGTATCTTAAGTGTTTCTATACTAACACTAGTAGTATGGCAAATAAGCAGCAAGAACTCAAAATGCTAGTGGCTAAACACAACTATCATATAGTTGGCATCGTAGCAACTTGCTGGGATAATATACATGACTGGAATGTTAACATGGCAGAGTATAGCTTGCTTAGGAAGGATTGGCAAGCAAAAGAAGGAAGTGGTATTGCCTTGTATATTAAAAATGTGTATACTTGGCCTGAGGTGGAGATGGAAATAGGAGACAGCTATGTTGAAAGTCTCTGGGTAAAAATAAAAGGAGTTAAAAGCAAGGGTGATGTTATGGTAGGGGCCTACTACAGGCCACAATCAGGAAGAGGAAGTGGATGAGGCTCCCTCCCTCCCCCCCAGTAATTAACAAAATCATCCAAAGCACAGGACTTTGTGGTGATGGGGGACAAACTACCCAGACATCTCTGTTGGGAAAAGAACACTGCAAAGCAGGGGCATCACTGGCACCTGGCACACCAGGCATGTGCCCTGAGTCTCAGGGACCCAGGGCCAGGGTGCCTCCCTCTCCTGGCCCTGTCTCTGGCCAGGGATTGCAGCCAGGACACCTGCAGCAGCACCTGCTTCTTCCAGTGTGGGATCAAGGCTGGGACTCCTGTGGCAGCGCCCACTTCTCTCAGCCAGGGATTGAAGCCAGGATGCCTGTAGCTGCACATGCCTCTCCCAGCCCCAAACCCAGCTCGGGATTTGGGGTCAGGCTGGTGGCAGCAGGAGCCTGATGCAGGATCGGGCCCAGGGCGCCAAATCATGGCCAGGACCCATGCCAGGTCTTTACCCTGGGTGATGACACTCCTGCTGCAAGGCAGATTATCCAACAAGCTCTTGGAATATATTGGAGACTTTTTTTAATTTCAAAAAGTGGAGAAAGCTACTAGGGGAGAGGCTGTTCTCAACTTGATTTTGACAAACAGAGAAGAACTGGTTGAGAATTTGAAAGTGGAAGATAACTTGGGTGAAAGTCATGATTCCAAGGAATGGTAGGAGAGAGACCACCAAAATAAAGATGATGGATTTCAAGAAGGCAGTCTCAGGGAGATGATAGGTAGGTTTCCGTAGGAAGAATGTCTAAGAGGAAAAACAACTGAAGCCAGTTGGCAGTTTTTCAAAGAAACAGCATTAAGGGCACAAGAACAAAGTATTCCGATGTGCAGGAAGGACACAAAGTAAGGCAAGAGACCACTCTGGCTTAACCAGATTTTCAGTCATCTAAAAATGAAGAAAGAATCCTACAGAAAGTAGCAACTTGGACAAATCAAAAAAGATTATTATTATAATACAGTTATGTAGGGAAAGAATCAGAAAGACCAAGGCACAAACTGAGATCAAACTAGCTGAAGGCATAAAGGGTAACAAAAAACTTTTTTAAGTACATTAGAAACAGGAGGAAGACCAGGGACAATGTAAGTCCATTATTCAACAGAGGTAAAAACAATAACAGAAAATGTGGAAATGGCAGAGGAACTAAATGATTTTTTTGTTTCAGTCTTCACTGAGAAGGTTGGTGATGATTGGATGCCTGATGTTGGAGAGGGCAGTAAAAATGGGATAGGATCAGAAGCTAAGAAAGGGAAAGAACTAAGTTACCTAGACAAGTTAGATGTCATTCAGTCACCAGGACCTGATGATACGCACCCTAGAATACTCAAGGAGCTGACTCGGAAGATATCTGAGCCATTAGTTACTATCTTTGAAAAATCCTGGAAGACTGTCCCAGCAGACTGGAAAAGAGCAAATTCAGTGCCCATCTGTAAAAAGGAAAATAAGGACAACCCAGGGAGATACAGACCAGTCAGATTAACCTCTGGAACAAATAATGGAGAAAATAGTTAAATCTATTAGCAACCATCTAGAAGAGAATAAGGTGTTAAATGATAGTCAGCATGGATTTGTCAAGAATAAATCATGTCAAACCAACTTCACAGCTTTCTATGATGGGGTAACAAACTTTGTGGGTAGCAGTAGATGTGGTGTATCTAGATTTTAGAAAGGCTTTTGATCCAATCTTGCACCACCTTATTAACAAACTAAAGAAGTACAATCTAGATAGAGTTACTATAAGATGGTAGTTATCAATGGTTCACAGCCATGCTGGAAGGGCATAATGAGTAGAGGACCCTAGGGATCAGTTCTGGTCAACATTTTCATCAGTGACAGATGATGGCATAGAGAGGACACCTATAAAGTTTGCCAATGATAGCAAGCTAGGAGAGGTTGCAAGTGCTTTGGAGGATAGGATCACAATCCAAAATGATTTGAACAAAGAGTTAAATGGGATGAGGTAAATAGAATGAAATTCAATAAAGACAAGTGCAAAGAAGTCCACTTAGGAGTAAAAAAGAAAAAAAACACAGTCCATTGCAAATATACAAAATGGACAATGACTGCCTAGGAAGGAGTTCTGCAGAAAGGAATCTGGGTATCCTTGTAGACCACAAGCTAAATAAAAGTCAGTGTAATGTTGCTGCTGCTGCAAAAAAAAAAAGCAAACACCATTCTGGAATGCATTATCAGGAGTATTATAAGCAAGACATAAGACATATTCTTCCACTTTACTTGGCCCTGAGTAGGCCTCAACTGGATTATTGTGTCCAGTCCTGGGCACCTCATTTCAGGAAAGATGTGGATAAACTAGAGAAAGTCCAGAGAAGAACATCATGAATGATTAGAGGTCTGGAACACTTGATTTATGAGGGAAGATTGAAAGAGCTGGGTTTGTTTAGCCTGGAAAAGAGGAAACAGAGGAGCCATAACAGTTTTCAAGTACCTAAAAGGTTGACAAGAGGAAGAGGGAGAAAAATTGTTCTCTATCTTTGGACAGTGCCAGAACTAGACTTTCTGGTGCCCAAGGTAAGCAGCCCCAAAGGTGCCCTCCCCCAACCCAGGCCCAATCTGGCCAGCTGTGTGGAGCTGGAGCTGGAGCTGGCAGCATGGAGCCAGAGACTGCCAGCCGTGCTGAACCAGCTCCAGTGCTGCCTAAAATGGGACTCCTGGGTCTTCGCCCCAGTCACCCCGCCCTAATTATGGCCTTGTCTGCTGATCAGACAAGAAGCAATGGGTTTAAATTACAGCAAGGGAGGTTTAGGTTGGACATTAGGAAATTCCTAACTGTCAGGGTGATTAACCACTGGAATAAGTTGCTTAGGCAAGATGGGGAATCTCTATTACTGGAAGTTTTTTAAGATCACATTAGACAACCACCTGGGAGGGATGATTTAAGAGGGTACTTGGTCCTACCATGAGTGCAGGGGATTAGACATGACCTATCATGGTTCCTTCCAGTTTCTCTGATTCTCTGATATCAAACTGAACCTTTTAAAAAAAAATGTTTTGGGCCTTCTGGGTATGGGACAAAATTTTAGCTACTAGCTCTGTTCTGACAGCTGAGCTCTTCTTCACTTGACCTCCTCCTTCTGTTCCATCTCATGGGTCAGTCTCTGACATCCCCTCAGAGATGTCTATCTATCAGCTCAAGCTAAACACAACTAGAACAGAGCTCCCAATTTCCTTTCTTGATTTGCCAATGAAGCCTGTAACTTGGGTGTTATCTTTGATTGCTCCTCTGGTTCCTTGCAGCCAGGTGAGGTCTAAATCTTGTCAAGTCTTTATACACAAGATCTGTAAGATGTGGCCTTTCTTATTCATCCACACAGCTAAAACTCATCTCATATCTCAATTACTGGAACATCCTGCTCTGGTCTTGATAAATGCAGCCTTGCCTTAGTCATATCGATTCCAAATGCTGCTGCAAAGGCCATTTTCCTAGCCCATCATTTGGCCACACCTCCTTTTTTCTACTCCTCCACTTCTCTATGACACTAAACCAACTACTTGTCTTGACTTCTGAGGCCTATCATAGCCAAACTCCACCCTACCTATCACTCATTATTGAGTGGTCAATTCTCAGCCCATGACACTAGTCTCCATTGCCAGTTAGTTTTTCAAATGGAAAACTTCATGCTTTCTCCAATTACTCCTTTTGCTTGGGAGACAATCCCTGCAAGTGCTTGCAAAATTACCTTCAGAACCCTCCTCAAAACACATTTCTGTTTCCTACAAAAATTGACAACAGTTAAGCTTCTGTGTAGTCTGATCACAGCCTGTCACCAATATTGTCATTTTCTTGTACTGCTCTCTCTATTTCATGTTACCTTTGATCAGATACTATAAAATCCTCGGGACAGTGACCAACTGTGTACAGCAGCTAACTCAGTGGGTTCCTGATCCATAACTAGGACGCAGTGTCTATAGTAATATAAATAATAATGTTATTGAAATCAACCAATACAGTGACATCAGCTGGCATCTGCAGATCTCTTGAAACACTAGCACCAACAGGTACAAGCTATCCTGTTTGTCTCTGCTGGTTGTTTGTCTGTGGAAAGAGCTCTCCTTACTACTACAGAGAGTATGTATGTGGGTGGAAACCTGTCTGCTGCCAGTCCACTTAACCTCTGATGAGGTGGTGGCAGGAATAGAAGCCCTCTTCTTCCCCCTCCCCTCTTCTGGCAATCCCCCCACACACACACACACAGTATGGGGTGACAAATCTCCTTACTCAAGGACAGAGCTCAGCCTGTGAGAGCCTGTAAGGACAAGGTGATGGTGTGGGGAGCTTCAGCCTGCCCACATAGAAGTGATAGTGAGTCCCCCAGGACACCCCTCTGTAGATAACTGCTGCCACTGCAACACCAAGAACAAGTAGCCTCACTATCAAGGGTGTGATCAGGAGGAATGTGTCCTGAACCCCAAGTCAAGTTTATTCTGCCCTAGCGTAAGGGGTTGTCAAGAGGACTCTGTCTAGAAAGGGAAGGATCTAGGAGCTAGGCAAATTCACCACCTCTATTGCACAAAACATACAAACTTTCCCGCTGGTACTATGTGATCCTGAATTACTGTTCAAGAAAATTATCTGCAAGGGAGAACATTCCCAAAAATTATTTATCAGCCAAGGATTATAACATGGTTGATGATCAAACAACCTGTGAACCTGAGATAATTTTCTTCATCTTCAAGTAGCCTCTGGAAAGCCTTATTACATGCCTGAAGTTGCATTGCTTAGCAACAACATTTCAGAAATTCAAGTTATCGGCATTATCACTAATAAGACAGTAAGCTGCAAAAGAATTCTGCATAAACTTGCTGCATTTGCATTTCAAAACAAAAGTAAATGTCAGATTGATTTTTGAAGCATATCAGCTCTTTTTGCCATAGCTTTGTTGCATTCTAACATTTTTCACATTAGAATCAAAACCACAATGTTTCTAAAAATGTACAATGTTTCACCCTCATAAGTTATTCCTCTGAGCTTAATGTCCACAGATTTCTTTAGCTGTCTGAAATATATGCTTTGAAAATACAAGCTCATTTAAAATAGTGATATTTTCTACAGAACTATCACATAATCTGATGTTTGCTATTACTATAGTTAAAGCAGCAGGCAATAATGCACTGAAGCAATCTGAGGGGCTCATTTTACCTGAAAAACATATCTTTTTGTTTTTAAAAAGTTAGCAAACATGCAGGCAGAAAAAGTATTAAACTGGAGTTAAGGGTAGCTAACCTTTGCCAAATCCTGTGCCAACCCCTCCCCTCCCTGGTCCTCAGCTGGTGCCAGATGCACACTCTGCCGAAAAAAGTGGTGGCCACCTAAAAATTCAGTGGCAGCCAGAGCCTAGGGATGGGAGAGAGACTAGCTTTCTAGGCATGCCTCCGAAAGGTGCTGCTCAAGGAAAGAAGCATGCAGACAGAGATCCGAGGGATGCCATGGAAAGACACTGCCTGGAGTGGCTTCTTTTGGTGGGAGCATGTTGCACAGAGTATCTGCTCCCAGTGGCTTCTCTCAAAGGCATGCCTGGGCCAAGGGCATGGTGGGGACCCTCTGCACTCCAGCCATCCCTGAAAGAAGCCATTCAGAATGACTTTTGGTGGCAGGAGCAGTAACTTCTGTGGCACTACACTGGGTGCTGTGTGATGCTTAGTAAGGCATGTGTGCCATTGTCAGCACATGTGCTGGGGGTTGACTACCCCTGAAGGGTAGAGGAAAAAGATTAAAGACCTGCATATGTAAAACAAAGCAATAATTTGGAACACAAAAATATTAGGTTTTTTTTTTTTTTTTAAATTAAATGTTTACAAATGTCAGTTGGCCAGTTTAGTTCATAGAATGTCATGGTCACATTCACACTGGCCATCTGACCTTTTGAAAACAAATGCATTCAGGTTCATTAAAATTCCTTGTACAAAAAACTTTTATGAATCTGAATAACTTGTTTTCTTCCTTTTAGTGTGTTGCTTTAAGGTCATCTCATCTAAAAAAGATTTTCAATATTTTGTGTGTTCCAAACTATAATTTTGTTGGCTTTATGCAGGGTGCTATAGTGGGCATAGACAGTTTTTCCACTTCTCCTATCATCATCTGCTCCAGCCCTTGTCCCAGTACTCTCTCTTTGCCACCTCTGGCTTCTAATCCCAACACAGCATCCTTGCTTAGCCCCTTTGCTTTCCTCCTCAGAGACCCAGTCCCTTATCTGATCTTTCTGCCTGTTTAACCCATCACTGCCTCTGAATCATAGTCTTCCTCCCCGAGCTCCATATCTAGTCTCCACTTCTTGTTGTGGACTTTGTCCAACTAATCCTACTTCAACCCCCCCAGTCGAGATTTGGGTCCATTCCATTTCTCTTCATTGGGTCCTAATCTCATTCTCAGCTTCCCCACATCCTTCCAGTTTCAATCTTCTCCCCACTACTGACTCCCAGTATCTCTCTCCTGTTTTTCTCCTCAGGTCTTACTTCCAGTCTCTACTCTCCATCCCCTCCCCCATCAGCTCTAGTTCTTGTCCCTTCTGATCTAAGTTAGGTGTTTTTTCTCCTCCATACTGCCAGGGCCCAACATAGCAGCACTGATCACACATGAAAGGGCCCATCTCCATCTTCCCTATTTCAATGCTTGGCCCCACCTCACCCTTCAACAGGCAGGAACAGGAAGTACTAATAAAGGCCTGTTTAATCTCTACAGCCCTGGGCTGGAGCATGACTGGTGTAGATAGACTCTTCAGAGAATTTAGTTGTGCCTACTGAGCATATAGGAAAGGCTTTTTTTAAAAAATGTCTAACTTGTCCAAATTTGGGTAAGTTTTCAATGCAATGGTAAAAGGCATATGCCTGACAGAGGACACTCTCCCAGTAACTTTAGGCACAAACAAGTGCAGTGGAGGTTTGCAAAGAAAAAGTCAGAAGATTTGAAACAACAACATGGCAAATCGCTTTTTCCCCTTCTCTCTCCTCATTTTTGGCAACAGCTGAGCTGCTGAATTAAATGCTACTGAAAATAAACTCTTATAATGTGAATCAGGCAACCTAACAGAGGATACTACCAGGTCTACCTATAATACGAACCCAAAGTGGGCAACTAGGCAATCACTAATTTCAGAAAGAACAAACAGGTGACTAAGTGATAGATCATACATTGTCTAAGACATCCAAAGTCAGTTCTAAAACCAGTTCTTTTACAGTTCACCCAAAATTTAAGTAGCTAGCTCTTCCAGCAGCCTTCTCCAAAGCAATGCAAACACACTGTGTAGAACAGAAAAAACAAAAACCCCAAACAAACTTACCCCTTCCTGGACATGGGCCTTATTTGCCAACAGGTTACACTAAAAGCAATTCCCGGCCAAACTTCCCAAATTTAGCTGCTACTGCCAAGATTCCTCCCTGAAGTTCATTTACCTAAAGAATCACTCCTCTGTAGCCAAGAATAAGTAAACAAGCACAATGTACTAAGGAATCAATAGGATTCCATCAACACTTCTAATAAGTGGTGACTGCAGAGGGCATGATCATACCCTATTTCAAAGCATCCCCTCCATAGTTCAGGTGCCCTTTGAAAAAGGCATATTTGTAGGATCCATGGATAGGCTTCAACATTACAATTTGTGTCATGGCACCTAGGAAAAAAAATCCATATGAACAACACCAAGGTCTACAAAGCTGGTCCTGGTATTCAGGCTCCTTATACAATAAGTGGGAACAGAGGTGCCTAAAATGAGTTCCACAAAAGGTGGAGCTGGTCTGTGGTGCTATAGCAGGCACAGACTATTTAGACACAGTCTAATCTAGCCAATAGAGAATGCCAACAGCAAGTGTCCGATCCCTCTCTCAGAAATCGGTGCAGAAGTCTAGACTTCAGGGAAGCACCTCTCTCTAACAGCAATCCTTAAATGGCAACCAACTGCCTGGAGTCAGCAGGTTTAAGCTGGTGGGAAGCTACACAAAATAGCTGAAAGAGCTGGGGCTGCTTATCTTATAGGTTTCACCCCATTTGGGTTACTAGAATGTTTCAAAGGGAAACAGGGCACCTCCTTTCTTGGTGCACTAGTGGGGACCCAGTAACATGCAGGTGTAGTCCAGCTACCACAACAATTGGAGTCTGGGTAGGCCAGACTTAAGTGAGTGGGGCTGGTACCCCATGAGACAAGTCAAAACCCCACTCACCTTAAATCCAGTTTAGTCAGTGGGTGGAGCTAAACCTAAGCAGCACTGCAAAACTAGAGACAGCAAGACTCAGAGCCAAGCCAGGCCAGCCCCACAGCACAGAAGCTTCCACTACCATATAAATGCTCAGCAGGGTCTGACTGAAACAACTGTATGACTATTTACTGGGTCATGACACTCCATAAACATTTTGAGCGCAGGACTCATTTGTAAGAGGCTGAGACCCAGTAGGTTAGATTGGAGCATTCACTTGGAATTTGGGAGATCCAGATACATTTTATTCCCCTCTCTGCCTGAAGGGGAAAAGGGTTTGCATGAGAGAGTCTCCCACTTCTCCCCAGGGGATGGAGTGATGGGAGTCCATCTTTCCTGGTGAAGTGTCCCAGTTTGGATAAATACTGAAAGAGTGATTGCAGCAAAGAGACTAAGCCCTGGATCTCCCACCTCCTAGTCCTAATGACCAAGTACCAGAGTCATTTTCACTCACTGGCTCAAGATGCCTAAGAGGTGGGTATTCAAATTCTTTGTTGCAAAAGAGGGAGCTGAACTCAGGTCCCCCATGTCCTGGAAGAGTGCTCTAAACCCTGGCCCAAAAGTTACAATTTGGACCTCTTTCCCTTCTTCTAAATTGTAAATTGGACCTGATCCAGCAGGTGGTGTCTGAGCATGCTTACTGGATCAGTCTACACCTGCGACTTAGGTGGATCTGTCCTCTGGTTTGTGATTAAGCCTGGGGCTCAGGTGAGAAAAAGGCACCCATGTGCCTAGAGGGAGGTTGCAATGAGGAATGGTCCATGGCTTGGTCTAAAATAGAAATGGGTAGGACAAGTCAGTGGAAAGTTAAACATTTATAGGGTGGGGTGACAGACAAAAAGGAATGTTGTAGATCACATGCCATGTAGAGACATTGGAGCTTAACTCTAGAGTTTAGGCATTGCAATTTCTTCATAGAAATTAAAGCCTTTAATTCCAAATAACCTGTTATAAAAAAAAAAATCTAGATGTAGGGAAGATAGGAGGTGGGCATAGCTATATGGACAGAGTGTTAGTTTGGCTATCAGAGCTGTATTTCCATACTCCCAAACATTAAAAACAATTAGAACTTAAATATAAAATTCTTGGAAGATTTTAATATTCAGGTTTCTCTCAAGCTAAACACCACCACAGATTCTCTTGCCTGGCTGTGCTTAATATAACTTTTTTGGGAAAAAGTAAGTACAATGTAATGTTAAAGATAAATTTGTACATACAGCACTAGGATTACTGTCAGTCCCTTCTGATTTCCACTTACAGCTCTGCCAGATCTGTGTTAACTGAAAAAGACATAAATTGTTATCTTTAGTATAAGAAATAAAATAAGCAAACAACCTTATTTTAAATAACAGTTCTAGAGTCCCAACAATATTAAAGAGTAATTGTCTTTTATATTAACAGCAGAAAAAAATCGTTAAAGGCTAGCATTGTGAAATGGAGGGAAGCTAGCTATACCTCTTAATTTGTTCACTGATCTAGGTACTTTATTTTTCTTCTGACCCTCTGTTTATAACTTTAGTTCTCAGAGGTGCAATATGTCACACATCTTCCTCAATCAAAGACTTTGGTGACTTGACTTTTTTCTTCTACATTGGGAGAAAAAAGTCACAAAGCACCTAATTGGACTCACTTAGCCAAAAGGCTTAAGTTTTAGAAGGAGAGGTCAGCCCTGCAGCATAACCAGACACCATTAGTTGCTCACAGCAAGCTTAACTATGCAAACCCATACAGGTGCAAATTATCATACTTTGGGCAATGAATCATGTTACATCATTACCCAGGTGCTTGCAGTCAAACACAGCAGGCCATAAGTCTAATTAAACAGCTTACAGGCAGGTAATTAACATTTTAGGGGCCAGATTACAATAGGGTGCAAAGCAGACAGACATCCTCTTATGTGAATCTCATATTATACCTAATAAAGGTGTCTGCCATTTGAAAGGAAATCTCAGGTAGTTCCTGGAATAAGATACCATGAACAGTGTATTTCCATTGTTTGCCCCCCTCCCCCACCCCTCATCCACAAAGGATGTTACCCTGACAAAGAAAGCTATTAGGTCATTCTTGACAAATCCATGCTGACTGTTACTTAGTACCTTATCTTCTAGGTCTTTGTGTGATGAAGTGGGAAACCTCTCTTGGACTGGTTTAGGATGTTATGGGCGATACCCCAGTTTCTCTTTCTGTATGCTGATGATGGGACCTAAGGTGTATGGTTATTATAGAGACCACTAGAGAATGGAGGAGCTTTTAGACCAGGGGTCTCACACACAAGGCCCATGGACTGCATGCAGCCCTTAAAGCTATTTCTTGCAGCCTGCAACAACAGTATTGTTACCAGTATTTGCAATATTGTTGTATGTAAAGCTTTCAGTCGTGCGGCCCTGAGGCTAATGTACTAGCCCTCATGTGGCCCTCATGGTGATTTGAGTTTGAGACTCCTGTTTTAGACAGACCTTACCTGGACCCCCCGCTGGTCACAGATTGTGGCTGGTTAAGACCAGGGGACAGGGCTCCCTAGCCCAGGAAGGAGAACAAAGGACTAGGGAGGAGAGGAGCTAGTAGGGAAACTGAGGTCTAAGAAGTAGGACCTCTGGGGCAAGACCCTGCTGATCTTGGAGTTTTCTACTATATCTCTTGATTAATCTGATAACCAACTGTCCTAGCTACTGTGAGAACTGGATTGCTTATAAACCTGACTTCCTCACTGGCTGAGAGTCACTTTTGAATGGAACTTCCCAGGACTCTCCCAGAGGCAGGACCCCCAAGAGAGTCTAGACAGAGCAAGGGTCAGACCCTCTGAGGCTGAATTTGGGAGCTGGCTACATGGCAGCATGGAGACCTGAGCTAGACAGGAGAAGACTCCACCATAGCAGATACCGGATCAGCTGTGAGCGAAGGGGACCTAAGAGTGCTTTCTTGGGTCCTCCATCACAATTTGCAAATTGATTACTTAATTATTTGCTCTATTATCTTTCCAGGTCCCAAACTTAAGCTGATTGGCCTGTAATTCCCTGGCTTGTCCTTATTTTCTTTTTTATAGATTGGTGCTATATTTGCACTTTTCTAATTCTCTGGAATCTCTCATCTTCCATGACTCTTTGGAAGATAATTGCTAATGACTCAGATATTTTCTCAATCAGCAACAGTTATTGTGAAACCTAAAGCTTCTACAAATGTAGGAAACTGTATGCCAGTTGTTCCCCACCACCCTGTATGAAGGCAGTGAAGGTCTTTGACCCTTGGAACTAGAAGATACTGATTTGCCTAAGAGAAGTTGAAATCCATCTTAAACACCAAGGTTGAAGTGGAGAGAGGTTCCACCCCTCTCCCATTCAGTGGCACAAAGGCTATAGCATAATAAAACAGAAGAGTGGTTTACAATTCAGCCACCAGGACCAGTGGGGCCCATTTCACTTGGATGTAAGGACCCTGAACTACAAGCAGTGAAATACTGCACAAAATCATTTGAATAATTTCTGGTAAAGCGGACAAATAGTCCTGAAGGCAAATACAGTTAATGTGAACTGTTATACTGAATTTTTTTGAATAAGCAAAGAACTCCAAATACTTGTTAATGTAGTTTCCTGTTCATCTAATTCAGTAAAGGCCAAGGTGATCCAAGATGCAAAGGAATTTACCTCTAGCTACCTACCTTTGAAGTGTTCCAATGGCTGGGTAGTGACTATAAACCTTGTAGCCATCTCCTCGGGATGGGTAGTCAGTTCATCATTGTTCTCATATTCATTCTTTGTGAGGCTGGCAAATAGACCCCCCTGTAATTTCAGTAAATAAATGCTATATTCTTCAGAAGCTTCTCTCCTCCAGCCTCAAAATTTTGGCTGCACTGGTTCAGTGATATGTATGAGTTGGTGCACACGGAGCTTTTATAGTGAGGAAACTGGGGCTTAATTTGTGACAGAGCTTGTCAGGGCAGAGCTCTAAGAGCACCTCTAAGCTTGGCAATTCATAACCCCTACACCTCTGGGCTTGTTGCATCATGTATGAGCAAAAAACTGGTTGAGACCCAGAACCTAATTGCATGAGCCCCAGCATCTCTTTTATTACACAGAGCAACCCCCATTTGTGTTCACACTAAATAATTTAATAGGGCCAAAGCCAAGGAAGTGATACAATGAATTGGAGAAGCTTGTAAAGAAATCCCTCCAAATACATGTGGAGTTGCATGGAAAATTCTTATTTGTCCATTGTTGACATTATTCTTGAGAATTATGTCCATGCTAGAGGGTTTGCTATTGATTTCTAGAGGGTAGTTCATACAGTCTACAGAAAGATTGTCACATTCTAGCAAATTCACTTTTCAATAAAGGCAGGATGGAAGATACAGTAAGGATTTATTGGTATGCACCTGACAGTGCATACACCAGCTCTATTTGTGGATCTAAATCTGACTACCAAAAATAACTGGTTGCTGACAACTTTCATTTTAACTCTGTCATTGTGGCTTTCATGCAGCTCCAATAATAGGGCAAGGATTTTAGTGTCATTTCAAGGAATTCTCCATATCAGACAGCACTGGACTTTAAAGACATCTGCGAAACTGGTTATTCATGCAACATGTTCCTACTATATTCTAATATATGCAGCATTAACTTTTTAAAGATTGGCTGCATCTGCCTCCAGTGCCATTCTATTGCCATAAGTGGACATTCTTCTTTAAGAGTGCTGAAAATAGGACTTTTGCTAGGGGACTTCACACCTAATGGCAAATGGGCAAACTCTCTCTTTTCCAGTTTTCAAATGGCTAAAGCTGAATGTCAGTGTTTTGGCCATTGCGAAAAAGGAATAGGCCTTTGGTATACATGCTCATATAAGGACTGCAAACAAAACAATATAAGAGTGCTAACTTCTGAGACTGTTGCTATCCTTCCTGCTCAAATGGCTTTTTGTTTTAGAGGAAGAAGTTCAAAAATTCATTTATTTTAAGTTGTCCTTGGATTTGTTTCTGGGAAGAGGTTTAATTAAAGCTTTCTGTAATGCTGAATCAAGGGTGAAGGAATAATGTCTGTGATACTTCAAGATTTGGTTTGGAGACTACATTCCCCCCACCCCCAGAAAAGACTTTAGCTTTTCCATACCAAATATAGGACTCAAATTGGTCCTTATTCACCAATATATTAAAACTTTTTAACCAATTCAACTGACTGAATTTCTCATATGAGTATCTACATTACAGCACTGTGAGTCTAAGCCAGATAATTAGTCACTTTACTAAAAACCCTGATATCTTTTGCCTTCTGTATGCTGAAACATAGCTGGCCTGCTAATCATGTCTTTATAAGAATTAATAATAAGTCATCTAAGACACTTGAGCACCATCTGCTGGCAAACTTGAGACAATCCTAAATCTCCAAACTAAAGAAGGAGTCTGGTGGCACTTTTAAAGATTAACAAATGTATTTATTGCATGAACTTTCATGGGAGACAATCCCACTTCTTCATCATCTAACAAAGTGGGATTGTCTCCCACAAAAGCTCATGCAATAAGTAAATTTGCTAGTCTTTAAGGGTATGTCTACACTTAGAATTGATGACAATCAATTCAAATTCAATTAAGTGGATGGACACACTTGCTTTCATCAGTTTGAACCGAGAAACTCCTTAGTTTGAATGGATGAAAGCTGACTTTGAAGTGGTCAAACCTCGCTTGACTTTGAAGTCATGGTCAATTCGAACCCAGTGGTTTGAATCAGAGCCATCCTTAGGGTAGGTCAGAAGGAGCAGCCGCCCTGGGCCCTGCGTTTTGGGGGGCCTCGCATTAGAGCCAGATGGATCGGGCCCAGTGAGGCAGGATTGGGGCAGTGCTGCCTCTGTAGAGAGAAGAGGACTAGAAGAAGCATGGCTGTGGGGGAAGAGGGGAGGAGTTGAGCATGGCTTGTGATCACGTAGCCAGCAGGTGTGGGTGGGGGCAGCACAGCTCTGACCTGCTGGCCAGAAGGCAATTTCCAGGCAACAGAGAGCTCTTTGAAATTTAAATCTCCTTCCTGCCCAACATCCTCAGGGGCAGAAGGAGTCTGTGAAGTAGTAGCCATTAGCCACTGAAGCCAGTTAAAGGGGGCTGAGGGGTTGGGGCCCTGTCGTGTGGTTGAGCCAAAACTAGCCCCCCCCCCAGCTCCAACTCCCAGGCTCTGGCAGCAGGATGGAGTCAGCTGGCCCAGTCAAGTCTGGCAGGTCAGCAGGGCAAGCTGGAGGGAGGGGGACTGTCCCCAGCCGGTGTGGAGGAGGGAGGAAGGGGAGCCCCCAGCCCAGGGCCCAGAGCTGAGCTGAACTGTGAGCTCACTGCAAGCGGGCCCTGGGCAGGAGAGGGAGGGGAGAAGGCTGAGGAGTCCCCCCCCAAGGGTGCCCAGCCGGGCTGAGGGAGGCCTGGGACTCATGGGAGCAACATGGCTCCAGGAAGGAGGGGGAGGGCCAGACCTTGGGAGCAAGGTGGCTCTGGAAAGGAGGGGACAGGGCTGAGGAGGTGAGTGGAGCTGGGCCAGCCAAAGGCTCAGAGTAGCCTGCTGTGTGTTTTGTAGGGGGAGGTCTGAGGAGCCCCCTGTCTAGATGCTAGCCCATTGCTTGAGGCAGACTGCAGTGCCACTGTAACCCATGTGCATAAAAGTGCAATCTCTTTCAGGGATCCTTTGTGGCTGGGTTATGTTGCTGGGCAGATTTTGCAGCCCAGAAACCAGAAACTTCTGGTAAGAGAGTGTGGGAGCACACTGAGCATGCTCCACAAGTTTTATTGTTGAGCTGGAGTTGCATGCCCAGGGAGAAGCCTGAGAGGAGCAGCCTGGAGAGGAGTAAACAGAGAGCTGCAGAGGGACTTAGTGAAAGGAGCTGAGCAGGAGTGGACTGCAAGATGTTTTCTCCCTGCTTTGGACTGCTTTGCAGGGGAGTTGTCTGCAGTGGAAGTGAGAGTTGGATGGCCAGTGACCTGATTGCATGGTGCTGGCTACACAGGAGGAAGACTGCATGGCACCTGCCTGAAGATTCCTGCAGCTAGAGAGGATGAGGATTGCTTACCTTAATCATAGAATCATAGGGTTGGAAGGGACCCCACGAGGTCATCTAGTCCAACCCCCTGCCAAAAAAAGCAGGACCACTCCCATTAGATCATCCCACTCAGGGTTTTGTCCAGCTGGGACTTGAATACCTCCAGAGATGGAGATTCCACCACCTCCCTAGGCAGCTTATTCCAATGCTTCACCACTCGCCTAGTAAGGAAGTTTTTCCTAATATCCAGCCTGGACCGCCCCAGCTGTAACTTGAAGCCATTGCTTCTCGTTCTGCCCTCTGTTACTACCGAGAACAGTTGAGCTCCCTCCTCCTTGGAGCAACCCTTCAAGTAGTTGAAGGTTGCTATCAAATCCCCCCTCAGTCTTCTCTTCTGTAGGCTAAATAAGCCTAGTTCCTTCAGTCTTTCTTCATAGGGCTTGTGCTCCAGCCCTTTGATCATTTTGGTTGCCCTCCTCTGGACTCTCTCTAATTTGTCCATGTCCTTTTTGTAGTGGGGAGCCCAAAACTGGACACAGTATTCCAGATGTGGCCTCACTAGTGCAGAATAGAGGGGAATGATCACATCCCTTGATCTGCTGGTAATACTTCTTCCGATGCAGCCCAGTATGCCATTGGCCTTTTTGGCAGCAAGAGCACACTGCTGACTCATATCCAGCTTCCCATCCACCATGACTCCCAGGTCCTTTTCTCCAGTGCTGCTATTTAGCTGATCACTCCCCAGCCTGTAGCAGTACATGGGGTTTTTTCGTCCCAAGTGCAGGATTTTACACTTATCCTTGTTGAACCTCATGAGATTCCTCTTGGCCCACTGCTCCAGTTTGTCTAGGTCTCCCTGAATCCTGTCTCTGCCCTCTAGGGTGTCTACCGTTCCCCCCAGTTTGGTATCATCTGCAAACTTACTAAGTGTGCAATCTATCCCATCATCCAGATCATTAATGAAAACATTGAACAGAACTGGCCCCAGGACCGACCCCTGGGGCACACCACTTGTTACTGCCTGCCAACTTGACATGGAGCCATTGATTCCTACGCGCTGAAACCGTTGTTCTAGCCAGTTTTCTATCCACCTTACAGTCCATGCATCTAACCCATACTTCCTTAATTTGCCAATGAGAATGCTGTGGGAAACCGTATCAAAAGCCTTGCTAAAGTCAAGGTATATCACATCAACGGCTCTTCCCGCATCCACAAATCCAGTCATCTTATCATAGAAGGCGATGAGGTTGGTCAGGCATGATTTACCCTTGGTGAATCCATGCTGACTGTTCCTGATTACTCTACGTTCCTCCAAGTGTTTCAGGATGGATTCTTTGAGAAGCTGCTCCATGATTTTTCCAGGGATTGAGGTGAGGCTGACAGGTCTGTAATTCCCTGGATCCTCCTTTTTGCCTTTCTTGAAGATAGGTACTATATTTGCTTTTTTCCAGTCCTCTGGCACCTCCCCCGTTCGCCACGAGTTTTCAAAGATAATGGCCAACGGTACTGCTATCTCATCAGCCAGCTCCCTCAGCACCCTCGGATGCAGTTCATCCGGCCCCATGGACTTGTGCACATCTAGTTTCTTTAAGCAGTCCCTAACCTGACCTTCTGTCACCAAGGGCCTCTCTTCTTCTCCCCAGTCCCCCGTACCTAGTGTAGTGGGCTGGGAGCTGGGACCTTCTTCATTCAAGCCTCAGGAACTTAAAAGACTGCAACTGAGATAAAGGGTGACTCCACTTGAACTTTGGGACTCTTGGGTTTCTTACTGTTTTGTTTAAATTCATCATGTTTTCTTAGAATAAAGTTTGTTTAGTTAGTTAATAAAGTTCATTGTTACGTTTTTGCGGAGTGGCAGTTTATTGTGGGATGCGAACTCTGAGCAGTCTTCGCTGTGAGTCCTTTTAACAACTGGATCCTGGCTCTCCAGTTGCTTTCTGCAGGGGTTTTCACTGTGAGGCACTGGAGAGGGGCAAGTAGCTGCAGCTGCTGTTAGTCATATCATAGGGCTGGAAGGGACCTCATGAGATCATCAAGTCCAACCCCCTGGGAATTGAACCCAGGACCTTCTGCAGGTTAAGCAGAGGTGCTAGCCACAAGTAGATGTATTTGAGCCCACTCTAGCAGGTTACACCACTCTGGGAAGGAGAGAGCAGGGGAGGGCCACCCAGGGAGCCCCCCTCTTGACCAGGTGGCAAGCTGAGCCAGGATTAAAGGGGGGCCGGGCAAAAGAAGCATGATGTCTTGTGGCACTTATGAAATAGATGAATTTGTTAGTCTTTGAGCTTTCCTGGCAGAATCCCAGTTTGTCAGAGGCTTTGAAGGTGGGGGAATTTACAGAATGAGATGAAAATAAATGCAAGGGCATGTAAGACATGGGATCTGGTCACGCAACAGCAAATCAGAGGAATTGTTAAGATTCAAACACTGGGAAACAGCGAACAGAAAAAGCTGACTTAGCATTCATATGCACATTACTTTGTGTTTAAAGAAGAATTAAATCATGACTTCACTTTGATTTGAGTGGCTTCTATGTGCTGTTTCCCATGGTTTGACTCACAACAGCAACCCTGATTTGCTATTACTGTATGACCTTGTGGGATGTGCGGGTGATTTTGTTCATGGCTTGGTCCATTTACAACATTGCTAGTTCATGGTGCCAGTCAACCTTGTATGGCTTTCATTAGTTTGTGGTTTGATTTACTCATCTTTGTTGATATAGTCCCAATTGATTTTTTATTAGTAAAATTTCTGTTAGTTAATTATTGTGCTAATTGAGTATTTCCTATTGGGAACAGCATTTCTAATGGTCATAGTCTTAATTGATTGATTCTTAGTGGTTACATTTTTTCTGTCAAGTCTCATAGGGTTCTAATTTGTTAATCCCTAATGGTAACATTTGGTTAC
The DNA here is from genome assembly GCA_007922195.1 of Podocnemis expansa. Lineage (NCBI taxonomy): Eukaryota > Metazoa > Chordata > Testudines > Podocnemididae > Podocnemis > Podocnemis expansa. Next base: position 33,840 of record ML682021.1, on the reverse strand, counting down.
ATTATTTCTATCACTCCTCCTGTAATCCCTAATTGTAACAGGGGTTTGGTTGGTGTTAAGAATTGTTTTCCCTAGTTCTTTTATGTAGCTGCTGGGGAATGCTGAATTTGGAGTTGCTGGCCTTTGGGGGTTCATTTGGGTGGGGAGAAGCCTGCCTTTCACAGCTGAGCCACTCAGTCTCAGCTTATAGTGCTGTGTAAGTTTGTACCCATCTACTCTTAGGCAATCACTATGCTAACCCCTTTTCCCCAGTTTTAGTAGCATTCAAATACCAATGTAACTTTTGTAATAGGATAACTCTCCCTCAGCCATACCCCACACTGAAAATGTAAAACTCCATCTTTAACCAATGTACCCCACGGTAAGACTTTCTGGCCTTGTAGACTCAATAGGCAATGAAGTGTGGATGGTGGTAGAATATATGCAGTTTTCCAGTGGTTCCTAACCTTTTTTCTGCCTTGGCGTACCTTGATTCCTTTAATTACTTTGATGCACACTGCCATATAATCTCCAACTGAACTCATGCATATTCATAAGCTGATCCAGAACCCTGAGTAGTTTTTCAAAAAATTCCATGACACACCTGCTCAGGCCTGAGGGCACACCTGCGTGCCATGGGACACTGGTTGGGAAACGCTGCAGTATTCTCCCCAGGACTTGAAATTTGGGGGAGGTGAGGTGTAGGGGGGTTGTTGAGGTGCTCACTAAATTGGTATAACACTGTTACTAGCTGACAACTGCAGGGAAATCGGGGTGGGGGTGCGTTAGGAAAATCCCTGGATATATGTGCATCGGTATAAGCTAACTATCAATTTTGTTTTCCTTTGTAATAAATACAGCATGCTGCCTTTTCCCCTTTAAAAGATCTCAGGTGCTCTTTTTGTATAACATCCTAATCCCATGTTTTACACTTGCTTGCATTTATTTTCATCCCATTCTGTAAGTTCTCCCATCTTCAAAGTGTCTGATGAAGTAGGATTTTCTCCCACAAGAGCTCAAAGACTAACATATTTATTTATCATAAAAGTGCCACAAGACTCCATGCTTCTTTTTCTGATCTAGACTAACACCACTGCCCCTTTGAATCTGTACTGTTAATTGTTGATTTCCATGGTCATTGCAGGTGAAGAGCTTTCACAAAATTTTAATAAATGTATGGTATTTGGCAGTCAGATTTCTTGCATGTGTGGCAAAGCAACTTGTTGATTTTTGGTTAGGTGCACAGCAGAAAGGCTGCTGATGCCAGATGATTCTTATTTGTTTAAAATTCTGTTTTTGGAAGGCACTTAGTTATCAAATGAGGAGGGAGTTAGCTGATCCTGTAGGGAAAAGGGGCATGCATCAAAAAACAGCTTCTTTTTATGTTGTCTTTTAAGCGCATCGTCCAGGAATTTTGCCTTAATTTTATTTTTATATAAATTTGTGAAAGGTAGAAATTACAGATCACACTTATATGTTACAGACATAGTAACTAAGCATCTTGCCAATTTCCAAAGGGATAGCCATGTTAGTCTCGTCCAGCAAAAAAAAAAAACCCAGAAGTTGTGTGGCACTTTAAGACTAACAGATTTATTTTCCACATGAGCTTTCGTGGGAGAAAATCCCACTTCCTCAGATGCTTCGAAGATGGGTGAACTTACAGAAAGGAATGAAAATAAATGCAAGGGGGTGTAAAACATAGGATCAGGTCATACAGTAACAGCAAATCAGAGCAGTTGTTAGGTTCAAATCATGGGAAGCCCTAAGTCAAATTACCTTTTGTAATGGGAAAAGAACCCATAGTCTCAATTAAGTCCTGCTTTCACAGAATTTAGCTTGCATATTAATTCGAGTTCAGCTGTTTCTCTTTGAAGTCTTGATGTCCCACCCACATCTCTGACAACAGTCGTTAACAAATCATTTGAGTGATTAGAAAGATGGAAGTGCTCAGAAACAGCTGAACTTGAATTAATATGCAAGCTAAATTCTATGAAAGCAGGACTTAATTGAGACTATGGGTTCTTTTTCCATTACAAAAGGTAATTTGACTTCAGGCTTCCCATGATTTGAACCTAACAACTGCTCTGATTTGCTGTTACTGCATGACCTGATCCTATATTTTACACCCCCTTGCATTTATTTTCATTCCTTTCTGTAAGTTCACTCATCTTCGAAGCATCTGAGGAAGTGGGATTTTCTCCCACGAAGCTCATGTGGAAAATAAATCTGTTAGTCTTAAAGTGCCACATGATTCCTGGTTGTTTTTTTATAGTAACTAAGACAGCTGACCATTCATGGGTGCAAAATTATTAGGAATTAGGTGCATAAGATTCCTGTTTGTTTTGCATTTCAGAGGAATGGAATTTAATTGTCAAGGCAGAGAAAATATGTCTCCATCACAACTGACTGGTGAGGCAGCATTTCTGGCTGGGAGAGGATGCAAGGTGAGAAAGGGATCTGGCCCTCAAACAAAAATGGCAAGTGCAAGCAGAGATAGGGACAAATTTAGAAAACACAAGAGTTGTATACAGGATCATGTTGACAATCCCTGTTACAGTGGCCTCAGGAGAGAGAAGTTTTTCAAAGTTAAAAATCGTAAAAAACTACTTACAGATGACCATGTCACAAGACAGACTGTGGATTGGCCATTCTGTCTATTGAGAAGGAGATAGCTGCAAGCATGGACTACAACAATCTGATTGATGATTTTGCTGCAAGAAAGGCCAGGAGGGTAGATTTCAGAATGTAGGGAGTGACACAATTGGCAAATGAAAAATTTTATATGTTCAACATAATTTTGTTTACAGTAAGAATATAAGCTATAATTTCACTGTTGTAGGTTGTGTTTGTATTTTATAGGGAGTGACGTGATTCACAAATGAAAAATTTTATAACTTCAACATACTTTTGTTTACAGTAATAATATAAGCTATAATTTCCCTGATGTTGTTTGTGTTTTTATTTACTAGTATACCTAAGAGGTACATTACATACATTAGGCTATAAAACAGGTTGCTATTTGAAGTTCAATTTCATGTATATAAATAATGGGGGGGGGAGCGCACAAAGTGATTCGCCCAGGGCCTCGCGCCCCCCTAAGGACGGCCCTGGTTCGAATTGACGCAGTGTGGCCATGTCAGTTGGAACTCACTGCTAGTTCAAATTGACATTGGTTGACCTTCCTCTCAGGGTGCATGGCACCCTGGAAGGAAGACCAGCCCTCCAGCACCTGGGGCCAGCAGCCACAAAGGTCCCTTCAGCACCACCCAGCCAGATTGGTGGCTGGGGAAGGAACCCCCCAGGAGCAACTTCAGCCCCACTTGCCAGTGCGGGGAAAGGATCTCCATGTGGGGCTGGAGCCACGCTCCCTGTGCTTGGGGATGGGATCCACAGGTGAGGGGAGAAGGGATCCCCACATGGGGCTGCGGCCCTGTGCCCCGGGCTGGGAAAGCAATCCTCAGGAGTGGCTGCAGCCATGCTGGCCATGGGCGGGACAGAACCTCCACGTAGGGCTTCAGCTCCACCTGTCATGCAGGAAAGGGATCTCTACGCTGAGCTGGAGCCCCACTGGCCATGCGTGGGGAGGGGACCCTGGCACGTGGCTGGAGCCATGCTAGCTGATGTCGGGATTGGATCCCCATGCACAGACAATAAGGCTCCAGCCATGCATGGGGAAGCTTTTCCCTGTGCTGGGTTCAGAAGGCTAAAGCCTGGCAGCAGATTGGATGGTGGCATGACCCTTCTTGGGGGCCATGTTGTGACACCTCCCATGGTGCCCCTCCTCCAATTCAAGTTAGCAAGTCCAGTCCATGAACATCCTAGTTCAAATTGGAGTTTCTAGTGTGGCCATGTTAATTTTAATTGACTGAATTCAAACTAATAATTATTACTTCAAATTGATTAGCTTGAATTCAGTTAATTTGAATTAACACACTAAGTGTAGACATAGCCTAAAAATGCCATCAGATTCCTTGTTTGTGTTGCTGAACTAGACTGACATGGCTACCCCTTTCAATCTTGTCATTTCCAACCTACAATCCTTGAGAACTGTGCAAAAATCTCAGGTTTTTAGGGCTGGTTAGCAGTTCAGAACCAGACAGATGATAATTTACCTCAGGGATGGTGTCGCGAGCGGGCTCGGGACAGGTTTGAGGATTCCGTGTGATAAGCAACACCTGAGTCAGGAGTGAAGCAGACTACAACTTTATTAAAGATACAGCCAAATTAAACCCTGTCACTCACCATCACGTAGCCCAGAGGGGAGCCCTGTCCTAGCATGAGTGGCTACACCACCACCTTGGGGTGAGTGGCCCCCTTAGAGTGGGCTGAGGCCCCAACTCACCGCGTCTTCAGACCCAAGAGAGACTCCCACCCCTCCTTCCTAAGGAATTTCCTTTTATACCCAGACACAAACAAGTTAACATTGCTTATCAGCAAAAACAGAAGTAAAGGAGACAGAAAAAAAATGAGTAAGCTGGAACAGTTTTTAAAATTTTTCTCCCGCAAGGGGGGAAAGGCCGTTTGTATGTGTGGGGACTTCCTCTTTTCCAGAGGAGGCTAAAAGATTGTGGTTTCAAGCTAGTAGCTCAATATACCTATGACATGGTCTGGTTGTCCGGGGTCTACCATCCCCCTGGCCACCCTAAACTAACATCTGACAATGTCTTCCGGTAGGTGACCACTACAGATGGCTAGATTGCTAACAGGGACAAATCAACATAGTTCTGCTGAAGTCAGTGGTGCTATGCTAGTTTGCATAAACTAAGGATCTGGCTTCTAGTGTCTGTGTAGTAGCGCAGTCTGTCTTTCCCACAATAGGTAACAACATTACCTTCTGAAAGTCTCAGAAGTCACTTTGGTAACAAGTTGCTCTAATTCAGCAACACTCAGACCACAATGGTTCAGGAATCTAATTAAAAATCAACAATCACCTAAAAGAGCAACAGTTGTATAAATTCATTGTTTTCTTTACTGTAGTACTATTCATATTTAAACAGTATGGCAGGGGAAGGATTTAGTTTAGGCTCACTGCAAATAAGTTAACATAGTAAAAGCTTCCTGATGGGTTAATTATTTAGACTGGTTAATAATTAAAGCCAGTGTTTTTCACATCACTTGCAGCAAAGAACTGGAGGAGACAACTCAAAGAGCTGTGAGCCACACTCAAGAGTATCACTGCACTGTTATCTTTCCTACTAGTAATTATGTACAACTATGGCCCTGCAAAGGTCCTGCTTAGAGTTTGCAACTAAACATGCTATACTATAGTATGCATATACTTCATCAAACTCAGTGCAAGACCTATAAATATTCTTCAAGTAAGCTTTTCAGTCCACTAGAAAGTTATTTTTGCTTGGATTAATTCAGATATAAGTCACTACATCACGTACAGCCAACTTCAATAAACTGATGGTCTATGTTACAGAAAAGTCTGAAATAAAAGGTTTTGTATTGTAGTTTAGCCTTTTCTCCCCCCTCCCCAAAAACTTGGCCATCTGTACACACCATTAATCGTAAGGGCTACGTACTAAGTTTTCCTATATCAACACTGAGATCAGAGATATTGCAGCTCTAGTCCCAAGTTAAGTGGCAACTGCCTATGACATCCTTGTCCTGTGTTTTCCAGGTTCTACAGTGAGGACGGAAGTCCAAGGCACTGATAAGCACTTCCTCCCACCTCCATCTGGACCCTGGAGGCAGCTAGTGCAGCCCAAAAGAAGCCTATCCTATACAACCTATTAATGCTCTGACTCAGCACAGCCCCTTCTGAGCATCTATCAATAGTTTCCAAAGGGATAGCCGTGTTAGTCTAGTCCAGTAAAAAAACAACAAGCAGTTGTGTGGCACTTTAAGACTAACAGATTTATTTTTTGCATGAGCTTTCGTGGGAGAAGATCCCACTTCCTCAGATGCTTCGAAGATGGGTGAACTTACAGAAAGGAATGAAACTAAATGCAAGGGGGTGTAAAACATAGGATCAGGTCATAAATTTGCTGTTACTTTATGACCTGATCCTATGTTTTACACCCCCTTGCATTTAGTTTCATTCCTTTCTGTAAGTTCACCCATCTTCGAAGCATCTGAGGAAGTGGGATCTTCTCCCATGAAAGCTCATGCAAAAAATAAATCTGTTAGTCTTAAAGTGCCACACAACTGCTTGTTGTTTTTCTATCAATAGTACCTGTCAGTCCTAGAAGAACTTTCAAACTATTTCCTTCCAATGCAGAATTCCCTGTGGAAGGGCAGGAACACTGCCTCTTCTCCTGCCCTTCTGTACAGGCAAGTGCTTTTTCTGCCATAGAGTCCCCTGCCATGAACATTGTTAATAACAATTTCTCTTATTTCCAGCTCTTTCAGAATGGCAGGATGATATTTTCTCATTCATCACTAATTGGTGTTACCAAGCCCTTTTTTGAATTCAGTCAACTTTAGACATTCTGGCTCAAATCTGTTTAACAATTACTAAACTTCCCACTCAAAAAGTTCCTTTCTCCTGCAGTGGCCACCACCTTCCTACCAAACTCAATGTTTGCCATCAATTTCTACTTTAATTTTAATGTAAATCATTTTTAGAAAAGCCATTTTCTACTCAATACCAACTTAAATTACTACATTTTTAATTCTATGTTTCAGGTCTTCTCCAAATGTCTTTCTATTCTAGCAATAATGCTGAAGTCTTAAGAAAAATTGCAATTCTCATTCTTCTAGTACACAAAATACAACTCTGTACAATGATTAGGTTCTCATCTTTTCTGCACTGCCCAGAATCTGAGTGGTTGTTTGGAAGAATAGTGCCCAGGAGCAAGTACAGTATTGTGGCTCTGTCCCTTTTACAATATCACTTGTGTGCAGCGTCTAGTGCTGTAGGCTCGCTGCCCTCATTCCAAAGGAAATCTGCCCTGTGCTGTGCTAGACTACACCGTCAAAAAATTCTTTAAAGTTTGAGTTTTTCCCTTCACTAGTCCCAAAGGACTACATTTATCCAGGAAGCCTTTCTGTGGCAAAGATTACTTACATTACAGAAATGACTTCTGTGTTCCAATGGCCTTGTGCTCTAGTATACTTTAAACATGTCAAGAATGGTGGCAAAAGTTTGGTAAAATACACATTAGCTACCCCTTGCAGGATGAGCTTGCCATTGGCTGACCTTTTAAGAGCAAATATGCCCACTACACAAGCAATTCTAAAGTTTATTGGCAGTGATATTGGTAGCATTAGAATTGATGACAGCAGAGACAAACTAGTTAGCCAAAAAGCAGGCTCTCTGGATTTTCAAATGAAATACATGGATCTGTTCCCTTTTCAGGATAATTTTCAGTCACATATTTTTATCAGTGGATCTAAGCAAAAATTCTGAGCCAGCCCCTCAACTGCTATGAATCAACATCACTCCCATACTTTCAATGAGACTGGCTTATCCAATACCAACTGAGGGTCCAGGCCCTGCACTGACAAATTGTGAAGCACAAACACTCCTGTGTAATTTATCAGTGAAAGCCAACAGGTTTAAAAACCAGCAACCACCTAAGCTGGAATGAACTATTTTGTGTGTTGGAAGTAGGGGCAGATTCCCCTATATCCCCTTGCCCTCACCCTACTTTCTCCCTGTAATGGGGTACACTCATCTCTCACAAGCACTGCTAATCCAAGTGGGTGTGTCTACATTCACTCTCTAATTGGGTGAGTTTTCAAATTCCAAAGGGGCAGCTGTGTTAGTCTAGTCAGCAAAAAAAAAAAAAAAAGGAGCCATGTGGCACTTAGCCTTTAGGTGCCCAGCACTCCTTTTTTTGGGGGGGGCAGGGGGGAAGAGGGTGAGTTTTCAGCATCTCAATCCACCAGCCAAATCAAACATACTGTATATGAGGATTAAAAAACCCTTTCCAGGGCACACTGTCCAAGTGTTCTGCAGCCCCTTTATAGGGCTGGCCCTAGTATGAGCCCATCACCTTAGGGCTCCCTCTCCAGACCCTCTTTGTCCACCTTGGTCATTCTGGTTCCAACTCTCTTACCAGGCCTCTATAACAGGTCCCTTTTTAAGGTATATCACAGTCCAGACCTCTTCCCTAGTAGCTGATGGAACAGTGGAAACCCAGGCCCCTCATCTACTCCAGGTACCAACCCAGTGACCCTCTAAGTAGCAACCACTGATCATGTCCCTTCTCTTAAGGCACAGCATTGTTTGAATAACCTGGACCACAGCTCTACATTATCTTCAACCTTATCTCAGAGCTTTATCTTTATGCAGTCCCAGCAACTGGTCCAGAGTTTGTGCCGTGCTGTGCTGTGCCATGCCTGACTACTTCAGCTCCTGAAAGGAACTGCTTAGTTCTAGCACTTCCACTCCCTTTTATAAGAGCCTTCTGGCCTCTTATTGCCTTCTTCCTTCAGCATCTCTGATTGGCTGCTTCCTCTACAGTCAATTTAGTTCACTAGGAGGACTTCTCCTTTGATGCTCTCCTGTGAAGATTGTGGTGGGACCCAAAGGCTTCGAACAGAGGGTCTTTGGTCTTAGTCTGCCCCATCACACTTCCTGTCACAGGATGCATTTCTTCACCCTGTATCAGGGCTGTAGGGTGGGGCAAAAAGGGCAAGGCTCCGGGGTGAAAGATTTCACAGGGCAATAGATGACCCTGCCTAGCCCCGAAGAAGAATGTGCCTTGGGAAAGGCACATTTCTCTCAGAGCCGGACTGTGGCTGGAGGTCATCTCCCGCCCTGCCCTCAGCATGCAGGCTCTGGTCAGGTGCATGCTGGAGGGTGGGAAGGGGAGAATAGAAGTCTGACCACTCGCCATGTGGCCAGCAGCACAACTGCTCTAGTCTCTGCTGGACCTACAGCCAATTAGAAAAAGGTGGTGGTGCACTTGGGGGCTGGGCATCAGCAGTACCTGGCTGGTTTTGGGGGGGCACCTTCCTGATCCTGAGTGAATGTCTGGTTGGTGGGGGAGAGACCCAGGGAGGCACTCCCTGATCCTGTGTTGCTGAGTGGCCAGGTTTTGCTGGCCGTGTGGGCAGGGGAGGCACATGCCCAGCTGGGCTGTCTGGCTTATGGGCGAGGGAGCCAAGGAGGCACCCCCTCTTCCCGACCCCATGTTGCTGAGTGGCCAGGCTTCAGTGGCTGTGGGGGCAGGGGTGGTACCTGCCCAACTGGGCTGGTTGATTCGTGGTTGAGGGAGGCATTCCCCCACCCCACCCCAACTCAGTATTGCTGGCTAGCCAGGTTTGCTGGCCAGCAAGAGAGGTACCCCGTCAACCCTGGCTGGATGGCCAGACAGACTTTGGAGCTGGGGAGGCACCCACCCTGACGCTGTATTGCTGGATGGCCAGGTTTGCTGGCCAGCCAGTGGGGGGCAACTGCCCAGCTCAGGGGCTCCATGCTGCCTGGGACTTGGGTGAGCCAACTGGGGGAAACAAAGAGTCCTGTGGTAGTTTACTAATGCATTATGCATTGTATGAGTTTATGGAAGAAAATTCTACTTAGGCTCCTTGATTTCTTTTATAGTCTGACCTGATTCAATGACTTACCCTTCCCTGCATTTATTTTCCTCCCATTCTGTGAGTTCCCTATCTTCAAAGCATCTGAGGAAGTGGGATTTTCCCACAAAAGCTCATGCTTTGTGAAATTGACCAGGCTGCTGAGCATCCTGAAGGTGGTAATAAGTGACCCAGGGCTAAATTTGGCTCTGGATCACTTGTCACCACCTGCAGGAGCCAGCTCCAAGCCTCTACCACCTGTGGAGAGGGTGTGGGAATGTGATGGTGCCCTCCACCCCTTCTCCATGGGTGACAGGGTGGCAGAGACAGACTAGGAGCCCGCTGTGGCTCCACATCTCTCTCCACAGCCAGGGGTGTGGGGAGCTGGCAACTTCCTTGGCCATTTGGTGGCTCCCTGCACCCAGACAAACTGACTTCCCAAGTGGCCAGGGGAGATGCGAGCTCCCTATACCCCTGGCCTCTTGCGAGCTGCCAGGGGACAAGCTGGCTCCCTGCATCCCTGGCTGCTTGCCAGTGGCCAGGGGAGGAGAGAGATGCCAGCCCCTGCAGACTGCAGAGAGGAGCTAAGAGGCCGATGCGGCTCTCAGCCCCTCTCTGAAGGCTGCAGGGGCTAGGAGCAGGCTTGCAGCCCATCTGGCTCCCAGCAGTTTGTGTGGTGGCCCAAGCAGGTCGGAGTCTGTTCAGTTTCACAGACTCTGAGCCTGTTAAATTGGCCAGCCTCCTAGCTGCTTGCTCTGCGGGGCAAGCCGCTGGGAGCCAGATGGGCTCCAAGCCCACTCCTAGCTCCCCATCAGGCTCTCAGCCCCTCTCTGCAGGCTGCAGGAACTGGCTACCAGCCCCTACCACAGATGGAGAGGGGCTGGGAGCCAGATTGGGCCCTCAGGCTGGATTGGACCCGGAGCCCAGTCATGCCCAGTGGTGGGGAAGGGGGCAGGCCCTTCCCTGTAAAGTTGGCTTAATAGCTTAAGCTGATTTTCAAAGCAGGAGTTATTAAGGCGGCTTAGGCACTTTTGTATGAGTACTTTGTATCTGTCCTTATTGAATTTCATCCTCTAGTTCAGATCTTTTCTCCAGTTTGTCCAAATCATTTTGAATTTTAATCCTCTTCTCTAAAGCATTTGCAATTCCTCCAAGCTTAGCATCAGCCACACACTATACAAATGTATTTTTCATCTCATTATCTAAATCAGGGGTGGCCAAACTTATGGAACACAAGAGCCACACGAGTCAATTATTAAACCTTTGAGAGCCACACTGAGGCATATAACCACATATTTTTACGTACTCCAAAATTACTAAGCTTAAAATTCATTGCACACTTAAATTTTATCTTAAAAATAGGGCAAATATTGATCCACTAATGTCAGATTCTAATAATTATTTAAGATTACCATGAAACTAGGCCTATACAGTAAAAATTTAGCTGTTGCTAGATGTAGAACACTACAGGCTTGTGGCAAGTTTTTTTTTTTTTTTAATCTGGGCAGTAACTTGTCAATGCAGCAGATAAAAGCTCTCTGAGATGCTGATCTCTATGTATTGCACAATGTTTTGAATTTCATTGTGGAATATGATACTTCATAGCAGTAAGTTGTGCCAAAAATTGAAAGTAATCTACATTCAGTTTTATACTTTTCTCCTTTGTATGTTCATTTCTTAGTATTCCACATCATGTTTAGGACTGGTAAAACATGATTTTATTTTAATAACGAGTAAGCTGCAGTATGGCCTATGAGAAAATCTAAACATGCTATGGCTTCTCTGACCATGTTACGCTTCTCTCCCCCACCCCCATTGCCACTTCCTTGCCGTCTCTTACCACACTGCTGCTTCTCTGCTCTCCCCAACCATGCCACATTTCTGCCTCCCACCCCATCCCGGCATCTACCATGTCCCTGCTTCCCTGCCAATATTTCTGCCAGTAAACTTCTTCACTAAAATACTCATGGACAGTGAAGACAAAAGGTCTGAGGACTCAGACACAATTAATTTTAAAATGAGAGTAATAGTCAGGGAAAACACTGCTCTCATCTTAATCCTGTGAAGAGATGCACACAGGGACACCTTTTCAGAATCACAACAGATCAATGAGAATTTATGGGGACATAAAGTGCATGATCAGAGCCTGTTTCAGTAAGTGCTTTGGAATCCATGCACAGAACATACTATGGAAAAAATCTCATTCAGTTTATTATTTTATTATTCAGTTTGGGGTCAGGCCCTGTATAAATTCTAAATATCAATATTTGGTTTTTATGATACAAAGTAAAATCTTTATTGGTGAGAGATTTTTTTCAGAAAGTTTACAACAAAATTTTCCATCTTCAACCCTTCACAACAATTACTCTCTTGTCTAATGGGCTCAGATACCCATAGAGTCATTCATGAAGACTTCACTGAAATATAAATAGATTTTGACTATACAACAAAGAAGAATTAATACATGTTGAATGCTATTTAATCAGTAGCAGTATAGTGCTGATATTGAAGTTTGCAGTGAATGTAAATTATCTTGGTAATTGACTTAATTATATTAATTACAATTTTCTTATAAAATAAATGTTCTAGCAGTTCCTTCTGCAAACAGATGACATACTGATGTCTCAGGCCCACTTGTTCAATGGACTTAAGGAATTTTTTTTCTAAAGCCAGTTTTCAGTAGTGGTGGTCTATTCCAAGTCTAAATCATTTTGCATGATGAAAATGAACAATGATCCATTATAAGTACTTGTCACATTCTTTAAGTACTTATCACATTTTTAGAGGTATTTTCAATAACCTTTTGACAGTAGCCAGTGGTTTTGGATGTAACACTTGTGTCAATTTTCAGTCATTTCTGATGATTCTTATTTAATTATCAAAATAGAAATGCAAGAAAAATAATTTTGCATTATATTACAGAATCTGGACATGCCAGGTGATTTTTAAAAGAGAAAATTAATTTACAATTGCTTTTCAGGTTTAAATTGCTGATTATCATCACTTATCTGTAGTTCATTGTAGGCTTGTTCTTGATCAATTTATGTTGCCAGTTTTAAAAATGTTTGCCCAGAAAACAATATCAAAAAAATAAAGTATTTAAAAAATCATGCACTGATATAATTAAAGACTGTGTCATAATACATACAGACAAGGAGGCTAGAATTAGTATTGTGTGGGTAAACTGTAGAATCTGGCACTTACTGAATCTAAGTGCTTATCTAGCACCTGTGACATGATAGACCTGCCCCCCCCCCACTCAAGCGGGCCTATCTACCCTAAGAAAGGGGGAAGCCCCACCCCTTAGGCCCTGCTGGGCATGCTCAAACTGCTGTCCAGGCATAAAAGGCTGCAGTTCCTCTCAGTCAGGAGTGGACTAGCAGAGGAAGCAGATGTGTGGTGAGGACTCCTATCCAAGGACCAGTTTGGCCCCTGTCTTAAAGGGGTTTGCCATTGATAGGCTGGGGATGCTGACTAGTGGGCATGCTGTTGAGTGAGGTGTACTCTGCTGTGAGGACCCCAGGGCCTAGGCCAAAGACTTGGCAACATCAGATGCATCTGGGTAACCAAAGGGGGGGAACATTGGCAACAACACAGGTAGGAAGCAGCCAGTGCCCACTGGTGTGAGCTATGGTATTGCCATGGTCTCAGTTGGCATATTGCAGCATGGATCCCTGCTGACTGGACCAGATGCTATGGTAACCCCAGGGCCCTGGGCTAGGGTTCAGTGGAGCAGGTGGGCCTGAAACCCCCTACCTGGGCATGCCTTGCCCTGGATTGAAGGGCTGTGTTTAGGGCTCAAACCAGGTTTTTCCCTGTGTTTGAGTGGGGACAGCATACCTTGCAACAGCACCTAATTAAGGAGGTTGCCCTCCCCTGTGGGCTCTCTCAATGCTGCCCCTCCCCTGCTGTTACCCCAAAAATTTGATCCCCAAAATCCAATCACTTAATTTATCAATTTTCAGACCGTCCAGCAGTCTGGGTTTAAATTACAATCTCAGGAGGTAACCCAAATTAGGTTATTTTGCTTAAATGGACAAATATCCACACCCTGGATAGATGTCCCAAGTTGGGGACTATGGCTACAGCCAACCGATCAAGCACAGACCCACAGACAACAGACTCAGACTCAATAATTTGTTTTGATCAAAAGCAGCTTTATTGTAATATGTATTGTAAGCACTGGCTAAAGTGCTACTGTCTCTTTAAGAAAAAATGCTGCTTAATATCAAGCTTAAAGGCATTAAAATTACTCTAGGAAATTACAATATAAAGGCACTACTTAACTTATAACATATAAGTGCTATAACTTACAGATACAATTAACACATATATGCAACACTTTAACTTATAACTATAACACAAAGACAATGAGGTAATTAAAAACATTCAGCAAGTGGGGATCAGTCACTGGCTGAATGGAGAGATCTCAAGTCTTAATACTGCTCCTTAAGGTCTAACTCTGGGTTACTTGTCTCACTTAACTTAGATAAATTGCTTTAGGAAGTTGCTTTTAGAAAGGGCTTAGGCTTCCCCTGGTACTGTTCCCTATGGGCATTCCTGCCCTCCTTGGGACCCTTTTCGCTTACCCCAAAAGGCTGGAAAGGCTGTGTTGGATTGTAGGATCCTTAGGGAAAATAGCAAATTGGAGTTCAGGGAAAAGGAGATAAGGTAGGAGGTGAGAGAAAGGGAAGAGAGCTGGCTATTCCGGCGGGCCTTGCACAGCTCTGGGCTGGTTGCCATGGCACCGTGGCTTTGGAACATTCAGGGCAGGCCGGGGTAGCTGATAGATGAGCGGAGCTCAGGCGCGCGGTGGATCGATCAGTGGCAGGCAGGCTGGAACACTGGGCAAGCGGAGCTGGAGCGGCGGCAGGCAGGCTTGGTCACTGGGTGAGCGGAGCTGGAACAGCGGCTGGCAGGCTGGCTGGAGAAGCCTCAAAGGCAGCGGAGCTCACAGACCTATAGGCAGTACTTGGTTGGCTGCTTGGCTGTGAGAGCGTGGAAGGCCCTTTAGAAGCCAGGCACAAAGACCCAACTTCAAGGATAATGTCCTGAGTCACTGCTCAGACACGACCCTGTGCCTTTCAGAGGCTAAGTCAGACAATCAGCTCTTAGAAACTGAGTTAAAACCCAGCTCTCAGAGCCTAAGTCCAAACTTAGCTCTTAGGCTCCTAGTGCAATAGGTAACACAGCCAGAAGGCCATTGAAACCCAGTAAGGAGCGGGAGAGATCTCCGAAGAGTTGCTCTGTGCACTACCTTTTATTTGCAATTTCTGCCACTCCCAGTTTCTTCTTGGCCAGTCACAAAAAGGTGAGTTCATCTTCATCCAATTAAAAAGAGTGACTTCACTGTCCACCTGCTTAGTGCATGGACAGTGCATGACAAAAATCAATACTTTTGACGAGTCCTTTTGACAGAGGGGTGGATACCTTAAGATACTTGATGGGAGGGGGAGTGAGTGAGTTCAAAAGTTCAGAGGCTTGCCTCCATCTTGACCTACTTAGAATTTCCTGTTAAATTTGATAGTGGAGCTATGTAACTTCCCCTTTATGATCTCTCCATTTTGTTTCTTGCTAAATGCTCTTTTATTTATTTATTTATCTATTTAATTTATTTAATTTCAAAACACTGTTAAATGATTGATTTGTGAGTTCTTTACCCCTAATTATTGCATATTATGCCATTTTCTAGCTTTGCCATAAAACCTCTGCTAAATTGCCTTACTATTTCTTACTCATATGGGTTTTTATATTTTCTTAGTATTTCTATTTATTTTTCTGTGATACTAAGGAGATGGCAAAAATCTCAGGCTACACTGCAGGCTCTCTCAATGCTGCCCCTCCCCTGCAGGCTCTCAATGCTGCCCCTCTGCTCCCTTTCCTGCTCTTACCAGGCTGCTTTTTCCCTGCCCTTGCTCACAAGGCTGCTCCTCCCCTGGCTCTCACCACACTGCTTTTTCCTGTAGCTCTCGCGATGCTGTTCCTCTGCTGCTGACTCTTACCATGCCGCTGCCTCTCTGCTGTCCCCAACTACTGCAAATGTCTCCTGTCATGCTGCCCTTCCCTCCTGTGCTCTCCTGGGAGCCGCAATTTTTCTTTAAAGAGCCGCATGTGGCTCGGGAGCCACAGTTTGGCCACATCTGATCTAAATCATTAAAGAAGATATTGAATATTGAACCCAAAACAGATCTTCAGCAACCCCCTTGATGCACTCTTCCAGCTTGCCTGCAAACTACTGGTAACTACTCTCTGGGAATGGTTTTCCATCCAGTTATACCCCCACTTTATAGTAGCTTCATCCAAGTTATTTTTGCCCAGTTTGTTTATGAGATGGTTAAGAGAGAACATCAAGGCTATGTCTATATCAGCAATCTTAGTTTGGACTTGCTAGTCTGAACTAAAGAAGTCCGAGGTTAGTCTGAACTAACCTCGGGCTAGTTCGAACTAACTGCAGCTTTTTAGTTTGAACTAGCCATATGTTCTAGTTAGAACTGAAGTTTTAGTTCAAACTGGAATGCATGACTAGTTCAAACTGATGGCTTAGTATGAACTTTTTAAGTTCAAACTGACCATTAGTTTGGGTATTGCATGTGTTTAAAGTTTTAAACTAAGTCAGTCCAAACTAACACTGGATTAAGTTTTGCCTAGTCTGAACTAAGAAATTTCTTAGTTTGGACTAGGGAAAGCCTAGTGTAGCCAAGAGCTAAATTAGTCTGAACTAAGCTTCCTTATTCCAGGCTAATTTGGCAGTGTAGGCACAGCCCAGATGTTACATGTTAGTTTTCTGTTCTTGAAGAATCAGAGCATAGTATCCAGCCTGTACCTTCACCCCCCCACACATCCCCCAACCTCTGCTTGAACTGAAAACCAAAAACAGTAGGAAAGGGGCAACATCCTTATCTACCTATATCCAAAAGCCATCAGCACAGTTAATGGAGCTTTGTTTGCATTGACTATGGACAGCCAAGCTCCAAAGCAAGAAATGCACTGAACTCTGGGATTGAAGAAGCAGGGAAGCATTGCATGATGGGGGATCTCACACCAACATGAACAAACTCAGCAATTATCAGACTAATCTAGTCACAGACATAATTGATACCCAAAATACTGAGTCTGCCTGACTGTATTGTGAGCTTGCCTGAACCATTACACCCAGCTGGGAATGTGTATTGGCCACTTAAACAAGTCCTTATTTAAAAAAAAAAACAAAAAACCTTTATCCACATCCAACAGCACAGTAGTGTGAGTCCTGTGCAAGTCCTGGTACAGTAGTGTGTGTCCTTTGCAAGTCTTGACTGGATCCTATGTGAGTCTGAATTGAGTCCTGATGCTTGGATCTAAGGCTGTATCATTTCCACTGGGATTTGGCTTTTCCTCTTCTTTGCTGATTGCTGTGGGAGCTTTGTTTCCATCCAGCCTCTGACCCTGATCTGCACAACCTGGAAATCTTTCTGCTACACAGTGGTGAGACCCTCCCTGCCCCCCACAGCTTCTCTCTCTCCCCCAACCTCTCTCCCTCTTTGTTAATTATGACTCTCTCTAGGCCTGATACAGTAGAATCTAGGTAATATTCTAGCTGGGTGTTTTTCTTTCCTTGTATGTTTATCAATGCTGTAACTGGGTATTTTTCTCTTTGTGTAATTATTATTATTAGTGCAAGTTTTAGTTTCCAGACCCTTCTAAGACTTCATTCCCTCTCCTTTGTGGTCTTGGTTTCTTTTTATACTGCTTTGCAGCACTGCTTCTATTACCTAGCCAAAGAGCCCTGTGATGCCCACAACCCTGTAAGGTTTGCTCATTTATGGGGTTAATAGCCTGATTGACTCCAGGGGCATATGAGGGTGACAACTGACAAGTGCTGTTTTGACCCAGCCTGCTCAAGCTCCATAATCAAGCCTAGTTTGGTGCAGTACAGGGGCACATAAGGGCAGCAGCAGAGAAGTGCTGTGTGACCCAGCCTACTGAGTTCAGGTACACATAAGAGGTCAGCTGAGAGTGCTGATAGACCCAGACCGCTCAGACGCACCTATATAGAAACACAAGCAGCACACTAATAGAATTACCATCTTCCCCAAAGAGAAAGTAACCCTAATAAATGAGCATACCCCAAGTTAGTGGGCAAAGTTGGTAACACAAAGCCCCACTACAGTCAAGATATATAACATTTACTGCTTTCTACTATCAGCAATCTTGTTACACTGTCACAGAAGGATATTAGGTTGGCTTGACATCTTTTCATCTAAAGAAATCCATATGGACTATTACTTACTCTTATCTTCTGGATTATTGTTGCAGGGTACATCCTCTCTAGGTGGGAAAAGTACAAAGGGGCATGAGCAGCAGGGAGGATGCCACTGCAATCCTTTTAACTCCCTGTACCAGGGTGGTACAGCCTAGTGGTTAGGTGAGTACAAATCCCTTGGGTTGGGGCAGTGTAGCCTAGTGGCCAGAGTCAGTGTGAAGCCCTTGAGTTCAGGGCAATGTGGCCTAGCAGCTGGAGTCAGTACAAGGCCCTTGAGTTCAGGGTAGTAGGGCCTTGTGACCTCAGAGCCAATGGGAACACAGGGCTCCCTGTAGGGGACACAGTGCACAAGTAGGAGGGCTCAGGCCCTCCCACTCCACTCACCCCCCCAGCCCAGTGCCCTATTGGTGCCAGGGTTATAGAACCAAGTCAGCAGTGATCCAAGTCCAAACACACTGACTCAGTTCTTATACCACCCCTGGTCTTCCCTGTCAGGTTCCCCTGGGGTACTGGGCATGTTGGGTCGCTCCACACACAGATCTCGGGCAGCCACGGGTTCTTCAGTATCCATCTCCAACTGTTCCCCCTGTTGCATCGGTTCCTCGCTGAGACTTTCAGGGTCACTCCTCCTTGCAGGCTAGAGCTGAGGCAGCTCTTGGTCAGGAGCCTCCAGCTGGTGTCCTTCCTCCTTGCTGGTCAGCCCTGAATGAGCTGTGCTGTGCTCTTTGATACCAGGGCAGCATCTGGAGGATGCCCACTAGAGTTTATGGGGCAGGGCTTCTGCTATGCATAGAGCGTGCTGGGCATCTGAAGTGTGGGGTGGGCCTACCCTTTCACAATTACACAATAAATTAAAGTAATGAAAGGAGTGTACTTACTTGGCATTATAGAAATAATTTTAACTATGGAAAATTAGAATCATCAGTAGATGAATTTTGCCTCACATTTTTGCAAGTATTTTTTAAATGCCAGCTCAGTTTATATTGATCATAAGGACAACATATGGATTGATCACAGCTACTTCCAGCTCTTTGTTTTTTCTGTGTATTCGTTGTCAAGGGTGTAGCTACACATTATGATCAGGAAACTTGCATTCTTTTGAGCTTGTGAATTGCCTACACTTCCTGCTTTCCTCCAGTTGTAAAACTCTGCCCCAACTCTCAAAAAAAAAAAGGCAAAAAAACCCCCCATATAATTTGTTGTTAAAAAGAAATGGTGACACCACTCACTGTATAATATCTTTTTAATTATATAATTACACTTACATGCACACTTGCAGATTTTGCAGCTGTGAGCTGGGCCTCCAGGGATAACCTTCTGAATGTGCCACAATCAGGGCAAGCTGCAAAACCAGGGGCCAAATCCCCAAACCACTGACAGGTGGTACTTAAACCAGTCTCCCAGTCAGTAATAAAACATGCTTCTGATTCCCCCACTCTGGTCATCACTGAGCATAACAAAGCAGAAACAGCCCCCTTACTGCACATCAGTTCCCATGGTCCCCTCTAGCCAGTGGGTCTCTAAAAGAAATAGGTTGTCCTGACCCCAAAGGGCCAGCCGCAACACCCAGAACAATATAGGCTTGGATCTTACCCAAAATACCATGCTGCCAGCCAATCCTTTAGTAAGTACAACTAAAGGTTTAATAAAAAAGGAAAACAAACAAAACATGAGATGTTAAAAGGTCAAAGTGGATCACATACATACAAATGATCTAGGGTCAATAGGAAGCAAATCCTTGAAGATCCTGTAGTTTGAAGGGTAGTCCCACTCCTCTAGTGTGCACCTAGCAGCAGCCGCTGGGTGGGTGTCAGTCCTTTGTTCAGTACCAGGAGAAAAGTTCCAGAGGAGGGTGTCAGTTGCAGACAGGCTGAAGACCAAAAACTAAAGACAAAATGGAGATTGGGCTATGGCCTTTTATCACTTTTTGGCCCTCCTCCTGCTCTCAGGGTCCTTGGCAGATCAAAATGGAGGTAGGCCACATGGTCAGTCCGGGGAAACAGGTTTCCTCTTGGGCCCACTGTGGCTGGGAGCCCCTCCTTATGGGCCACTAGTATGACAATAGTTTGCAGATGACCAGTCTGGGATTGCTTCAGCTCAAACAACTTGGAACATGCATAAAATGAATGAGTCCTAATTTCTAATACAAATATACCTACATATAAATGATATAATCATTCCTAGCAGATTACAACCTTGCTATTAATACTAAACATGTCATATCACATAAGGATTACCACAAATATGAAATATCAATATGAAAGACAATCATAAACAGTCCCCTAGACCCAGACAGCATCACAGCAGCGTAGGAGGTTGCCCTTGCCTCTGCTGTGGGGAAAAAAAAGCCTATTCCTATCTCTTTGCAGTTAATTTTCTTCTATCAGCCTGCAAACAGGGAAGGGGAAAAAAAACCCCACCAATGACTTTAAGGGAAAAAAAGAATAGGAAGCTGGATTCATTGTTCAATAATCATAGGACAGGACAGCATCCCCAGAACAGAACACATTGACTGAAAAGCCTGAGGGTGACTGAATACACTTGGTATATTCACAAAGCTCGCTTTTTATTATAGGATCAACATAAAATGGACTTTTAGACAGGTCAGAATGGACTAAAATGATTAGCACATCATAGAACACAGAACCTGTCCCACCCATTCCTGTAATAGACCCCTAATCTTTGACAGAATTACTGAAGTTCTCAAATCTTGATTTAAAGACTTCAAGTTACAGAGAATCCACCATTTGCTCTAGTGGTAGTTCCACACTAGATACTCATATATATAAGAAATATGAAGAATATGTGCACCCACTTCTAATCCTTTGTGGATGAGGAAGAATGATCATAAAAAACCCTATTATGGTAACCATTTCTTTCTGCCTCTGATTTTTCCACTTTAAAGACAGTAATAGAATCAGGGCTTGTTTCAGATAGGGCATAGAATGGATGGATAAAATTGATCAGTATGTCATAAAAATGCAACAAAAGCTCTATAAATGCAGTATCAAGGTTGTATGTGAATTTTCATATCACCATCAGGAAACTGAAAAAGCTACAGATCTCAAAGTGACATTATACTGATTAGTCTGCAAAAGTAATTGGATTACTCATCAGTCCCTGAGGGTCACTGCCACTTTTGTTATGTAGGGTCTGTGATGTGGGCCTCCTGGGATAACCACCTGAATATGCAAAGATCAGGGCAAGCTGCAAAAACCAAGGGCCAAACTCCCAAATCACTGATGGGTGGTACTTAAACCAGTTTCCCAGTCAGTAACAAAACATGCTTCTGACTAACCACTCTGGTCATCACAAAGCATAATAAAATAGAAACAGCCCCCTTTCTGCACATCAGATCCTATGGTCCCCTCTAGCCCCTGGGTCTCTTTAAGAAATAGGTTCTCCTGACCCCAAAGAGCCAGCCACATCACCCAGAACAATATAGGCTTGGATCTTACCCAAGATACCATGCTGCCAGCCAATCCTTTAGTAACTACAACTAAAGGTTTAATATAAAAAGAGAACAAGCTACATATGAGAGATGTTAAAGGGTCAAAGTGAATCACATATATACAAATGGTTTAGAGTCCATAGAAAACAAATCCTTGAAGATCCTGTAGTTTACAGATTAGTACCACTCCTCTGGTGTGCACCCAGTATCAGCAGCAGCTGGGTGGGTCTCAGTCCTTTGTTCAGTCCCAGGAGAATAGTTTCGGAGGGAGGCGTTGGTTGCAGATAGACCGGATACTATAGACTAAAGACAAAATGGAGAATGGGTGATGGCCTTTTATCTCAGAGTCCTTGCCAGATCAAAATGGAGGTAGGCCACATGGTCAGTCTAGGTAACTGGTCAGACAGGTTTCCTCTTGGGCCCACTGTAGCTGGGAGTCCCCTCCTGATGGGCAGGGGCGTTGCTGGCGCTGGGCACTCCAGGGCACATGCCTTGAACCCCAGCGCCAGTGCCCTGGATCTCTGGCCCAATCAGGCCGGAGATCCGGGGCCTGGCCACGACGGCCCCATCCCTCGCTGGGGATGCAGGTCCTGGCCACCCGCGGCAGCACGGCGGCGCCTGGCCCTGTCGCCAGCTAGGGGGCGGGGCCTGTAGGCTGGGGGCGGGGCTCTCCCCCAGCCAGCGAAGGTCCTGCTGATGGGCCATCAATATGACAATAGTTTGCACACACCTAGTCTGGGATTGCTTTAGCTCATACAACTGGGAACACACACAAAAACAAATAGATTTCTAATCTCCAATACAGGCATGATACCTACATACAAATCATATAATCATTCCTAGCAAATTACAGCCTTTCTATTGATACCACATATGACATATCACATATGGATAATTGTAAATATGAAATATCAATATGAAAAATAATCATGAACAGTCCCCTCAACCCAGACAGCATCACAGGGTCCTTATATCCAGAAAGATGTTAGAAACAGACACACAACAAGGAGCCCAGAAATGTGTGGCTTTATTAGGAAAGAACTAAGAACCAATGAGACTGGTTTCACCTATATTACTATGGCAACACACCATCTACTACTATAGCAATCTACCATCTATTACTAAGGCAACCCAATATGCTACATATTCTTCCCCTTCTAATGAACCCCGCCCCCCAAATAAAGCAGGCAATAAGCTAGGAAATAAGGGTAGGTTGCCTCATGTCTGAGCTAAACCCTAGGGATTATTCTGTCTCCTAAAGTGGGTTTGCCACTAGCTAAAGTTTCATCTGAGGAGGACTTCTCTTCTCTCTCTAGGTGGATTACAGCAGACTTCCAATGTTCTCACATTGGTAGGTGTTATCGGTGCTGGTGTGACAATGGGTTTAGAATAAGTAGTTTGAACCAGGGAGATGTTGTATCTGGTCAAACAGGGGAGGAGCCCATATGTGTCGGAGAGGTAGATGGAACAGAAGAGTCAGGAACAGGTGACTTCACTCAGTGGTATCTCACCAGTAATGGTGAAGTCAGACAGTTCAGTTGGAGATGTATGCTTGGGACAGGAATGACCTGGCAGCAGCTGATCTACATACCACTGCCAAGTGAGACCATCTGTCATCTGGACAGAGTAGGAAATATCTTCTGTCTGGGCAATGACTGTAGTTGGGACCCCTTTAGCTCTGGCAACATGGTTCCAAGGTAGGACAGACTGTCCAAGGCTGAAGGTTCAATCTTTTGCTCTTGGTGCACCCCTGATGATTTGGTTCTGCTGTTGGCATTGTACAACTTTTCATGTTTCAGGTGGTTTCAGCAAATCAAAACAAGTGTGCAATTGTCATCCCATCATTAGGAAAGCTGGGAATGCTTTGGCCATAGCCTGAGGAGTTTTTCTGTAGTATAATATGAAGTTGGCCAGATGCTTTTGAAGACACAAATGTCCGCTTGCAGATTTAGAGTTTGTTTCATAGTCTTTACAAACATTTAGCTAATCCATTGGTGAAAGGATGATATGGTGCTGATGTGATGTGATGTATTCCATTTATCTTCATAAAATGTTCATACTCCTGGGAAACAAACTATAGTCCATTGTTGTTCACAAGTTGTTCTGGCAGATCATAACGACTGAAGAAACAACATAGTGCCTGGATAGTGCTTTCAGTAATGGTGGACTGCATTACAGAGACTTCTGGACATTTAGAATGGGCACCTACAATAACTAGGAACATGCTTCCTTCAGATTGGCTAGCAAAATCATCATGAATATGTTGACAAGGCTTTTCAGGATAATGCCATGAGTTTAGGGGTGCCAAGCAAGGTGGATTCCTTATACTCTGACATGACATGCAAGCCCTTGCCTTCTCTTCAATGGCCTTGTCCAGGCCAGGCCATCAAAAATAGCTTTGTGTGATTTCTTTCATGCACACTGTGAGCCAGGCCTCCTTGCATAACCTTCTGGATGTGCCAAAATTGGAGCAAGCTGCAAAACCATTGAAATTTGGTGTTTTTCATTTATAGCTACACATTAGAAACCTCCTTTTCACTTATTTTTATTTATTATAATTATTTGTATTAAATATCACTAGTGCACATAAACCCAAGCCCATATGAAAAATTTGTAAGATTTGACTGCCAAAATTTAAAATGTGGTATTTTAGTTATTTTTGAGCCATCATTAATGTTACCACTTCTTATTTATTAATTAATGCTCACACTTTTAAAAAAAAAATAAAATGTTCACTTCAACTTTGTAGTTCCGCATTAGCTGCTTTATGTTAAGTGAATGATGATCAACTTACAAGCTACATGATGGGAAGATCTTTAAAAATACCATAGCCAAGAATAATTGACGAGTTCCAGAGGGATAATCATATTAGTTTGGTTCAGCAAAACAAACAACAAATCCTGGCAGGTGATATGGGGCGGTTAAGGGTGCAGGGGCAACTGGAACCACAGGGAGGGTAGCAGTGGGGGCCGATAGTGGGCCCAACAATGGGTCTTGGACTAGGGCTCCCAATTGCCTAAGGCTACCTCTGGCTACAATGTAGGGGTGTCTGCTTTAATCAGAGATGTCTGCATCATTCAGCTAGTTAGATGGTAATTGTGGTCAATCAATCAAGACAGGCTGGCAATTGAGACTGGCCCATTCACACATTTAAATGAACATACACAGCATATGTCTAAACCAGGTTTCACCAAGTATGCAAAATGGAGTACAGTGTTTAAGCAGGAATTCCAAACTGGCAATATAGAGTCATGTCTCAGGGTTATAGAATTATTTCACTTATGGCACTAAAGGACATATATCCAACATTAATTAGCATGTACTTTAAAGGTAAACACAATTAATGATCTCTGACCCTCCATATTATCTGTCCCTGCCCCACACCTCCAGTCGCTTTCTGCTTAATGTAGAACAATCTCTCACACAAGAGAACAATTTCAAGCACAGGATAAATACTAGGCACAGCAGATGGTGGTGTTCAGCAGTGTTCACCTTTACAAATAATAGCACTGTTGATGAGGTTACCCTCCCAGACCACCTGCTGCCCCAGCCTCACAACCAAGGCAACAAGGCAAGGGGCAGGAGACCCCACAGTTGTGCCAGGCCAGCCCCACTGCCATGTGAGACCCTGTGGTCAGACCAGGCAGCTCCACCACCTGGGCATGTGGTGAGGGCAGGGGACCCCAGGCCAGGCCAGCCCTGACACATGGGCATGGGCTGAGGGCAGGAGACTCTGGGTTGGCACCCGAGCCTCATCCCCTGAACTGTGGGGGGCTGCCTGGCCAGGGCTGCATCACAGCAGCCTGGCCACCAACCTGATCCCCAGGGACCCACGGTTGAGGGATGGTCCCTGGCTCACCAGCCTTCTGCTGGACTGACCCTGGCCTGGACAGAGGCTGAGGAACATCCCTTGGCCCACTTGGCGCTCAGGTCAGGAGCTCCATTTCCAGGCCACCCCCCCCGAGGCCCCTAGGCCATGGGGGGATCTGCCCTGCAAGCACTGGGGAGATGCTCATGGACCCAGCTGGGACCTAGAAGCCATGGGGGGAATAGCCCCAGCCCAGGGGTACCCCCACCAATCCCAGCTGGGCCCCAGAGGTCTATGGGCACCCCCCGGTCCCACCCAGGGCCCAGAAGCCTAGGGGTAGCTCCCTGAGTCCCACCTGGGCCCCAGAGGCCTGGGGACACCCCACCAGTCCCACATGGACCCCAGAGATGCCTATCGCACCTGGGGCCTGGATGCCTATTGGCACCCCCACAGCCCCACCCAGGGCCCAAAGGCCTGGGAGAATCCCCTGCCCCCACCCCACCTGGGACCCAGAGATCAGGGACTAATTCCCTGCTTCCACCCAGGGACTGGAGCCCATGCAGGGAAGGCCCCCTCACCCCCAGGCAGCCCCTCCTCTCCGCCCCAACTGATCAGGGCCTCCAGCCCCCCCAACTCCTACCTGCTCCGTCCTGTGGAGAGAAGCCCATGCCGGAGAAGGTGCTTATTTGAAACTCGCTCCCTTCCTCCCTCCGCCCCTCCCCTGGCTGAGTCACACACCTGGCTGCAGCACCTGGGCAGGGGAGGGGAAGCTGCAGCTCACAATCACATAGCTCTGCTGGGGTCCCAGCTCCCAGCGTCAGAACTGCGGGTACAAAAAAGACTCAGGGCTCCATGGGGGAGATTCAGGGCACGTGCCCAGGGGTGCCCAGTGCCAGCGATGCCACTGCCTTAATGGTTAAAGAACCATTCAGATAAATCCTCCAAAAGCAATAAGAATCCACCCTAGAAAGAAAGGGACAAAAAGCCCCATCAAGAACAAGATCAAAGTCACACCTGCCATTAAATGACGACTCATGGTCTTACAGTATCCTAAGGCAGTGTGACACAGCAAAAGCTGTGGTCTAAAAGATATAAAAGGTGGGTGAGACTGCATGGCTTTGGGTAATGGTTTGCACAGCATCCATGAGCATCAATGCACAGTTGTATTTCTGCTCTTCCTCATACCCAGCTTCCCTGGCAAGGTAACACCCAAGAGCTGCGAACACACAAACTCAAGCTACGGTCAGAAGCAACAATCAGGACTGTAACTATAGTGTGTGTGTGTGTGTCTGTGTCTGTGTGTGTGTGTAGGTACTAGATATTAGTTATTAATGTGATTGTATTTTTCTTATAATAAATGTGGTATATTGCCTTGTCTCTTTGAATAAGATCCTGCTAGTCTTTTCTTTATAAGTACAGAACAATGCATGGAAAAAGGTATAGCTCTGCATATAACAGTGGGTTAACAGTGACCTTAAAATCTCCTCAGATCTGAATGGAGCCATCTTTCTTCACTATTCAAACAATTGGTGTCGATCACTGACTGTTAATAGCTGGCACTAAGACTTCATCCTTGATTAGGCGCTCCAAGTCTGCTTCAACTTTGGGTCTGATGGCAGATAGCACTGTTTTGGCCTTCAAATATTTTGATTGGCAGTCAGGCTTAATGTCTAACTTCACAGTGATTCCCTTCATTCTGCCCAGGTCCTCTCCAAAAACAGCAGCCTGTTTCTCTAAAATAGCTGCCACGCCTGTTTCTTCTTCAGATGTTCTGTACACTTCTGCCATAATGAGTTGTATTTTCCTAAGCCAAGACCTCCCCATTAAGGCTGGGTAATTGCGTTTTGTGACCCAGGCCTCCTGAGATAACCTTCTGAATGTGCCAAAATCAGGGCAAGCTGCAAAACCAGGGGCCAAACCCCCAAACAACTGATGGTAAGTATTTAAACCAGTCTCCCAGGAAGTAACTAAACATGTTTCTTATTCCCCACTCTGGTCATCACCAATCATAGAAAAATAGAAACAGCCCACTTACTGCACATTAGCTCCTGGGTGGACTCGTAAGCCTGGAACACGCCCCCCCCCTTCCCCTTGTGGTCTGGGGCTGGACTATTAAGCCTGGGCCTGGAACCATCTTGGCTGGATCATTAACCCCAGGCTTGAAGAAGGAAAAACCTCACCTGGCTGCATAGCAGGCCACCTGGTCAACTCCCTGGGGAAAGCTGGTGTAGAGTTTTAGGGGGAATTATAATCCAATAATGAGGCAGCATATTCAGAGCTGTGTAAGGAGTCTTTACTGAAAGAGAGAGGACCCGACAGACAGGTTTCCCTAGCACCTAAACGACCCTCCCATTTATCACCATGACAACCCCAATGGCCTTAGGTAGTCCAAAACACCACATATTCTTCCCCCTCTAATGAAAAAGCCCTCCCCCCAAAGAATAAAGTGCTCCTCCCTGGAAAGAATAAGAACTAAACTAGGAGATGAGGGCAGACTACCCCATCTCCAACGAACCCCCGGGGAAATATTCTGCCCTATGAAGAGGGGGTCACCACTAGCTAAAGATCCAGCTGATTAGGAGGCCTTCTGTTTCAAGGTGAATTACAGTGAACTTCTGGTGTGCCCACACCACAAGGTGGTATTGGTGGTGGTGTGACCACAGGTACCAGGGAAGTGGCCAGAACCAGAGAAGATGTTGTGTCCAGTTGTTCCAGGGAGGCTGAAGGCATTGAAGGAGTGTCTGGAGCAGGAGAGACATGAACAGTTGTTTCATGCTCTGATGTTGTATCCTCAGTAAGGGTGAAGTCAGATATGTCCGCTGTAGATCAATGTTCCCTCTAAGCCAATGATGCAGCTGAGCAACTTATGCATGCAGCTGAGCAAGTTCCCTACCCATTCCCTGTCCCGGGACCAGGCCCCTGAGCTGCTGCCCATCGCCTCCCCAGGTGCATCCATAAGTTGCTCAGTTGCATCACCAGCTTAGAGAGGGAACATTGTATAGATGTCTTTTTGTTCAAACTTTAGTAAATTAATAAAACCACAGTATTTCAGTTTAACATTTTTATTAAACAAATATGAAGCAATGATGCTGCCTATCAAGCCTCCTCTACACCTCAGTTTTTGACGCCTGTCTTTGTCACATTTCCAGAATGCATATACAGAGTCTAGGTCAGCCTTGAATCCAGCACTTAGATATGACTTGATGCGCATTAGTGTGTCTAGATGAGAAACATCCAACCTGTTATGAGACTCTGTCTTAATATTATTCATTAGACTGAAGCCTCATTCAGCATCTGCACTAGATGCTTGAAACGTACCGCATATATCAACCAACTGGGCCAGAAATGGGAACTTATCTTCTGTCAGTGTATAGGTGACAAATGTCTAAGAGCATGTTCAGTGTACCAGCCATTACCTTTTCCAGAGCAACAAACATTTTGGTTGTCTGTAATTTCAGCTCACCTTTAGAAGATGTGAAAATACATGAAGAAAATTTGTAAGAAATTACACTGATAAGAGCTGATGATCACAGATAGCCAATACACTTCTATTATTTTTTAGAGATTCCTAATGAATTTGCCAATTCTGACTAGATCTCACTCATAGAGCTAAAAGAAGTCACCCTGATTCAGGCCTATATATTACTTGACCTAATGTTAATTAAGGTCGATGACAGTTTTTCCACTTTACTGAAAAACTTAGATCAGGCTGCCTTCTCTCTCTGCTACAATCCTCATCTACCAGTTTTGTGTTGTTCTTGTCTGCAAGCTTTGAACTTTCCTTTACCAGCTTGCAACTGAAAACAGAGCTGTGCTAAAAACACATGGAGGGGACACCTCCTCCTAAAGCCATTCTTTATGGCACTTGGTAAAGATATCAAAATGGGATGACAAGTAGTTTGCCTATAATGTATTGTCAGGGCCATTCACTTAAATGTGAGCACAAGGTGGGGTGCGCCTCTCGGATACCACAGAGCCAAGCATGTGTGAATGCCTATTATAGTGAGCCACTGAGAGATCCTGGGATGGAAAGTGCTGTAGAAATGCTGGGTGTTAATAAAGTAGCATAAGGTTCTATACAGTTTTCTGTGTTTATTCTGCATCTTGGGTGGAATTTGTGTGTTGTTTCTACCTATCCCCCTGTTTCCCAACCAGTGTGCCACAGCACACACGTGTCACAAAATTTTTTGAAAAACTACTCAGAGAGCTCTGGATTGGCTCATTGGCTCATGAAAATATATGGCTTCATTTGGAAACGATATTGCAGTGTGCCTCAAATAAATTAAAGGTAGTAAGGAGTGCCTTGGCAGAGAAAACGTTGGGAACCACTGACCAATGGGGCAGCAATGACTTGAAAGGGAAACAATACCTTTCCTTACATCAACCCTCCCCTGCCCCATGGCATGAGCTTATCCCCCACTTCTAATCTGCCCCCAGCCGGAGCCCCCAACCCAGCTCCCCTCCCTGCTTCTGCTGCCCGCCAGCCCCGACCCCTGCCACTCCCCGCTTCTTCTGCTCCCCGCCAGCCCCGACCCCAGCTCCTTTGCTCCCGGCTTCTGCTGCCTGCTGCTCCCCGCCGCTTCCGGCTTCTGCTCCCCGCCAGCCCCGACCCCGGCTCCTCTGCTCCTGGCTTCTGCTGACCGCTGCTCCCTGCTAGCCCTGGCCCTGGCTCCTCTGCTTCCTGCCAGCCCCGACCCCAGCTCTGCGCTGGGGTCAGCGCTTGCTGCGCCAGGGAGCGGAGGCAGCTGCGCCACCACTCACTGGCGCAGCTTACAGAGAACATTGTGCATCTTCTGGATGGATATGACAGACAAGCAACTGATCTACATGCCGTCACCAAACTAGGCCACTCGCCATCTGGACAGAGTAGGAGACTGGTCCTGTCTGCGAAATGACCGTTGCTGGAACCCATTTATTTCATGAAGCATAGTTTCGAGCAAGAACCGGCTGTCCATTACTGAAGGTGTGATCTTTTGTTCTTGGTGAATGCCTGCTGACCTGTTTCTGCTGTTGGAGTTGAACCACTTGCCATGTGTCTCGTGGTTTCAACAAATCAAAGCAAGAGTGCAAATGCTGTTCCATCATAAGTAAAGCTGGAGATGCTTTAGTCATAGCCTGCGGAGTGTTTCTGTAGGGCAACAAGAAGTTGTCCATACACTTCTGAAGAGGTGAACGTCACTTTGCAGATTTTAGAGCTTGCTTCATAGTCTGTATGAACCTTTCAGCAAGTCCATTGGTGGAAGGATGATACGGGGCTGACCTGATGTGATGTATTCCATTGGACTTCATAAAAGTTTCAAAATCCTGAGAAATGAATTCTGGCCCATTGTCCCTCACCAGCTGTTCTGGAAGACCATAACGACTAAAAAAGCCATGCAGGGTCTGAATAGTGGTTTCCGTGGTAGTGGACTACATTACAGAGACTTCTGGCCATTTTGACTGGGCATCCACAGCCATTAAAAACATACATCCTTCAAATGTGCCAGCAAAATCAACATGGCTATGTTGCCACGGCCTTTCGGGCCAATCCCACGGGTGAAGAGGTTCTAACTGAGGTGTGTTCGGGATGCTCTGGCATGAGGTACAAGCTCTAGCTGTTTCTTCAATGTTCCTGTCCAAGCCCGGCCACCAGAAATAGCTCCATGCAATTTCCTTCATGTGCACTATGCTGCAGTGACTTGAATGGAGCTGTTCCAACAAACGTGGTCTTAATGAAGGTGGGATAATAACACGCATACCCCACAACAAACACCCAGATTGGGTCGATAACTCTATCCTCCTAGACACGTAGGGGCAGAGGTCAGGAGAGACCTGAGAGTCACGTTAGAATGTTCCATGCATCACGAAATGCATAACTTGTGAAAGTACTGGGTCAATCCATGTCGCTTTCATTAACTGAGTAGCCGTGACAGGTGTGTTTTCCACCTGTTCAAAGTAAAAGATTCCTTCCTGACCCTGATCTTGATGATGTGCCAGTAAGGGAGCCTTGAAAGACCATCAGCATTGCAATGCAAAGAGGATTACCTATACTTGATTTCATATGTGTATCCAGAAAGTATCAATGGCCATCATTGCATCCGACTAGCAGCCAAAGGTGGGATGCCTGTGTGTGGCCCCGTGTGAACTGCTTTCCCCACAGGTACTGGGGAAATTTCCGAATGCCAAAAACAATGCCCAGTGCTTCGCAATCAATTTGGGCATAGCTAGTTTCTGCCCTGGTCAGGGAGCGTGAAGCAAAAACGATAAGCCTTTCTTCACCCGAAGGCATAATATGTGACAATACAGCCCCAACTCCATAAGGGGAGGCATCGCAAGCCAACTGTAGGGGCAAAGATGGGTCAAAATGTGTCAGAACTCTAGAGTTTACCAGTGAGTGTTTAGCTTCGTTAAATACATCACAAGCTTCAGTCCAGTTGCAGGCCTTTTTCAGCACAAGAAGCTCATATAGGGGTTTCAGAAGTGTCGCTAATTGTGGAATAAACTTGCCATAATAGTTCAATAACCCTAAAAAAGAGCGAAGTTGGCTTATGTTCTGAGGTCGTGGAGCATCCACAATAGCCTTAACCTTGGCCGGAGACTTATGGAGACCGTTAGCAACAATTATGTGTCCTAAATATTCAACTGAGGGCTGAAAAAATTGACATTTGTCTCTGTGAACACGTAGACCATACTCTTCCAGTCTTTGCAGAGTAGCTTCCAAGTTCTTAGGGTGTTCCTCCTCATTTTTGCCAGTGACCAGGATGTCATCCAGGTAGCACTGTACTCCTGATAAACCACTCAAAATCTGATCCATTGCCCTTTGGAACAAAGCTGGGGCTGAAGTAATGCCGAAAGGTAAACAACAGTATCTGTACAACCCCTTACATGTTACGATTGTCAACAACTCTTGAGATTCTTCTTCAACATGCATTTGTAAGTATGCTTGACTCAAATCAATCTTGCAAAATTTTTGTTCTCCAGCCTAACCTGCAAAGATGTTCTCAATGCGGGGAAGAGGATATTGTTCTGCGCATAACACTGGGTTGACAGTGACCTTGAAATCTCCACAAATCTGAATGGAGCCGTCCTTCTTCATTATTGGAATAATGGGCATCACCCCCTGGCTGTGAGTAACTGGCACTAAGAGTCCATCCTTGACTAACCGCTCCAAGTTTTCTTCCACCTTGGGTCTGATGGGAAATGGCACCATCCTGGCCTTCAAACATTTTGGCTGGCAATCAGGCTTTATATTTATATTTAATCTCACAGTGATTCCTTTCATGTTGCCTAAGTCTTCACCAAAAACAGCAGCATGTTGCGTTAGTACCACTGCTAGATTCATTTCTTCTTTAGTCAGTTGATGCACTTGTGACCAATCGAGTTGGATTTTCCTCCTCCAAGATCTTCCCATTAGGGCTGGGTAATTCTCCTTCAACACAAACAGTGGTAGCTTTGTGGTATGTCCTTTGAGGTCTACTTTCACATCAATAGTACCCAACAGGGGAACAGTCTTCCCAGTATATGTCTTCAAAACAACTATTGTCGGCTTAAGTGGCAGATGTCTGAAGTCCTTCTCATACACAATGTTAGAAACTAATGAAACTGCAGCGCTAGTGTCCAGTTCCATGCATACAGGTTTGGCTTCCAACACAGGTGTCACCCAGAATCTACGTGGACCAGCTGTTATAGACAAAACATGGAGGGAATCTTCATCTTCCAATTGGGTGCCACTATGATCACCTGTATTCTGCTCTACTGCATGCAGGATTTCCCTTAGTCTGCCAAACCAACAGCCCATTTTTCTCAGGCCTGCCTCTTCTGTTTGGCTCATCCTTTGTTTGCAGGCACGTTCAATGTGCCATCTCTTACCATATTGCCGACACAGCAGTTCCTTACACCAGCACTCTGATTCGAGGTGACCCTGCTTCCCACACCGGTAACATTCCTGTCTCCCCTGTGCCCTGTGGGCAGGTTGTAGGGATACATAACGTATGCTGACCCCGATCTTTTGCATGTCTTGGTGACACGTTTCATGGAGAGTGTGATTTCTACAGCCTTCTGCAAGGTGAGTTCACCTTCAGTCAGTAGGTGTTTCCATGTTGATACACTGTACAGGCCACACACCAGCCTCTCAGGCAGCATTTCCTCTAACAGGTTTATGAAGGCACAGTGTGCTGCCAGGTTCCACAGAGCTGCTACAAACTGTACAACTTATTAACCTTCACCTTGGTTCCTTTGGTAGAACCTATACCTCTCTGCAATTACTAGTGGCTTTGGGGAATAATGTGCTCCCAGAACTTCCATTAGTTCCCCGTAAGGTTTCTGCTCTGGCTTCTCTGGATGAAACAAAGCAGATAGCAAATTACAAGTCCTAACTCTAATGACCATTAGAAAAAGTGGTTCCTTCTTCTCATTAGCTATGTCATTTGCTATTACAAATTTTTGAAATCGGGCTATATATGTCTGCCATGTATCTACCGAATGATCAGATGCTTCAAACGTTGTAGTAAGTAAAGAAATGACCTCTCTTGTGGTTATTATTTCTCTCTTCAATTAACAGCAGGCAGATCAGTTTTCAGAATAGTCAGCTAGCCCTTAGGCAAACAGATCAGCTTTTACAGCTAAAACCGAACCCCCATGCAAGCA
Organism: Podocnemis expansa; assembly: GCA_007922195.1. NCBI lineage: Eukaryota > Metazoa > Chordata > Testudines > Podocnemididae > Podocnemis > Podocnemis expansa. Next base: position 264 of record ML682021.1, on the reverse strand, counting down.
GGAAAATAAAGTTTTGCTCATAACATTGCATGAAGGTATTTCAAAGTTGCCAAGGTTGTTGAGAATAGCCAAATCCATTAGGACCAACGGGTTGACCTGCTGGCTCGGATTGACTCTCCCCAGCTCCAGTGAGGGAGTGACCCTTACACCGGCGGCGCCTCCGGCCCCCGGGGGTGGACTACTAAGCGGGGATGCCCCTGGGGCTTGCGGGGGGTGGGGGGGGGTGCACCCTTAATACTGGAGCCCCGTGGGGCTTGCGGGTGG